>VDFB02137365.1:16311576-16663345 GCA_007258455.2 Sequoia sempervirens
ATTTTTTCCAAGCATTCATAGCTTGTTTGAAAGCACCTGTTTTAGGATTTTAGCCATAGTAGCAAGGCAATGAACTGTTTGATAAAATGCTTTGGTAGACATGTATGAAAAATGTAGTAGCATAGACAACTGTCACCATCTGATATTTATGCAGTTATAGTATGTTTTGTGCAATGTAATCAGCGATATGAATATAACCAACAAAAATCTATTTTCTATAATTCATGGATTGAAGTCTGTATTTTATATGCTCTCAATGTCTATATTCTATGGAAATTCCATTAATTTTTTTAAAAAAAGTAGTATGATATGTGTGATACTATCAACAATGTAATTATATACTGATTACTCTTTCTTTTTACATAATCTAACATATTTCAAACTTTTCATAGGCTGCCTGACACATCGAAGGCAACAAAGGCAAGACTAGAAAAGCACGGGCAACACAAACTTGGCTCTGGTGGTTATATGAAATTAGTCGCATGAATTGTAAGTATCAATAAATGAAATATTGCATCCAAATTATAATAATTTGAAAACAATTTTGGTTTTATCACACCATAGAAGCAAAATTCATGATCTTCTCAAAAATGTAGGGCTTTGAATTCAACAGAGTTCCCATAGAAGAGGACCTGAGGATTGCCTTCTAGCAAGGCTATGGAGCCGTGGCTGAACGCCTAAGAGTCTTGATTGGGAAAACACAATCTTCCATTGCATCCGACATGCAGGTAAATAAACTCAATAAAGTTTATTTAAAATTGAATACTTGTGCAATCTATTTAATATTAATTTCCACCATAAAGTAATTACATGCCTATTTGTTTTAAACATTCAAGCAATGATAATACTACACATGACATTGGAATGCAGCCTGGTGAGGGTGGAGCACAACCTGCAAATGAAGGTCATGGTGTGCATCCCGGTACTTTAGAGCATGTAGAACGTGATCAACATGTTGAGCATGATCATGTTAGAGAAGATCATGAATATGATGTGGCCCATCAGGTAAAGAGGACCAGTCTAAAGTTCTTTTAAACATATTTAATTGCAATTGGTTTATTAATTAATGTAACCTTTCGTGTTTCAACTTTAGACCATGTAGAGCATGATCAGGCTAGAGAAGATCAGGAACATGATGTGGCCCCATCAGGTAAAGAGGACCACCCTCATGTTCTTTTAAACATATTTAATTTCAATTGGTGTATTAATTAATGTAACCTTTCGTGTTTCAACTACAAATTAGGATTCAGAGGGTGTTCAACATGTTGAGCATGAATCTATAACAAAAGTTCAGGAACATGATGTGGACCCATCAGGTAAAGAGAACCACTCTAATGTTCTTTTAATTAATGAAATACTTGTAACAATAATAATAAAACATATCAGTTTAACATTTCTTTCTTATTGCAGCAGATCCCCTTTGAAGCCACGTCATGAGCAGATGACTACGCGTACATTAAGATCAGCAGAGGGAAAAACAACTAAAGGGGGAAAAATATTGATTTAGAAAATGATACTCCACTTCACCTTTATGTAGCTTTAAAAAAGAAACAAAAAAAAAGTGATTGTAATCATATCATGACAACCATATTTTTTGATAATATGTAAAAACTGAAAGAATGAATATTATATGTTAATGAATGAATGTGAATATGTTAATTAATGAATGTTATATGTTAATGAATGAATGTTATATGTTATTAATGGATGAATGGATGAATTAATGAATGTTATATGTTATTAATGGATGAATAAATGATTAATGTTATATGATTGGGTATGGGGAATTGAGAGTGATGTGAGGGGGGGGGAGGGGCCAAATGAGCTTCCACCATCACGTGGTTGGCCCTTTTAAGTAGAGAATATTAAACTATTCTCAAAACAAAGAGAAGCTCAATAAGGTAATGCACTTTTCAATATAAGAAATGCATCGTTTGAAGCATCAAACCAATATGTAGTCTATATGTATGATCAGTTGTCAGTCTCTGCAATGGTACATTTCCACGAATATATATATATATATATTTAAAATTGTTGCTTCATTGCAATTTTGACGACAACCACCGACGAAAACCACCGACGAATCAACAGAAAGGCTCGATGAAGTTGCTATAGCTGCGATGAAGATTTTGTCGTAACTCCTTGCCCATTTCGTCACAATTTTGACGAGCTTTTAGCATTGCTACCATGCTACTCCTTGCCCATTTTGTCACACTTGAGAGGAAATTTTGGTGTTCTTCCAATGCTACTCCATGCTAATTTCATCACAAAGTTGACGAACTCTTGGTGTTGTTTTGACACTACTACTTGAATATTTCGTCGCACATTCGATGAACGTTTGGTGTTGTTTCAACATTACTCCTTGCCCATTTCGTTGAAATGGTGACAGACGTTTGTTGTTGTTTCGACACTACTGCTTGCCCATTTTGTCAAACTGGCGATGAACTTCTGCTGTAATTTTTCGGTGGACACACAAAGTTTTTGTTGATATTCTGACGAATGTCCAAGGTATTTCACGATGTCGTCGATCAACGAGTCTTCATCATTAGTTCAACATTTAATTCACCATCAGACATTCGATGAAAAAATAATGACGTAAATATTTTCCCCATTTTGTCGCTCTTCCGACAAAGATTTTTCGAGCGACTGATGAATGACCATCAGAAAATGGTGTCAAATTTAGTAGTGTATATCTCTTTCAGTTTACATGTTGTGAACATTGTATTGTGTATATGTTATAATTTAACCATAAAACTTTGTGTTAAGATATGCTAAATGCAACTGCAACATAGGTTGAGTGTGGGTCATTGTGGTGAGCACTAAACAAGGTGCATATAGTAGTGGAAAAGACAATGGGCAAAGCAAGAGGCTAGATCAGCTTATGGAACTCTTGAACTAGCAAGAAACCTAAATGGACCATTTGGAACAAGATGTTTAAGAGGTAAGAGAAGATTCAAAAAAATTAGGAATGAGGTGCCCAACAAAGTAGAAAGGGGGGCCAGTGTAGGATCATGGGGGTCCAAACTAGGCCCTTAAGTGACAATAGAATTCAAAAAATCATATTTAGGAAACTTGACATAATTTTTTTTAATAAGTTATTAACATAATTTGAAAAATATGTAAAAACAAAATTTATAGAAAATTGAGTATAGTTTCTAAGATGCTAATCCGTTTTTGGAAAAAAAGTAAATATATTTAGTGAAAATTTGAAATTTTAATGCAGTAGTACTGAATTTTTAGGAAAAAATAAAAATCAGGTGTATGTCTAACCAACCTAAGTTCAAGCAAAAATTAATATATTTTCTTGAAAATTTTAATATAAGGACACATGCTTGGACATGCCACATTTTTTTTATAATTTTTTGTAAAATAATTAGTTATGATTTTCTTATTAATTTTTTTTTTAAAATATTAAAACTTATTTGTGTAACCACTATAACTTGGTCAAAAATTTATGAAATTCATTTTTTCTTTTTTTTAATCCTATAGTATGTGAAGTAGAGGATGTGTTGCATCTTTTAGATTCAAAAAATGTTAAATCATTTAAGAATTATGGTAGTTTTTCAATCAGCCTATCAATCAGGACATTAGTCATAATACATGTAAAAAAAATAGAAAGGACTAACACGTTACTTCTCAAGTGTTGATATCAATTGCAATGAACAATCAATGTCGACATCAATGAGAACAACTACCAACAAAAGAGGAATTAGTCTTGAACTAATATATTTAAATAATTAATGGATAGAATTTAGTATAATTAATTAAATAAGTTTGTTTTATTTAATTAACTAATGTAGGGAAACTATTTTTAATTAATTAAATATAATTCATTTTGTTAATTATTGTTAGAAGAATATTATTTTAACTAATTACATAAATTTAGTTTATATAACTAATTAATGAAGATCCCTCATTAATGAGGATGTAAGAGTTTAAATTTTTAGATCTTAGAAAAAACCCACATTGAAATGTTTCTTGGGTAGGATGATTCAGATGAACTTTGATGGAGCTTTACAAGTTAATCCAAGAGAATCATGATCTAGTTGCATTGTTAGAGATGAAAATGAAAAATTGATTAGTTTAACTTCAACGAAATTTAAAGAGATAACTAATGGTGATGCTAAATTTTAAGCTCTTATTTTTGGGATTCAATATTTTAATCTTTAAAGATGCAAGAGAGTTGAGATTGAAGGAGACTTATCGATAATCATGAATTTGGTCAAGAAGAGAAGTTGAAAAACTAGAAAATTAAAAAATATTTTTAATACATATGCCTTACTTTGGTTAAGTTAGAAAATTTATCCATTAACTATATATATAGGGAGATAAAAAAGAAGGTGATATTTTTAGAAATAAAGAATAAAAATGAAATAAAAAATGTATTTAACTTAAATTTAAATGAATGGGAAATTTTTAAAAAGAAATCAAAGATTGAAATGATGGATACAATTGATGTAAATTCAAATATGTGTTGACAATCATTGCAATCCTAAAGGAGGCGATATCTTCCCATCATTAAAGAGTTAATATCTCACTCATGCAAAAGTTAGTTTATCTCTTGGATATTTTCTATGGCCAAGGTCATATGGAATAAAAATTAGTGATGTTAAAATGGTTTGCTTCAACATAGGACTAGAAGCTCATCCCTTGATCAAAGAAACCATTATCTTCTTGTCTTCTCAAATTCCTACAAATACATGTTTATGTTTATTTTGTGGGTAGAGGATACTAACATTTTTATGGGAAATTTTGAAAAATAATAGAGTGGGTGTTAAAAAAAATTAATAGTGATATCCTACACACAACATAGTGGGTATATGGGGGTGATCCCATAATACTGGTTTACAATTTCTAAGAGATCCTGATTTTTGCTGAAATCACATATTTTTAAAAAATATAATGATTTAAGCCTTGAAAAGTTCCATTTAAAGGATTCTAAGTGAAGAGGGTTTGATCGAACCACCTTAGATCAAAACCCCTTGGATAGAACCCAACTAGTTTTAAACCATACCTATAATGGAGTCTCTTTTACACCTATCAAAACACTAATAAAAAACCACTTTTGATTTACCTTTTGGGGGATCAAATGAATTCATTTAAATTTTTTTTTTTGTAAGTATGTAGTCCTTATTATAAGCTTCCCAAAAAGTATAAGTTTAAATAAATTTAATTTAATTATTATATTTATTTTTTATTTCTTATGAATGTATGTTTTTCACCGAAAATCAAGCTCTTTGTTATGCACATGTTTAAAAATAGCAAATTATCAATTTTTTTTTTGAAAAATATCAATGCACTAGATATTGAAGTCCTTGATCCAACAAAACATAAATAAATTTCAATACATACAAAAAAAATTATGATGTATACAGTCTGCCTATGTCTAAATTGTAACTGGTTTGACTTTGAAACTTGATTAAGGAAAAAATATTCAATTAGACACTATGAAACAAAATGAAAGTGCTATATATCATAGTTATAAATCTAAATTTGAAAAAAATAGAATTTTATCCTTCAAGGAAAAAAATTATGTTGTATACGGTGAGCATCACTCCTTAAAAATGGTGTTTACTGAAAAATACTAGTTTACGAATGAGATAGAAAAAGAAGTGCAATCTGATTCCAAAAATCTAGAAAAAATAATATTTAGAATCTATAGACAAAATTTCAGAAATCACTAGTTTTCATCATATTGAAATTTGTCATGGTTTAGCTGCTATATGTGCCTGAAAGTGAAGATTTAGTTAGAAAAAAACAATTCATTGTCCAGTTTGGCCAAAAATTATAAACCAGTATTGTGGGATCACCCATGGAGAATAAGATAATTATCATAGTGTTGAACACAATGTTGTAATGAGATGGAGGATGAATCAACATGACTTAAAACTTAATAATTTCCATTTATAGATTAACAACACATCACATAAACTCAAAAAGAGCAGAAGAGAACATATGCATCACATAAAAATACAAAGGTTTTCTACATGGAAAACCCAATGAGGGAAAAACTATGGTGAGGATTAACCCACAATATTTGTAGCTCACTGCTTATAAAAATTATAATGTTCTTAAGGCTCACTGGCTATGGAGTTGCAAACTAAGATGTACAACCTTAGAGAAAGATTAAAAAGACTTGATGATACTTACTATCTCAGAGCAGGTTACAATATATTATAATAAAAATAGGAACTTGAACTACTATGGAAGAAGCCTTTGACTTATGTTGATGTTGTAGTCCCTTTTTCACACAATCACACAATTACATAAATTTTGCACACTTTATCTTTGTCAAATCTCATTTTTTCCTACTTGCATATGATAAAGTTAAGTTAATTAAAAAATGGATAAAACAATATATCTATATATATATATATAGATATACATCAATTATTGTTTATGAATTTTAAAAATGCAATATATGGAAAATGATTTATTTTGAAAATTTTATGATTTAAAAGAATTATTTTGCAATGATTATCGGTTAAATGTAATGCCCCGCCACGTAACCCTAAAGAATGTTGCAATCACTATGAAAGTGTAATATTTTTTTAAAAAAAGTGTATTATTACATGAAACATGAACATCATTAATGCATACTTTCCCTAAGACACGTGACAATGCACTACATACAAGACCCATAATTAATA
The DNA here is from genome assembly GCA_007258455.2 of Sequoia sempervirens. NCBI lineage: Eukaryota > Viridiplantae > Streptophyta > Pinopsida > Cupressales > Cupressaceae > Sequoia > Sequoia sempervirens. The sequence continues at coordinate 16,318,227 of VDFB02137365.1, forward strand.
AAAGTAACCAAACATTACATGCGATTAATTCTCATAAACTTTAAGAACATACATTCAATAAAAATAAATTACATCACTTAAGGTACATGAGATACAGTAATGATTCATTTCTACATTGCATTTGATATTACAATTTCAATATGCATTCACAAATGAGATAGTTCATACAAAAGTGTACAATTACAAGTTACAAAAATTCTCCTTGAATACAATTGAGGAGTGATACATAATCAAGGTATCCAACTGATACAAATGAGACATAAGAGAAAGTACATATCCACATGCGATCTCTCCAAACAAGAAGTACCCGTCATCATGAATAAGAACTAGGGACCCAATGGTGTAAGGTGCACATTCCACCCTTTAACCAAGTGGTACCTGTAGGCCCACCTCCCATTCTAGGAGATAGTAAAAAGGTTCCCTAGACATAACCTACAAACTCTAGACACATGAAACTCAAATAAAACTAAACAAGTATAATAATCAACATACTGATCACATTGCTTCCAAAACTAAAGGATCAAGTATTTTAAATTCACAAAGGATACTATTATAATAGGTGGAGTGTCATCACCAAGTTGCATAGGTTACTCAGGTGAATCTTCCTATGTTTCTGCCCCCATCTTGGGTTACCCTGGTGACCTCTTACGAAACCTGACCCCACATGCAATCTAATGTGGAATTGATTATCTTACATAAAGAAAAGATAATGATCTTGCCATTCTAGGCCTTCTCGACTCATCCCCAAGTCTGAACTAGCCCTTGAGTCCATGAGCGATACATAATTTAACCAGTTAAATTTTTTAGAATACCTAATGTATTGATTTAGTTTTCACTGATTAGACTAACTCCACATGAGTTACCCAAGCACCACTTTGTGTGTCGGCCCTCATAAAGAGCCACTCCCCTAATAACAACATAAATAAACTAATTCCACTATGGGTAGACAAGGTGCACACATACCTACATCAAATACCAACTATATAACAATAGACGTCACAACCCATTCTTAGAAATAGGTGTCTAAACTGAATCAGAACTATGTGCACTACCCAAGTTAACTCAAAAGATTGTATCGAAAACACAAACTACTTCCACATAAAATAAGTTCCAATGGAAGGCTTACTAAATCAATTAATTAAAATTGCCCATAAACATGCACATGAGAGATCACAACTTAAATACAATTTAGGAAAATAATTATTCTAACATTCAGATTTCCTAAATCCAAATAAATCAATAACATATTACATGAAATTAATTAACTAAAATATAATTTATTTTTCAAACAATCTGGAAATTAAATCCAATAGTTAATTCCAATTTCACATTTATACAAAATAATGAAAAATCAACTTCTTCATTTGAAACATTTCATTATAAAATAATTACTCATGCTTATATATATATATTTAATTATTTGAAATAAATTTATAATAATTAATATTCTAAACAAATTATAAATTTATATGAATATATATATATATATATAAATACAATATATATATACAATATATATATGCATATATATATATATAATATAAAATAAATAAATAAATAAACTTTAAGCGAATATTGCAGGGGCCGACTGCCTTCCATAGTTGAACCCCTTAGTGGGGCGTGACTATGTAGGCAATGCTAGTGCTACCCTCATAGTTGTCTCCCCTATGGGAAACGGCCGTGGGGGTAGCCTTTGTCATCTCCTAGGATAAAAATACTAACAAAAAAATTATTTATAAAAGCGTGCGATTAGCATTAAATTGCTATATTACTTCTATAGTTTGGTTTTTATTTTGAAACCTGTGAATTATTAAATTCACCGTACGAAATATACCAGTCCAGGTTTTCTAATAAGAAAAATTACAAGGTACTTCCATAAAAATATATGTAAAAATATAAATTTATCAAACAATTGTTTAGATGGGCAATTTTGTAACAAAGCTTTCTATAGGTAGATTAAATCAAATAATACATAGTTTTTAATTTAAAAATTTTGAAAGGGGATTTCAATTTCCATAACAGAGGATCTCATTTTCAATCCAATTTCTTAGAATATTTTCTACAGGAAATATTTAGGAAAATTCTTACAGAAGTTTCCATTTCTTTAGATTAACCAGGGAGTTTCATTTACAAATCTATAGAGGTTTTTCTATTGTTTTCTTTTGAAATTTCCTATTGTTTAACAATAATTTTCTATGAGGTTGGGTATGTGCAGGATCATCATGGAAAAAATAGGCCCTTAAGTGGCGAAAAATTTAGAAAAATAAAAGTTAGGCAATTTGAAGTAAAAATTTGAATAAGTTATCTATATTATTTCAAAAATATGTAAGAATAGAATCTATAGAAAATTTAATGTAGTTTCTAAACTACTAGGTTTATTTAGAAAGAAAAAAATCTATTTGGTGAAAATTTGAAATTTCAATGTAGTAGTACTTAAATTTTAGAGAAAAAATAAGAAGTAGGTGTCTGTCTGACCACCCTAACCACAATATAATGATAATATTTTTTTATAATATTTTACATATAAGTAGAGGAATCAAGTCTTCATGTGATGCATATTTTTTTTATAATTTTTTTCCAAGTAAGTAATTAATTATCAATTTTTTATTACAACTTTTAAAAAATATAAAAACTCGTATGTCTGACCACCTTAACTAGGTCAAAACTTCATGAAATTCATTTTATTTTTTAATCCTATAGTATGCAAAGTATAAAATGTGACACATGTTTTGAATTTAAAAAATGTGATACCATTTGAAAGATATAGATGTTTTTCAATTATCCTATCAATTAGGACTTTAGTCGTAATTCAAATAGAAAATGAATAATAATAATTTATTAAATTCAAATTAATGCATAATTTATATTGGTGGAAAGCTGAGAATATCCTTTAAAAACCCTTTTTATTTCATCAATTTTGGGTAAAATAAAGTCATCAGCCACATGGGTCATCATATCACTTACATATTGCCACTTTTTGGCCCATCGTGATCCTGCACATACCTGGTTCTTTGATTTTACTGTAAAGTTTTCTACAGAAGCACAAAATCTTCACAATAATTTTACACACAAAGGCTATCAACAAGTTTTCTACAGGAATGTTTTCAACAAATTTTTCTGCAGAGAAGCTTTCAATATATTTTTCTAAAGAGAAGCTTTCATCAAATTTTTCCTACAGAAAATTTTTTTAGTATATTTTTCTATAGAAGCTTTAATCAAATTTTCTTCTTTAGGTAATCTTTCCATTTAATAAATTTAACAAAGCTTCTACTATATTAAATTTTTGTACAGGCAATCTTTTCAAATCTATAAAATAAATAAATAAATAACAAAGGAACCTATTTTTTTGAAGCTTGAAGAATTGAAGGTTGGAGCAAAGCTTCACCTTCAAAGTTCAATTTCCAAATCCCTTTATGAAATCTCCACTTCAAGAAAGATGCAAAATACTAAGCCAAAAATATTCTCGAGAACCTCTTCCAATTTTTTTAAACCAAAAATCCCAAAAACAATTTTCCAGCCAATTTCCTCTTTCTTCCTCTTTCTGTGAAGTGACTTCTTGCCTTTCACAGTTATGGCCAATATTCTCTCTGAGAATAATTTTTCAACAAGAGTTTTTGCATTCAATTTTACTCACACACATGGCTATTCGAAAATATCTTTTAACTAACTTTTATATATTTTCTTTTGATAATTATAAAGAATTTATGCTATTCAATTAATTTAAAAATTCAAAAATTAATATCATTTACTTTATTCAAATTTAAAATTCCAATACACATAATAGCATCTAAACTATATTTAATCTTTTCACTTAATAAGTGAATTTAATTAATTAATTTATTTACTTAATAAAATAAATTTAATCATAAGGAATAATTTTTTTTACCAAATAAATTAATTTAATTAATTAAATAAAATAAAAATATTTTAACAACATTATTTAAAATTAATTAAATAAGCATTGGATCGTTAAGAACATTAATCTAACATTAATTTCATAAAATAAACCTTGCATAAATAAATAACAATTGACAAGACAAACATATACATGACAACCAAACATACTGTACATAAACTGATGACACAATGTGACTAGGTTTGTGGCTAGACTAGGAAAAACTTTGTTACTATCTCTCAATCAACAATATCGTTGAGCCTGGACACGCTTGGAACATGTGTGTAGGAATAGGTTAAAGAAGGAGAGCTTGGTTGAGGCAGGAATGCTTAGGTGAATAATAGAAAGAAAGAATGGAATTTAGAATTTCAGACATCACAATAGGACATGACATGTGTATGCGACTAATTTCATACAATTACCATGGAAAGAAAAAATATGTTAATCAACTTTTGACAAAAATATAAGATCTTGAAAAGGAGAACAATAATAATGTGGTGCCTTATATGTATATATAAATATAAATACATAAATATATATATAGATGCATAAGTAACCATACATACATATATACATGTATATATGGCATACGACAAATTTATCAGCAACATTCACTGATGGAAAATTCACTGTCACGAAAAATTCACCGCCAAGTAAAATTCACCACTAGCAATTCATGGCAGCGGAAAATTAACCGCATTAATATTTTTAATAAAATCAAAGTTTTCAAAATAATATTAAAAAATATTAATGCAGTTAATTTTCCTGTAATACCCCTCATGCTACTGTTTGATTTTTGACATTTTATGTGGTTTTGTTTGGCACATTGTGATTTGGATGGTATTGTTGATATCATGTTGTGGTAGCATAGACTGTTATTGATTATATGCTCTTATGATGCCATGGTTATTATGATGATATTTATTATGATCGTTTAATGAAATTATATGGAATTCAGTAGACTAGAAAATAGTAATTGATGATATTAATGCAAATTAATGTAAATTTTATAATGCTTTATATGATGATATGTTTTGGTGAGGGGACAGGTAGCATCACTCGTTCGAGAGCGCCCTGCTACACTATGAATCCTTCTCACGATGCTTTGTAATTGATTATATGTATATATGTTGTATATCACCTTGTTGGATGCAGACTTTGCAGGAGTAAGACTTGATTCCACCTATTTCAATAGGTCTGGGCGAGCATTGAACCAACCCAACGGCAGGAAGTTGAATAATTAAGGTGACATAAAAAGTAACTCCACACCAAGGCGTCAATAGTTTTGTATCTTCTTGGTTTGTGCGTCTTGGTCATATTCATTGTCGTATTGGTCTTTGTATGTCATTGTGATTTTATGAATTATTTAATGTGGGTATGGTTTTATATTGTGATTTAAATAATTAAGTAATTTATAAAATAAAAACATAAAATAATAAGTAAATAAGGCAATGGATAAATGTTAGTAGTAGTAGTAAAAATATTTTATTTATTTTGAGTCTCTCAATGGTTGATTTTAAAATATGAAAGTAATTATTTAATAGGGAACTGTGGAGATGATGCATATTTATATATTTATTTAAATAAAAATTCATGTTTGTGGATTTAAATTTATTTAGTTTTAATCAAATACATGAAAAATGGAAATGAAATATGGAAAAGGCAACAAAAGGAATTAAGGTTAAATATTATTTGGATTATTCTTGAAATGTGACCTCTGGTATTCACGGGAAGAGGAATTGAAAGGATTCCTGGGCATGGAATTTAATAAGGGTTTTTCTCTGTTTGGGGGGGATGGTTCGAATGCTGGGAAAATTTACTTTCAATTATTTTTCTGTCCTTGGTTTCTTTTTCTGTATTCTGGAGAAATTGGTGAAGAGAGAGAAAGATTGGGATTTGTGCCAGAAGATTGGCAGCAAGGAATTGGTGCAGCAAGAGGATCAAAGCTTCTACAAGTTTTCTGCAAGCTTAGGACGCTAGGTTCTCCTCTTTCTATTATTTATTATCTGTTAAATAGAAATTGTTCTCTCTGAATGAAATTTTGATCTAGGGTTGAAAATAAAATAATTATAGGAAGAAAAATCTATTGGGGTTACTATTTAAGCACTGAAAATAAACCAGGGATTGTGATTATGATTTGTCCAAATAGAATTTCTGTGGGTTCTGGGTTGTTCATGTAAAAGGGGGGGTTTTTATTTGAAATCTGGAAATGAGCAATTTTTCTTTCAGTTAATTTCTAGGAGTATGATAATTTCCATATGCCTGTATGTTGCAAAATAATTCTTCTATTCAAAGAACAGTGATTATTCTTCCCCTGCTTTTGAAATGTTCAGATCACTGTACATATGAATATATATATATATATACATATGTATATATATATATATATATTAGATATATATATATATACACATATATTTATTTATATGTTAAATTTTTTGAATAAATCATTAAAATTTATTGAAATCCGTCGGCGCTGTACATCAAATTTTGTGTTGATTTTATATGTATTTTATTGGCTGTGTGTGGGGGGGTTCGGCCTTGGCCGTACCCACTACCCCGCCACCGGACGTGTGACAGTCTATGGACTGTCCACGGCAGTCCGTAGGACTACCGTGAGCAGTCCGTAGACTACCCACGGCCGGGCGGCGTCTATTGCCCTGCTCGTATGTTGGGGTTATAACTCCCCATTTAAATTTTTTATGTATTTAAAAATTTTTGCTTAGTAAAAAATGTGGAATTTATATCTTTTGCTGTGCGGATTTTATTTTATAAATATATATATGTATATATGTATATATATATATATGTATATTTATATATATAGATATATAATTATATTTATATATACATTTATTAATTTTATTTATTCTGATTTCTCTGTTCACTGTTGCAGTATTATTTATTTAAAATATATATATATATATATAAATATTCTATTTCTTTTCTGATTAAAATTATATTTTCTGTTAATTTCATATTTATAGATATTCATATATTCTTTTCTGATTAAAAATAAAGCAGAATTTGTTATAACAAAAATAATAGTAAAATAGAAAGAAATCTAGTTTTATTGATTTGTTAAATTTTAACCTTGAGAGGATATTGTTAGTAGAAAATGCAATTACGAAAGTAAGACAGGATTGTTTATTTATTCTGGTTTTAGTATGACTGTTTTTTTTTTTGGAATGGAATTTATTTTGGAATCTACTTTGGAATTAAATAAGTTAGCTCTTTTATTTATATTCTTGAAATTAAATCTTGTTGCATTGATGGGTTTGGGACACTGTTAATTCCTTGATGTGGGGACCCGTTTGTGTTATCACTTTAGTCTTCCAGAGGATGTTGATTTTGTTGAATTTATACTCTTTTTTTATCTTGAGTTCTGCTATGTTACCTATTATATGTGGGGTGTACCAGATTTGAGATTTGATATGGTATGTAATTTGCGAGATGAGTTATGCCTCATGTAATATTTTGTTGTTGTATTTTGATGTTAAGATTGGAATGGTACAGCCCCTGTTTCTTTTTGGTTTTGGTTGGGTCTCTAGGGAGAGTGGCTCCTCATGGGGGCCGGTGCCCCATTTAAGGGGAAGGGCTTAGGATAACCCACGAGTGAGTTAGTAAACAAGTGATAACCTAATAATTAACTTAGGAGGGTTGGGTATTAATATCATTACAAGATTTAAAATATGGATACCTCATCGTCATTAGTGCTTCCGCAGACTAATGGAAGGCTGAGAAGGCCGTGGTTGGCAAGGTCGTGACCTCGTCCTCACGAGAGGTCTACGGCTCTGCATGAGCTACCCTATAGTGTCAGTGCCTCAAGCAGGAGGAAGGGCCAGGAGATCCATAGATGGGGGCCGACGCCTCAGTTTGGAGGAAGGGCCAGGATAACCCATGTAGGCTATACGATGACACTCTCCCCTGGTTGCCCATGTGTTTGCTTTATTGTGTTCCTCTGGAAGTGGGTTATGGGAATTGATTTAGATTGTTTTTTGAATTGATTTAAATTGATTTATGATTATTGTTGATACATCTTTAGCATGTGTTGTATGATCTCATTTATATTTGATTTACGATCTTGCATCTTTATGACATTGTGATATGATGTTATTGGTTGCTCATTTTAATCGGTGTATTGTGTGATGGATATATGTTGGTACTTTTTGTATGGTTGTACTTTTGTTGTCATTCTTGGTCGGAGTTACTTCTCTGTCACCTCTTAGCATAGGGGTGGTCTGGTGGAACGTTCTCTGCACACCGTTGGGTTCCCCATCAGCGTTCGTGGCTTCAGTCTCATCCAGTTGAAGATTTATTCCAGTTGATCTCCTTGTATTTTGATGAGTTTGTATATTGTATTCATCCCACATGTTTGGGATTCATGATGTAACTATACTGATGATGTAAAATTTGAAAGATGTTGTAATGTAGTTATCTACTTTGTAACTTTATTTGGCTATGTAATTTCTCATGGGTTTATCTTGTGATGGAATCTATATATATCTAATGTTGTCATTTATAGTTCCTTTTTGATATCTTATGAGATGTTGTTTAGTAATGTCTATTTTTGATGTGACCTCATGGGCTCCAAAGGACATAGTTGATTATGTTGTTTGTGTTTAAATGGAATGAAGTATATGAGTATGTATATGATCATTTAATATTGGTATGATGATTATTTATCTTTCTTTAAAAAAATATATATATTTACGTTCTTTATTTGTTTGTTCTTTGGGGCTTGCACAGTGGGTGTTACAATTTGGTATCAGAGCCAAGGTTGCACACGCTGGGGTCTCTGGGTAGTTATGTCCACTAGGTAACCTTTGCGTGTTGGCTCTTGAGCTCATGTGTACCTTTGTCTTGTTGTGCTAGAAGCATTCCTACAGGCAGAGGTAGAGGTAGAGGTAGAGGCTAAGGAAGAGGCCGAGGTGGTGGCCGTGGGGCGAACCAATCGAATATTTCACCGCCAAGTTCTCACGGTCATGATTCTGAGGAGCAACATAATTCTCAGAACAATTTGTCAGGTGGTGGAAAAAATCTAGAATAGCCGGGGTTGGATGGGCAGTTGTAGCATCTTTTGGGTGAGCTTCTTGGTAGATTGGGCCCTAGACCTAATGGGGATCAGCCGGTTGAGAGAGAAAGAGAAAGGTCTCCAAGGCATAGGGGAAATTCAGTTGATCAGGATGCTTTACTAGCAGGTCATATGAGGGATTTAATGAGAGCTCATCCACCTACCTTTGATGGCTCTTGAGGAGGGTTGGAAGCCAAGACCTGGTTAATTGATTTGGGCCGATACTTGGCAATGCACCCCTATGATAGTAATAGTAAGGCTCGATGTGCTGTTATGCATTTGTGGGGTTTCGCGTCCACTTGGTGACAGCTTGAGGAACAAAAGTTGCATATGGATATCAATATGGTCACTTGGGATTTTTTCTTAGAAACGTTCAGGGCTCGCTTTCTCTCAGATCATTGGAGGTAGCGCAGGGCAGATGAATTCCACGATCTTAAGCAAATGGCAATGTCAGTAGAACAGTATGAACGTCGCTTCTATGAGCTAAAACAGTATGCAGGGATTAGCCATGATGAAGGGATGTTGGTTCAGCACTTTGTTCAAGGTTTGAACGCATGCATCAGTGGTGGTGTAAGGGTCTTTGAACCTAAGACCATGGAAGTTGCTGTCGAAAAGGCTCGTTTGGTAGAGTAAAACTTGGCAATGGCCTTGGGTGGCCACATTGGAGTGCAGCTTGGCATTGCACCTACTCAGGGTTTTAGCACTCATGGGGGTCAGTCTCAGGGAGCAGGATCTTCCAGAAACAGGTTTCAACCCTCGAAAGGGGGACATCAGCAGTAGCAGTCAAAACAGAAGAACTTCCAATCTCCTCAGAGTGGCAATTCATAGTTTTGCAAGGATCGAAACAGGAACAGAAACCAAGTTCGACAAGAACGTTTTGCACAGCCTGCACCTAGTATCCAGTCAACACCGAGTCGAGGGAGATTTCAGCAGTCAAATGCTCTATCAGGGGGCAGAGGTTTTGCCAGAGGTACTGGGTGTTACTCTTGTGGGCAACAGGGGCACATTGCCAGAATGTGTCCTCAGAAGAGCACTTTAGGTTTTAATCAGAGGCCAGCTGGTTTAGAGCTGACAGTAGGTGATGCAGGGAGATCTCATCGTGTATTTGCTGTAGTGGATAATCGACAGGCAGACCATCAGAGCACCGTCATTGAAACTACAGGTTCATTACATAAGTTTAACATTTCAGTACTTTTTGATTCTGGTGCATCTAATTCTTTTATCTCTCCTTTAGTTGTTGAGCGATGTAAACTAGGGGCAATAAAGCAAAGTGAAAAGTGGCAGGTTGAGTTAGCTTCAGGATCTAAGGTTGTGGTTGAGAAGCTTGTGCAAGGTTGTAGGTTAGAGTTAGGGGCAATGTCGACTAAGGTGGACCTCAAAATTCTTCCACTTGGTTCTTATGATCTAGTCTTGGGCATGGATTGGCTAAGCTCACATCATGCTTTGATTGATTGCCGCCGTAAAGCAGTGAAGTGTGTGGATGATTTTTGTAAAGAGGTGGAAATTGTGGGTGTTCAGAGGCCTGTCTCCTTGAGAATGATTTCAGCTATGCAATTAAAAAGGTGTTTTCGTCAGGGTTGTCAGCTCTTTGCAGTATCAGTTAGTGACCTTGGGTCGAAGGATAGTAGGGAGGTGTCATTGAATGATTATCCTCTCCTTGCTGAGTTTTCTGATGTTTTCCCTAGTGAGATACCAGGTATGCCTCCTAAGAGAGAGGTGGATTCCAGGATTGATTTGGTGCCTGGGGCTGAGCCTATCTCTCGGGCTCCTTACAGGATGACCACGCAGGAGCTCCAAGAGCTTCATCTGCAATTAGAATAATTGTTAGCTAAGGGGTTTATCCACCCTAGTGTCTCTCCATGGGGAACACCAGTGATCTTTGTCAAGAAGAAGGATGGTTCTCTCCGTCTTTGTATTGATTACCGGCAATCGAACAAGGTAACAGTAAAGAATCGTTATCCCCTTCCCAGGATTGATGACCTCTTTGATCAAATAAAAGGGGCAAAGGTATTTTCCAAGATCGACCTTAAATCAGGGTACCATCAGTTGCGGATAGCAGAGGCCGATATTCATAAAACTGCATTTCGTACTCGGTACGGACACTACGAGTTCACAGTGATGTTGTTCAGGTTAACGAATGGACCTTCAGTCTTTATGAGTCTAATGAATGGGGTGTTTCAAACTTACTTGGATAGGTTTGTCCTCGTGTTTCTGGATGATATTTTTTATTTATTCTAAGTGTATGGAGGAACATGAGGTGCACCTAAAGCAGGTTTTCCAGTGCTTAAGGGATAACCAGTTGTATGCCAATTTGGCAAAGTGTGACTTTTATAAGACTGAAGTTCAGTATTTGGGCCATGTGATTTCTGAAGAGGGAATTTTTGTTGATCCTGCTAAAATGCAGGCTATCATGGATTGGCCCGTTCCCACTAATGTCTCAGAAGTTCACAGTTTCATGGGATTAGCTAGCTATTATCGGCAGTTCGTTCAAGGCTTTTCTAGGATTGCACATCCTATCACATCACTTCAGCGGAAAGAAAAGAAATTTCTTTGGACAGAGCAGTGTCAGTTGGTGTTCCAAACCCTTAAGGAGAAACTGACTAGTGCTCCAATTCTGGCAGTGTCAGATCCTTTAGGTGATTTTGTGGTTTGTATTGATGCTTCGTTGGAGGGTCTTGGAGCTGTGTTGATGCAGGATGGGAGAGTGATTGCCTATGAATCTCGGAAGTTAAAATATCATGAACTCAATTATCCCACACATGACCTTGAATTGGCCATAGTTGTTCATGCTCTTGTGAGATGGAGGCACTTTTTGTTAGGGCACCAGTTTGAGTTGCATATAGATCACCGAAGTTTACAATACATCTTCACTTAGCCGAATTTGAATGCAAGACAGAGAAGGTGGATGGAATTTTTGTGTGAGTATGATTTTGAGGTTAAGTATATTCAGGGTAAGGAAAATGTGGTGGCTAACGCTCTAAGTCGTCGAAGGCATGAGGTTTCTGCAATGTCTCTTGAGGTGGATTTGAAGAGTCAAATTCTTGCAACCCTTCCTTCAGATAGTTGGTATTTAGAGGTGAAAGCTGAGGTAGAATCAGGTAGAGCTTTAGAAGGGAAATTTGCTGGTTATTTGTTGGATTCGGATGGTGCTTTGCATTTCTCTGGATGGTTGTATGTACCTCCTTCTGAGGGTCTTCATACCTTAATTTTGATAGAGGGTCATTGAGTGCCTTACGCAGCACATCCTGGAGTTAAGAAAATGTATGCGGATATTCGTTCGCTCTATTTTTGGTCAAGAATGAAGTGGGATATCGCCGACTTTGTGGCTCAATTTCTTGAATGTCAGAGAGTGAAGGCTGAACATCACCATCCAATAGGATTGCTAAAACCTCACCTTGTTCTGGAGTGGAAATGGGATGTTATTTCCATGGATTTCATTGTTGGGTTGCCTATGTCATCTAGATGGCATGATGCTATTATGGTCACAGTTGACATATTGACTAAGGTAGCTCATTTCTCTCCTGTTCGATCTTCGTATACAACATCTTTTGTTGCTAAGGTGTTCATGAATGATATAGTTAGATTGCACGGGATACCACAGAGGATCATTTCTGACAGAGATCCGGTATTCACGTCTGCATTGTGGACATCTTTGCAATAGTCTTTGGGAACAAAGTTGAATTTCAGTTCTGCTTATCATCCTGAGACTGATGGTCAAACTGAGAGGGTTAACCAGGTGCTTTAGGATATGCTTTGCATGTATGTCATGGATCAACAATCACGTTGGGAGGAGTATCTGTACTTGGTTGAGTTTGCGTATAACAATGGGTACCATAGTTCTATTAGTATGGCTCCTTTTCAGGCTTTCTATAGTCATCCTTGTCGTACTCCTCTGAGTTGGGATAAATTGGAGGATAGGGTGCTTCTTGGGCCCGAGGTGCTTAGAGATATGGAGCAGCAGGTTTCTCACATTCGGGAGCATCTTGTAGCTGCCTAGGATAGACAAAAAAAGTATGCTGACACTCATAGAGTTGATCGACAGTTTGTAGTTGGTGATCGGGTTTTCCTTCAAGTACGTCTGCGGAAGAGCCCAATTCGTTACGGAAGGGGTTCGAAGCTTGCGCCTCGCTTTGTTGGATCCTTTGAGGTGTTGGAGCGGATTGGACCTGTTGCTTACCATTTAGCCTTGCCACCCAGTTTGTCACGGATCCACAATGTATTTTAGGTTTCTGTTCTTAGACCATACTTTCTTGATGTTACTCATGTTTTGGATTGGAATGCTCTTCAGGTCGAGGACGGGCAGCTGGCACTCGAGCCCATGGTCGTGCTTCAGCGTCGGTGACTTACCCTCAGAGGCAGATAGATTGATCAGGTGCGGGTTCAGTGGAACCCGAATGATGAGGCTTCAGCTACTTGGGAGGATGTCTCTCGTATCAGGGATTCTTATCCTTATCTTTTTACTGGCTTCCAAGAGTAAGCCGAATTCTAGGGGGGGAGGATGTAATACCCCTCATGCTACTGTTTTATTTTTGACATTTTCTGTGGTTTTGTTTGGCACATTGTGATTTGGATGGTACTGTTGATATCATGTTGTGGTAGCATAGACTGTTATTGATTATATGCTCTTATGATGCCATGGTTATTATGATGATATTTATTATGATCGTTTGATGAAATTATCTGGAATTCAGTAGACTAGAAAATAGTAATTGATGATATTAATGCAAATTAATGTAAATTTTATAATGCTTTATATGATGATATGTTTTGGTGAGGGGACAGGAAGCATCACTCGTTCGGGAGTGCCCTGCTACACTGCGAATCCTTCTCACGATGCTTTGTAATTGATTATATGTATATATGTTGTATATCACCTTATTGGATGCAGACTTTGCAGGAGGAAGACTCGATTCCACCTATTTCGATAGGTCTGGGTGAGCATTGAACCAACCCAATGGTAGAAAGTTGAATAATTAAGGTGACATGAAAAGTAACTCTGCACCAAGGCGTCAACAGTTTTGTATCTTCTTGGTTTGTGCGTCTTGGTCATATTCATTGTCGTATTGGTCTTTGTATGTCATTGTGATTTTATGACTTATTTAATGTGGGTATGGTTTTATATTGTGATTTAAATAATTAAGTAATTTATAAAATAAAAACATAAAATAATAAGTAAATAAGGCAATGGATAAATGTTAGTAGTAGTAGTAAAAATATTTTATTTATTTTGAGTCTCTCAATGGTTGATTTTAAAATATGAAAGTAATTATTTAATAGAGAACTGTGGAGATGATGAATATTTATATATTTATTTAAATAAAAGTTCATGTTTGTGGATTTAAATTTATTTAGTTTTAATCAAATACATGAAAAATGGAAATGAAATATGGAAAAGGCAACAAAAGGAATTAAGGTTAAATATTATTTGGATTATTCTTGAAATGTGACCTCTGGTATTCACGGGAAGAGGAATTGAAAGGATTCCTGGGCATGGAATTTAATAAGGGTTTTTCTCTGTTTGGGGGGATGGTTCGAATGCTGGGAAAATTTACTTTCAATTATTTTTCTGTCCTTGGTTTCTTTTTCTGTATTCTGGAGAAATTGGTGAAGAGAGAGAAAGATTGGGATTTGTGTTGGAAGATCGGCAGCAAGGAATTGGTGCAGCAAGAGTATCAAAGCTTCTACAAGTTTTCTGCAAGTGTAGGATGCCAGGTTCTCCTCTTTCTATTATTTATTCTCTGTTAAATAGGAATTGTTCTCTGTGAATGAAATTTTGATCTAGGGTTGAAAATAAAATAATTATAGGAAGAAAAATCTATTGGGGTTATTATTTAAGCACTGAAAATAAACCAGGGATTGTGATTATGATTTGTCCAAATAGAATTTTTGTGGGTTCTGGGTTGTTCATTTAAAAGGGGGGTTTTTATTTGAAATCTGGAAATGAGCAATTTTTCTTTCAGTTAATTTCTGGGAGTATGATAATTTCCATATGCCTGTATGTTGCAAAATAATTCTTCTGTTCAAAGAACAGTGATTATTCTTCCCCTGCTTTTGAAATGTTCAGATCACTGTACATATGAATATATATATAAATATATATATATATACACATATTTATTTATATGTTAAAATTTTGAATAAATCCTTAAAATTTATTGAAATCCGTCGGCACTGTACATCAAATTTTGTGTTGATTTTATATGTATTTTATTGGCTGTGTGTGGGGGGGGTTTGGCCTTGGCCGTACCCACTACCCCGCCATTGGATGTGTGACAGTCTGCGGACTGTCCACGGCAGTCCGTAGGACTGCCGTGAGCAGTCCGTAGACTGCCCACGGCCGGGCGGCGTCTATTGTCGTGCCCGTGTGTTGGGGTTATAACTCCCCATTTAAATTTTTTTATGTATTTAAAATTTTTGCTTAATAAAAAAAATGTGGAATTTATATCTTTTGCTATGCAGATTTTATTTTATAAATATATATATATATGTATATATGTATATATATATGTATATATGTATATATATATGTATATATGTATATTTATATATATAGATATATAATTATATTTATATATACATTTATTAATTTTATTTATTCTAATTTCTCTGCTCACTGTTGTAGTATTATTTATTTTAAAATATATATATATAAATATTCTATTTCTTTTCTAATTAAAAATAAAGCAGAATTTGTTATAACAAAAATAATAGTAAAATAGAAAGAAATCTAGTTTTATTGATTTGTTAAATTTTAACCTTGAGAGGATATTGTTAGTAGAAAATGCAATTACGAAAGTAAGAAAACATTGTTTATTTATTCTGGTTTTAGTATGACTTTTTTTTTTGGAATGGAATTTATTTTGGAATCTACTTTGGAATTAAATAAGTTAGCTCTTTTATTTATATTCTTGAAATTAAATCTTGTTGCATTGATGGGTTTGGGACACTGTTAATTCCTTGATGTGGGGACCCGTTTGTGTTATCACTTTAGTCTTCCAAAGGATGTTGATTTTGTTGAATTTATACTTTTTTTTATCTTGAGTTCTGCTATGTTACGTATTATATGTGGGGTGTACTGGATTTGAGATTTGATATGGTATTTAATTTGCAAGATGAGTTATGACTCGTGTAATATTTTGTTGTTGTATTTCGATGTTAAGATTGGAATGGTACAACCCCTGTTTCTTTCTGGTTTTGGTTGGGTCTCTAGGGAGAGTGGCTCCTCGTGGTGGCCGGTGCCCTGCTTAAGGGGAAGGGCTCAGGATAACCCATGAGTGAGTTAGTAAACAAGTGATAACCTAATAATTAACTTAGGAGGGTTGGGTAGTAATATCATTACAAGATTTAAAATATGGATACCTCATTGTCATTAGTGCTTCTGCAGACTAATGGAAGGCTAAGAAGGCTGTGGTTGGCAAGGTTGTGACCTCGTCCTCACGAGAGGTCTACAGCTTTGCATGAGCTACCCTATGGTGCCGGTGCCTCAAGTAGGAGGAAGGGCTAGGAGATCCATAGATGGGGGTCGGTGCCTCAGTTTGGAGGAAGGGCCAGGATAACCCATGTAGGCTATGCGATGACACTCTCCCCTGGTTGCCCATGTGTTTTCTTTATTGTGTTCCTCTGGAAGTGGGTTATGGGAATTGATTTAGATTGTTGTTTGAATTGATTTAAATTTATTTATGATTATTGTTGATACATATTTAGCATGTGTTGTATGATCTCATTTAAATTTGATTTACGATCTTGCATCTTTATGACATTGTGATATGATCTTATTGGTTGCTCATTTTAATCGGTGTATTGTGTGATGGATCTATGTTGGTACTTTTTGTATGGTTGTACTTTTGTTGTCATTCTTGGTCGGAGTTACTTCTCTGTCACCTCTTAGCATGGGGGTGGTCGGGTGGAACATGCTTCATACACCGTTGGGTTCCCCATCAGCGTTCATGGCTTCAGTCTCATCTAGTTGAAGATTTATTCTTGTTGATCTCCTTGTATTTTGATGAGTTTGTATATTGTATTCATCCCACATGTTTGGGATTCATGATGTAACTATACTAATGATGTAAAATTTGAAAGATTTTGTAATGTAGTTATCTACTTTGTAACTTTATTTGGCTATGTAATTTCTCATGGGTTTATCTTGTGATGGAATCTATATATATCTAATGTTGTCATTTATAGTTCCTTTTTGATATCTTATGAGATGATGTTTAGTAATGTCTATTTTCGATGTGACCTCATGGGCCCCAAAGGACATAGTTGATTATGTTGTTTGTGTTTAAATGGAATGAAGTATATGAGTATGTATATGATCATTTAATATTGGTATGATGATTATTTATCTTTCTTTAAAAAAATAATAATAATATTTGCGTTCTTTATTTGTTTGTTCTTTGGGGCTTGCACGGCGGGCGTTACATTTCCTCTATGTTGAATCACTGGAGGTGAATTTTCCATCAGTGAATTACTAGCAATGAATTTTTAATCAATGGAGTGTTGGCGATGAATTTTCCTAGAGTTGTATATGTGTGTTTGTGTGTGTGTTAATGATATCCAATTTCCACAATCCATATTGTATTGTTCAAAAGACTTTTGGATTTGATTGTGTGCAATATTTTTACATCAATGTTTTGGATCACACTTTGTGATCCATCATAAGGATGAAAATAGAGATCATAATGAGAAAAATAGATAGTTGTAGGCCTACAACAACTTTAAAAGATTAGAAAAAGGGGAGAGAAGGCTGCACACAAACCAAGAAGACAAGACAATTTTAAAATGAGAAAAAATGTTAAAGAGAAACTAATGGGAAAGGAAAACAAGAATAAAATTAGAGAACTAGAACAAAAGAAATTGATAGAGCACAAGGAGTACACAATAGATAAAAAATAAAGAAAAGAAAGAGATAAAAAAACAAAAAGAAGAAGAATAAAATACAATAAATGTTAAAGAGAAGAATAAAATAAGGAAAGATCAAGTATTCAAAAGAAATTTTATAATTGAAAAATTAAAAAGAAAACAAATAAGAGAGACAAAAAGAATATAAGAATTAAAAGAATAAAATAGAGATGAATCAAATAAGAGAGAAATAAATAAATAAAAGAATTAAATATAGAAATGAACCAAGTAAGAGAGAAATAATTAAATAAATGTAACAATAGAAAGAAATGAATAGAAATGAAACAAATAAAAGAAAGAATTGAGTAAAAGAAAGAAACAAATAAATAAGAGAACTAAAAGAATTAAAACAAAAACAAAAACAAAAGGAGAGAGAATTAAGTAAAAGAAAGAAACAAAGAAAGTAAAGAAAGAGAATAAAACAAATAAGAAAGAAGAAATAATAAAGAGATGAATAAAATAAAGAGGAGAATAATAACTCAAAAGAAACTAAGTAAAAGAAAAAGAATAAAATAAGAAAACAATTAAGAAAGAAGAATAAAATAAAAGAATTAAATAGAGAGGAATCAACATGAGCATATAAAAGAGAAAGAAATAAAAAGAAATGAAAGAAATAAAAGAAAGAAAAATTAAATAAATTATAACACACTGCCATGCAACCCCAAAGGAAACTAATACATTTAACATTTATGGTTATTTAAAAAAAAAAAAAACAATTAAAGTGTATAAATTAATAAAACTACATTATATTTAAAATATTACAAATTATGAACACCTAAGTCCTTTGGGGTACACGAGGTGGCATTACGTAACTAACCCATAACAAAAGTTGATAGATGTAATTCCTAATTTCATTAATGTAACCCATTCATTCACATATCTCCAAGTTAAAAAAATTCAAAAATGATAAAGTGATATGACAAGATTAAACAATATGATAACCATACATGTATTCATAGTAAGATAAACATGGAAATATAATGGACATATTTCCATAAATACAACACAAACATTAAATGATATTTACAATCATAGATGACTAAAGAATTAAATAGTATTATTACACATTACATCAGCTTCCTATACATCTCATTAAATAATTACATAATTTTACATCATGAGGCTTCCCAACACATGTGGGAGTAACACATCAATACAAAAAGTACAACTGTAGTATCACATATACATTTGGTAACATGTTGAACTTTGGTTCGAGTTGTATCTGCAAAACACTGCACTGAACAACACAACTGCATGATAGGGGATCCAACGGGGTGCATAGCATGTTCCACCCGACCACCCCCGTGCTAGGAGTAAATAAGGAAGGATCCTCGACCAAGTTCATCCAAACATAAAACTCAAGACTCAACTCCAAACAAGAAAGACATTAAAACACAAAGGAAAACATAACATCAAGAGACCACTTCTAGAGGCTAGCAAAATAACAAATCAAGGGAATGCTAGAGGAGAGTGTCATCGCATAGTCCTACATGGGTTATCTTGACTACCTTTCTCTAGGCGCCAACCCCCATCTATGGTTATCCTGATAGCCTCTCTAGGCACTGGCCCGATAGGGTAACTCGTGCGGGAGTGTTAACCTCTCATGGAGATGAGGTAACGATATTTCCAACCATGACCTTCTCAGCCCACCCTTAGTTTGTGAAAGCCCTAATAGGTGGATGATGCATCCTTAATTATCTTGCATGTGTTTTTACTACCCAACCCCCTAATTTATTCAATTAAGTTGTCACTTGTTACTCTAACTCTAACATGGTTTATCTTGACAACCCCTTTGTGCATCGATGCCCATGTAGAGCCACTCTCCCTAGAAACCCAAAACACAAAATCAAGGCTCCAAAGGGTTGTACCAACACAAGAAATACTGAATCTCAAAACGGGAACTTACGCAAGGAAAATAACATCTCGCCAATAATCATATGCACAAACACTCATGAGATGGGTACAACCCAAGTATAAGTTCAAATCATAACTTCAATCGAGTATTGTCAAATATCAAATCCATAGACATCAAAATAAATCACAAATTTCCCACGTCTCTGGAATCCTTAAATGATAACCTTAAATCCTACAAAGGGTTAACTAACCTAAGGGTTCCCAGAAGTCCATAAACCAACTCAAGAAAAAACAACAGTTGACTTAACAAAAAATTAAAGAGTTGCATAATTACACAACTTCAAGATTTCATTATAAACACAATATTTCTATAACTCAAGAAGCACAGTTTAAAATAACACATTGCATGATTTCTACCATGAAATATAAACAATCAATTTACCCTATATTTTTAATTTGATAAAATCACTCAAATTGAATTTAATAAAATATTTGTTTTCAATTTGTCCAATATAGCATGAAATCGAGCATTGAAACTAACATTCTAAGTATTTTTATATCTTTTCATCCAGTACATACACATATATATATATACATATATATATACAAATATATATATATATACATATATATATATATATATATATATATATATATATATATATATATATATATATAAATATATAAATATATATATACATACATATATACATATATATATATATACATATATACATATATATTTATATATGTATATATATATATCAATTAAATAAATTAAATAAACAAAACAAATTTAAATTAAATAAATTTAAATTAATAAAAATAAAGTTTAAAGTTTATAAGCGCAGTGGGGAGGAGGCTACGAACCTCCCCACAATGGGAGGTCGCAACCCCCACCTAGGGCTGCGGCCAGTAGCCCACAGGCTAATGTGCCCAGTCATGGGTGGGTTGTGTACAACGACCCCCACAGGTGCACGAAACAAAAGAAAGGGGGTGGGGGTTGGGGTACGGTGTCATCGTCCCTCTCCCAATCCCATTTAATTTTTTTAATTTTTTTTTTTATAAAAATCTTCAGGAAATCAATACAGAAATAAGTAACATAGACCCCCCCTTAATTTGATACACAATTTTTTTTTAAAGGAATAGAATTTATAATTTCTTCCAGCATAAATATACATATTATATATATTTGTATATATATATATATAAGTATATTTTAAAAAATAATAGTTTGATTTTCTCTTAGAAAAAATACAGATATGATCATATATATATATTTTGATAACACACTTTCTTTTCATAAACGAAATTCAAGGAAGTAATTTAAATAAGGTACTATTTTTTTTCATTTTCATAGCAATTTATCAACAATAACACAAATTTATTTTTGTTTAGAAAAATTGTAATTTCTCCAACTAGGTATTTTGACAACTAAAATAAATTGAAGAAGAATAAGAGGGTCTCTTTTTCAATCAATAAAATACAAGCTGTTTCCTTACGTTTGAAATCAAATTTCAACTTAAACTAAGATAGAAAACGAAAAAAATTCCAGTAAATTTTCAAACCCTCTAAAAAAAAATTCAAACAAAATAAATTTTCACAAACACAAAATTCTCTTAATTATGATCACCAGTTCAAAATGGAAAACAAGACATTCATTTTAAATAGAGATAAAAATAAATAAATAGTAAGAAAGGAACCTGGAGTGTAGTGCCCCTCCAGTTATTACTATTGTGTTTATATTTGTATATTTGTTAGACAATACCTTTACTATGATAGACCTTGATATTTGTTATTGTCTTATGATCACTAGCTTTAGAGTGATGTGGATGTTATGTTTCATGTTATGCTTTTGATTAGCATAGTTGTTGATATTGATATATAATTATCTGTTGATTAATGATGCTTTAATTTCGTCAGTTTTGATGTGACTGTATGGGTGAAGGGGACATGATTACATCACTCGCATGTGAGTGCCCTGTGATTCTATGATTTCTCTTCATGGTGTGTCTGCTAAGTTTTATTCATGTATGACATTTGTTTTATTACAGGATTGCAAGTACAGGACATCGTCTCCACCTAGTTTCACAAGTTTGAATATGTCCATAATCCAACGGTATTATGAATTGGGAGATAGTAACAGGGTTTCCTTGTCAAACCACAACCCTATCATAGTGTGTCGTCAGTTTGTGTCTTGTTAGTTGTTGAGTCTTGTCGTCCTTGGTGTTTTGATAAGTTATTATTGGTGGAAATTATATGTGAAAATTATTGATTGTATGTTTTAAATGTTATTTATTAATTTTAGAGAAAAGTTGTTAAAATATTTTAATTTAATTTAATTAATTAAACTTAATGTATTTGGTAAGGTAATTTAATCTTTATGATTAAAGTTATTTATTAGGTAAATAATTTAATTAAATAAATTTAGTTGTTGAGTAAATAAATTAATCTATCAAATTTATTAAGTGAATAGTTTAGTTGTATTTGTAAAGTGCATAAAGTAAAAGATTTAAATCTATTTTGAAAATTAAATGGTGTTTTAAATTATAGCTATTGATTAAATAAATTAAATAGTTAAAGTTTTTTTGAAAATGCATAAATTAAAAGAATTAAATTTATTTGAAATGAAATGAAATTTTAAATCCATTTTAAAATTTAAATTGTGTTTTAAAGTATTAAAAAGTAAAATATCTTTTAAATGCATAAGGAAATATCTATAATGGGTGAAAAGAAGATATTTGTAAAATGTTGACTAAGTGTGGAGAATAGGAATGAAGATACTATTTTATTTTGGAAAAAGAAAATATCTCGGATATTTTGAGAAATTTGACTAAATAGAAAAATAAAATAAAAAGGGAGGGATTCATTTTTTGAGGAGAGAAAAATATCTTGAATTTTTGGTTGCCAAAAGAGATGAGGGTTTTCTTGTATTTTTTTCATACATTCTTGTATTTGAAAGTGAATATTTTAAAAGAGAATTTGGAGTTTTGGATTTGGCAAGGAAGCACAACATCAAATTGATTTTCTTCAAGCTTCAAAAACAAGAAAATGGATAATATGCACATGGTTTAATAGATGAATATTTAAATATAAGAAATGGATATTAAATGTAAATAGAAACACATTGAACCAAAGATAATTTATCATTCAACTTGATAATATTGGTAATCTACTCTAGGTTCGGGATACAGACTTTATATGCCTATAAATGTTTATCAACCTCTTAATATGGAATCGGGTTATGGATATTAACATGTCAATGAATGAAGGGTATGGTAGCCTTAAAAAACTGTAATATAAATGTGTAATAAATGAAAATAAAGTACCATTTAATTTGACAATTTTGTTAAGATCAAGTGAAGAGATAAACTCTATGTAACCACGTTATGCAACATATTCTAATACCTTAATGTTGACCATCAAGGCTATAATTAGCATAAATGGAAAGTAAGAATAAATTCCACCGTATAAGAACTAAAGCTATGTTGTAATCATATTTTATTATAATTTAAAATCGACACTTTTGGATAATATGCCTCAATTCGGGAGTATATGTATAGACGTTATGCTACTACATGATGACTATAGAACTCTTAAATAACAATTGAGGTATCAATTGAAGCACGAGACTCATTCTAGATTGTTGGATGAATTAAGTGAATTAAACTATCATTTATTTTAATGGTTGTGTAGAGATATAGAAAACCCATTTGCAATCACATGTTATAACATATCCTGATATCTTATTACTTACCATTAATTTCATATATAGATATAAGTCGTCAGGATGAAATTTTCATATTTCATGAACTAGACTATTTTAAAAGTAATGCATTTCACCAGATAATAAAAGATATTAAGAGATTAACAATATATACTATTAATTAATGTATACATTTGGATCCAATAAATATAGTGTTGTCAACCATCTAGAGTCGAATTATGTATCGACCTTGCTTAGAGCAATTTTATGACTATTGTGTTATGTCCAGGTAGCTATTTTATAATGAAATGATTTTAATTAGGGAATGGGATTTTAGTATATTTAAATATTAATGGGAAACCGAAGTAAACCTTTAGATTTAAATTTATTATTGCTTGCAAATGCACAAGTAGTTATTAAATAAGGAAATGATTTTAAGGGGAATAGTTATTTGATTTAAATGAAATGAATTTTTTAAGAAAATGGTTATTAATTATTTATAGTTCTTATTGGTTGTAAGTGAATGTACGATAAGATTAGTTATTTTCATGAAATGTGTAATCGAGGAATTGAAAATATTGTGTTCAGAGTCAAATTATTGATTTTATTTTAAAATAATATATTTGAAAGGACAAGTATTGGATTTAAATGTAAGGTGTTTAATAGCAAGATTAATTGATTTTAAAATAATTTATTTTGCAAAGGACCAATAGTTATTTTTAAATGATAGGTTCTGGATCATAGAAGTAAATGTTTATTACTATTTAAGAGCAATTAGGGAGTTAAATATTTGGTTAAATTTTATCGTTTCTCTGAAAGAGACATAATTTAAACAGTTTTATTGCGGCAATAAACTATTGAATGTTATTAAAGGAAGTGGATTTAGGAAATCCAAAGTAGATTTAATTCCTATTTATTTGTCTTTTCAAATGTAATTTCTTTTGTTATCACCTTGGGGGAAATTGTTTGGTAGGGGTTAATAAGTCTTCTAGATGGGGTTTTAAATTAATAGGGGTTTTTGTATTATGTTTGTCAACCTGTATTGAATCCCTTGGGTAGTGCATGGTGTGTTGTCAGTATTTTACCCAATTTTCATGAACAAGGATGATTTGTGCCTCCTTTGGAAGGAGTGGATAATGTGTTTTATTGCCTCCAATTGTTTGGAGTGAGTTTCATTATATTTTGCCTCCTAGAATTGGAGTGATTGTTTATCTAGTTTGTATGCACTTTGGCACCCTTGGCGATTGATTTTGTTTGGTATGTTGTCAAGTAGAAGAGTGGCTTTTGTTAGGTGCCAGAGCCTAAAGAGGTAAACTGGGTAACCTTCGAAGGTGGTTTAATCAAGTGATAACTAAATCAATGTACTTAGAAGTTTGGGTAGTATTTCACACTAATCAAGATAATTTATCCTCACTCATAGACACAAGTGCTCGTATAGGCTTGGGATGAGTGGGAAGGCCTAGAATGGCAAGGTCATCTATCTTGTCTTTACGAGAGGTATTTGATTCTACATGAGTGAGTATGGGGGTCGAGATTCGGTTGAAGCCACTAGGATATCCCATAATGGGAGTCGGAGCCTATGAAGATTGCCAGAGGATATTGTATGTCGAGTTGTGTGATGACACTCTTTCTATTGAAATAGTTGGTATGTGATTTTGTGTGTATGGTTCCTTAACATACTCGATCTGTTTTATGTCTGGAAGCAATGTGACAATGTTAGAGTTGTACTTGTGTTGTACCTATGATTGGTTGTATTAGTATGAGATAGTATGTGTTAGCCTATGTCTAGAGGTAGATGGGCTTGTCTAGGAATCCTCATTACTATCTCCTAGCATGGGGGTTGGTCCTTTGGGTACCACATGGTTGGGTGGAACATGCACCTTACTTCGTTGGGTTTCCTTCTTGTTCATGTGGATGAGATTTCTAGTTGGAGAGCTCGTAGGATCCAGTTACTTTTCATATTTCATTCATTTTAGTTGAATCTTGTAATTTATTACCCCTCATTTGTTATCGAGGTGGAAGGTGTATTATGTAACCATGCTTATTGGATTTACCTCATTCATGGAATGAGAATTGTAATCTTATTGTTAAATTATGTTATTTGAAATCATGTGGTATCTCTTATTCTTTGATGTAATTTATCATGTATGGAATGTATGTGTTCTTAATTTCTTAAGTAATTTAATGTTATGGTTTCAATTCATGTTCTTGTTTGG
Organism: Sequoia sempervirens; assembly: GCA_007258455.2. NCBI lineage: Eukaryota > Viridiplantae > Streptophyta > Pinopsida > Cupressales > Cupressaceae > Sequoia > Sequoia sempervirens. The sequence continues at coordinate 16,343,873 of VDFB02137365.1, forward strand.
GATTTAAAGTAATCTCAGTCTCGTAACCTTAGAGGTTGTTGGAAATGGGTAGTGAACTTGCATGTTATTTGTTCTTAAACAAAATAAATAAAAATTGAGCGTTTGAGTAGTTAATTGCAACTTCCTCTAGGGTTGTGTTGCGGGGCATTACATGGATTCCTACACTTTGGATCAAAGTAACAAGCGTGAAAAATCCTCTTCCTCTTTCAAAAACAACCGTCACGTACTTATTTCTTCTTCCTTAGCGAACTTTTCCCCAATTTCTTCTTTCAAATTGAATTTTGAATCATTATTATTTTTTTTACAGACAAAGAACAAAGAAGCATATTTTTTTCAAAACTGTTGTTACTTCTCCAAAACCATCAAAAAACACCTGTGAAGAAGAATTATTCTTTTTTCCAATAAAATAAAAAAAACTTCTTTCTTTTTTCAAAACATACAAAACATGCCTTCATCCTTTTTTTTATCTTTTTGATTTTAAAGCTCACAATTATCCCCCATCAATTAATTAAAAATTCCTTTCTTCAATATTTATCCTCAACTTGATAAAAGTCATTAAATTATATTATTTTATTTTTGCAAATAATAATTTATAATTATCAACACTATTATTTATTTAATTTATTAATTTATCCCTTTAAATTAATTAGACAACTTTTAATTTAACAATCCTTTTAAAATACAATATTTTAAATTTAACAATTCACTTAAACACAATTACCTACTATTAATTATATCAATTAAATAACATTAACAATCTACCAAGAAAATATCAAACATAAGGATTAATCAAAATAACAAGTATTCATAGATTAAAATAAATGACCAACACCAACCCATACTAAAATGAAGATAGGGTCATGGACAACGACACCATTACACTCACAATGGGGGTGACGAACTTGGGATGGGGAAACTTCCTTATCAACTCCCTTTTTAACAACTTCATACCCATTGGTTTTGTAGGAAATGCTGAGACTTGTCAAGCAGGTGGAGTCGATGTCCAATACCTGCATCCTGCATGAAAACAACGTCAAGTTGCATATAAATCTCCAATACAGACACACCATGAAAGGTGGTCGCAGGGTAACAGGGCACTCGTGAATGAATGATGCTACTTCGTCCTTTCACCAAGACCCACTAGCAAACACATCATAATCCATAAACAAGCATTAAACCACAACATCACCCCATAATATTAATGAAAGCCATGTACCATAACCAAATAGTATGATCACCACATAATATATCATAAAAATCATAAGCAGTATCATATGCATCAAACCAACTAAACTGTAAATCCACACAAGACAAACTGGTGAAACAATCACCATCACAATCCCTAGTACATAACTCAACACAAAAGAATATCTAGAAAATATCAGCAACACGAGGGGTATTATATAAATGAAAGAAAAGGAAAGAAAAAGAAAGAAATGAAACAAAAAGAAAGAAATAAATAAATAAAACAAACAAAGAAAACAAACTAAAAATGAAAGAGAAAAAATAAGAAAAGCAATATATATATATATATATATAACAAAAAGAGAAACAAGGAAAATAATTATAAAAATATAAACATAAACATATACATACATAGGTATAAGAAATAGAAAAGAAAAAATAAGAAAAAGAATTACATAAATATAAACACACATGTACGAATATAAGTAAAAATAAAAGAAATGAAAAATAAAAAATAAAAACACACGTACGTGCACACACACACACACATATAAGAACCAAAAAGAGAGAAATTAAGAAAAATAAAATAAAATTTAAATATATATAAATGTATTTATATATATATATAAGAATTTATATGAATAAGAGAATGTTTATAGATATGAATATACATATATAGATATAGCAGAGAAAACAATGAATAAAAGAAACAAAGATGTGAAAGAAATAAAATTAAGGAAAAAAAAAGAGAGAATGAAAGAGAGTGAAAACAAAAAAAAGGAGAGACCAAGAAAAATAAAAATGGGGGCAAAACCCAAAAAAAAACCAAGACACAAAGAAGAAGACTAAGACAAGGCCAACCCCAAGCCACAGATACTAGAGCAATGAAAAAGTGACCAAATCGGGAGAGAGGGAAAGGAGTAGAAGAGGGGGGGAAAGAAATACCTAGAGGAGGGAAGATGGTGAGATCTAAGGTTAGATAACAAAGGTGGTATGTTTGTGTGTGTGTGCATATATGTATATATATACACGTATATATATACATATATGTACATATATGCATACACATATATGTACATATATGCATACACATATATATACATATATGTACATATATGTATATATATACGTGTATATATATATATATATACATATATACATGTATATATATATATACATTTATACATATATGTATATATATATGTGTATATATATATAAATATATATATATATATATATGCATGTGCTTATGTAATAAATGTGCATTAAGGATTTTCATCGATAGAAATTCTTCTATTCAAATATGTCTATGTGTATGGGAGGAATAAGAAAAAAGCAATGTTCAAAAATTATTCCTTCACTTGAAGTGGAAAATTTCCTTCCAGAGTAGGCATAGGTAATGGGGGAAAGTGGACAGCTAAGAGAGGGTGGCATGTTAAACACACCAAAAAATAGCCCACGCAATGAATGGAGAAGGTGGTGGGTGGAATTGGAATAGAAAAGAAAAATCAAGAAAAAAAATCATCAAAATATTTTGGGGGAAAAAGAAGAGGTTGTTGTTTCTAATCAACTGAGAAGCCGAGGTGACAATGAGTCGTTTACTAAGGTAAACTGATTGCCATTTCGTTGTTCTATCGTGAGTCAAATATTTTCCTCTTGTGTGATCAATGAATATCAAACTCCATAATTTTATTCTTGTTTTTTTTTTACCACTATAATCATGGTTTTTTTTATCATGTTATCATTTGTTATGTTAAGCTAAGAAACCCCATAATATGAGGGCAAAAACTCAACCGATCTCTCCCTGTGTGTCATGATCGACATGCTATGCATGATCGATGCAAGGCTGTAAAAAGGGCTTATCCGATGGACTATCAAAACTTCCATTATTTTAATTTGTGTTTATTGTGTTAGAATTCACCGTATAAGGTGATACTCACTCTTGTTATGCAAACCATGAATTTTGATCAAGAATCTATGTCAAATGTGATGGAGGCTAAATAGTAGAAACCATTTGAAACCGGGGATTGGATTCAAATTATTTCTATCACTCTACCATTATGTATTTATCCTTGGGCGATAACATTGCCAATATTAGAGTTACCAATGAGCAATGCTTATCGCTCTTAAAAACCATCGAGCACCAATGTATTTATCCTTGATCGGATGGTGAGTTGAAGATACTAAGGGAAAAAATATGCTAATGTGTTAGTATTCTGAAATGGGTATCGACTGTATGTCGTCCCATCATGGTATCAAGGTCAAATGACCTTTATACATGTAGTATTATGTGAATTTATAATGCCTATATATTTACTTAAGGGTTATCACTACAAGATGGTGCATGTACGGTAATATGTCACTGCCTGTACATTATGGCCTTAACAAGCCAAAGAATATTGAACCCTCACAGTGTTTCATATGTACTTCCCTTATCAATTAGGTGTGCCTAATGCATAAATATAAATGAATACACACACACACACACCCTGACTCTCTTGTGTCAAGCCATCTCAGTTGTCAGTGTCTTATGCATTTCTATTTTATAGGTCAAGAATCCCCTCAGGAATTAGGATCAAAAACCATAAAGAAATTTTAGAATGGTCATATATTTTGCATGGTTTCCATTTGATACTATGTGTATCAACCCCAAGCTTTCTGGTTAATCAAACCAAGATGTGTGAGAAGAATGGCTTATAATTTTATTTTTTATATCTTTCAATTCTAATTTTGTTTCATTAATTGAGATGAATGTGGAATGAAGTGAATGGTATAATAATGTTATGACATGCAACAGTAATGAACAACTATCAGAAACCAACAAGGTCAAAAATTACAATCACATCAACTCTTTGCTTGATTAGCTTAAATTAGAGGCTTGACCTTTTGAAAATATTGAGAAACTTTTGAAACTAATGGAAAACTAATGAACAAATGTAATTTTTTATTTCTCTCATTTTAAATTGAAAAGCATCATTATTGCATGAACAAGATGGTTGTTTGATTAGAGTAATGTTCATGATTAGAGAGAAAAATTTCTTACAGATTGGAATACTTGTTTTCAAACTTAAGAATGTATACACATATTTCCAACTTTAATTACTTTCAAGCATATATGTGTACCTACATAAATGCATCATTTATGGAAGTCCATATACATGTGGTATACCTTCTTATATCATATTTGATGACTCATTGAGTGTGAATATTATTCTTTTTGTTTACAAGAAGAAAACATCATAAGTGGAACAATGTTTAGCTACAATATGGAACTTACAAAAACTAGATACATGATCAATAAGATGAATGGTTATAGAAGAATGTTTATGGTTTACTTTCTTGTTGATTGATGGAATGGAATGATACAAGTACTGGGATATATTTTAGCTCTCTAGAAATTGATGCTAATAGAAGGTCTAAAGGGTGGGATACCCCTTAATATGATGAGCTTTTCTTTTGGAAATGGGTATCAGACAGTGTAGATTTTCTTTCCCAAATCTAACCTGAGTTGCATTTTATGTAGCATGATCTTGGTCATGCTTTGTAGTCAATTTATACATTATTATGGAACAAGATTGTTTAATATTTATCCTCTTTTTGTTATTTTATTAATTACCCAACATGGAACTTGCTTATTCTAATAATAGATAGAAATGAATGTAGTTAGGCATGCACAAATTCCACCTTGCAAACTCTATCTCTTGTTAAGTGTTCCATGCAAGGTTGGCTATTCTTTGATGGACTAAAGAATTTTGGGGAATCATTTCTTTGTGGTTGGGTGGAAAAACAACTCAATCATGTTCTCATCCACTAGTGGAGGTGAGCTATCAAAAAGGGAATCATATTGGAATCCTATTATTGTACTTGTATCATTGATGTAATAGATGTAATTGATGAAATTGATGTAAATGATGAAATTGATGTAAAATGATGTATTAACTAATTAGGCAATTGATTGCCTTGTCAACTTGTAAATTGGAAATTGACATTTTGAAATGAATATATGTTTAGTTTTATTTTCTTTTCTATTTCATATTTATGGACATGAAATTTCTAAATAAAAATAGCTATGGGATTTATGCCATAAATGTTATATTCATAATATCATTTTTTAATTTATTGTGGAAAGTTTAGTTGAGCTTATTACATTTGGTATCAGAGCTCAAGGTTTAGTTCTAGGCTTATGAGACCATGATGATTGAACTATGGAATAGTAGATCCTTAACTAGATTTGAGTTATCTAGAGAATAACTAAATTTAATTAGTTGCAAGAAATGGGAAGTTCCAATTTAGGAAGAAAGAAGGGAAAGACCATTAGGGCTTCGAAGAAGCTAGTCATTATTGAAGAGAATCCCAAACCGAAGAACCAACTTGAGATTCCTAACAATCAAATCTAGCACACGCTCTCACACGTCTCAAGTTGGAGAGAGGCAAAAGGATTAAGGAGTCCAAACAAACTCCTAATGATAAGAAGCCCTTTCCATTTAGAGATCAGTCAATAAGATGTGGACCTAATGCACCTCTACTCACTAAAGAGGATGATTTCTTACATGCACATCCTACCTCACCCAAGAGGGATGATGTAAACTCAAATGAGGATCCAGAGGAATGTCCTCTTTCTGATAATGAGGGAACTACTTAGAGTGGAAAATATTTTATAAATAAGGATTAGTGTAAATCCATAATTAATATAAATAAAGAAAGTCTTTTTTTTTTGTTGTTTAAGCAAGAGCATGAAATTTGAAGACTTGTTTTGATATGTATGAACATTTATATCATTTTTAGATTATATGTTGTGAACATAGTATTGTGGATATGTTATAGTTTAAGTGTAAAAACTTGTGTTAAGATACACTAAATGCAACTATGGTGTAGTTCAAGTGTGGGTCATTGTGGTGACCACTAGACAAGGTTCAAATAGTAGTGGAAAAAATAATGGGCCAAGCAAGATGCTAGATTAGATTATGGAACTCCTGAACTGGCAAGAAACCTAAATGGACCATTTGGAACAAGAGGTTTGAGGGGTGTGAGAAGATCAAAATATTAGGAATGAGGTGCCCAACCAAGGAGAAAGGGGGGCCAGTGGAGGATGATGGGAGTCCAAACTAGGCCCTTAAGTAGCAATAAAATTTAGAAAAGTAGATTTAGGAAAGTTGACATAAAAATTTGAATAAGCTATTAACATAATTTGAAAAATATGTAAGAACAAAATTTATAGAAAATTGAATGTAGTTTCTAAGATGCTAGTCCTTTTCTGGAAAAAAGTAAATCTTTTGGTGAAAATTTGAAATTTTAATGCAGGAGTACTAAATTTTTAGGAAAAAATAAAAAATCAGGTGTATGTCTAATGAACCTAAGTTCAAGCAAAAATTAATATATTTTCTTGAAAATTTTAATATAAGTAGAGGACACATGCTTGGACATGCCACATTTTTTTTGTAATTTTTTACAAAATAATTAGTTATGATTTTTTCATTAATTTTTTCTTAAATATTAAAACTTGTTTGTGTAACCACTATAACTTGGTGAAAAATTTATGAAATTCATTTTTTCTTTTTTTTTATCCTATAGTATGGGAAGTAAAGAATGTGTTGCATCTTTCAGATTCAAAAAATGTTAAATCATTTAAGAATTATAGTTATTTTTCAATTAGCATATCAATCAGGACATTAGTCAGAATACATTTAAAAAAATAGGGCATGTGTAGGATCATCATGGAAAAAACAAGCCCTTAAGTGGTGAAAAATTTAGAAAAATCATAGTTAGGTAACTTGATGTTAAAATTTGAATAAGTTATCTATATTATTTCAAAAATATGTAAGAATAGAATCTGTAGCAAATTGAATGTAGTTTCTAATGTACTAGGTTTATTTAATATATATATATATATATATATTTGGTGAAAATCTAAAATTTCACTGTAGTAGTACTTAAATTTCAAGGAAAAAATAAGTAGGTGTTTGTCTAACCACCCTAACCACAATAAAATTATAATATTATTTTATAATATTTTAGAAATAAGTAGAGGACGCATGTCCCGATGTGATGAATATTTTTTTGTAATTTTTTTCCAAGTAAATAATTAATTATGAATTTTTTATTACTACTTTAAAAAAATATAAAAACTCATATGTCTGACCACCTTAACTTGGTCAAAACTTCATGAAATTCATTTTTTTTTAATCCTATAGTATGTAAAGCATAGAATGTGACACATGTTTTAGATTCAAAAAATGTGATACTGTTTGAAAGCTATAGATGTTTTTCAATCAGCCTATCAATCATGACTTTAGTTATAATTCAAATAGAAAATGAATAATAATATTTATTAAATTCAAAATAAAGCATAATTTATATTGGTGGAAAGCTGAGAATCTCCTTTAAAAACCCTTTTCATTTCATCATTTTTTGGTAAAAAAAAGTCTTCAACCACATACCCTCCACATACCCATCATATCGCCACTTTTTGGCCCATCATGACCCTGCACATACCCAATAATAATTATTATTTATTTAATTATGGAAGTAATGCATATCTTATATTTGTAGAAAGATGACAATTTTCTCAATAAACCATTTTCATTTTATCAAATTCGGATAAAAGAGAAGTCATCAACCACTTTTCTGTCATATCACCACTTTTTGGACCCCCATGATCTTGCACTTACCCAGGGGCCAAGGGGATCTTAATCAAGGTCAAATTGAGGATGACTTGGAAAAAGATATTAAAAATGTAGCACCACTAAAATTTGATGGCAAGGCCATTGGAGATGGAGCTGAGGCCTAGATTATAGAGATGGAAAAATACTTTGGGGTTTGAAACTTGTTAGGAAAAACCAAGGCTACTTGGGCTGCCTATTAATTGTTTGGAGACATAGCTACTTGGTGAGACAATGAGAAGGAAGAAGGGAGACTTCTGCCAAAGGATATCACTTGGGAATTTTTCCTCCAATATTTCAAAAAGAAATGGCTACCACAAATTTTCTTTGACAAGAAGATGATTGAGTTTCAAAATTTGACCTAGGGTGGCTTGATAGTAATCTAGTATTAGGAGAATTTTACCAATTTGCTCAAGTATGTGCTACAGTATCAATCCAACTAGTGTTTCTAGATTTTCAAGTTTATACTGAGTTTGAGACCCCACATTAGAGTTGAGGTAGATCTTCACAATCCGATTATGATGGTACAAGCATTTGAGAAGGCCATTAAGCAATAACAGAAGTTACAACAGCTGTCCAATCTCCACAAGGGTTCAAACTCTAGGCCTCAATTCAAAAAATAAAATTTTTAGAAGGGTGGTGGACAAAAGGGAAAGAAGACCCATTAGATCATAAATCTAAAAAGACAAAATGACCATCCAAGAAAGGAAGAAGGAAACCAAGGTGGAAGAAATAGAAAGGATAATAGGGACAACAACAACTTCAACATAGCTAGAGAAACTTAAAAGAGGACATGACTAAAGGTCTAAAAGGAAGACATGATAGGTGTTACACTTTTGTGGGAGATCATTATGCATCTAGCTACCCTTAGAAGATGAGGTCACAAAAGGAAGGAAACCAACAGTAGAACCCACAACACAAGATCCATACACTGGTGGATAATAGACAAGCTGAGTACTAGGCTTCTCCAATATGATTGAAAAGTAAGATTTATGGTCGAACTGTTTCTATTTTGATAGATACTTTAGATACTAAGTGTTTTATAGATCCTAAAATGATTTCTAAGCTTTTCATTAGAACTAGAAATTTGGAAAACTCATGGACAGTTTAGTATGGAAATCAAACAGAGTGGAAGTATATTCATGTTTCTTTTGTAGCAAGCTAGGACTTCCCAACATCTTGACCCAAATTGACCTTTATGTGGTACCTATAGGGTCCTATGATATAAGCTTGGGAATAAACTAGTTAACAAAGCACAAAGCCATTGTAAATTGTGAGGATAAGATGGTAGCTATCTGGATGACTAAGGGTACCCAGTTTAGATACATGGGATAAAAAAACCCTTAGAGCTTAGGTAGATTTCAGCTATGTATCTTAAGAGGGCTCAGAGGAAGGGTTGTGTCATCTATGGTGTGGATATCAGTCAAACCGATAATGAGAAACTGTACCTCGATTATTATCCAATTCTTAGGGAATTCAAAGATGTGTTTCCTAAAGACCTCATCAAGATGCCTCTAAAGTGAGAATTTTATTTCTCAATTGATATAGTTCCAAGAGCTAAGCCTAAGTCTAAGGCTCCATATAGGATGACCACCACTGAGCTTTTTGATTTGAAATCCTAGTTACAAGAATTGTTACATGAGGGGTTTATTAGACCTAGTGTTTCACCTTGGGGAGCACCAATTATCTTTGTGAAAAAGGATGGAACCTTTGGTTTGTGTATTGATTAACAAATGTTGAACAAGGTGCCCATCAAGAATTGGTATCCCTTTCTAAGGATTGATGATTTTTTTTTCAAATGAAGGGAGTGACAATATTCTCAAAAATAGATCTCAAATATGGATACCATCAATTGAGAATAAATGAGGAAAATATTGCAAAGATGGTCCTCCAAAATTGGTATGGACATTACGAGTTCGTCGTTGTATTGTTTGGGTTGACCAATGTGCCCACAACTTTCATGAATCTTATAAATAGTGTGTTTTGAGAGTGTTTGGATGATTTTGTCTTAATATTTATTGATGGCATTTTGGTTTATTCTAAGTCTATTGAGGAGCATGATTGGAATTTGAGGATAGTCTTAAAGCATCTGAGGGAGAAGAATCTCTTTGGAAAGCTATGCAACTAATCATTTTATTAGGACAGGGTGCACTATCTAGGCCACATTATCTTAGTTGAGGGAGTCTTTGTGTATCTTGAGAAGATAAAAAAATTTGTGGAATGGACAACACCTCAAAATATGATTGAGGTGCAAATCTTTATAGGCCTTTCTAGGTATTACAGGAAATTTGTGCAAGGGTTTTCTAAAATTGCAGCCCCGATAACATCTCTCCAAAAGAAAGGAAACAATTTTAAGTTGACTAAGAAGTGTGAACATGATTTCTAACTTCTAAAGGAGAAGTTCCTGATAACCCTAGTACTAACCTTACTTGATCCCAATGGTCAATTCTCAGTTATCACAAATGCTTTGGGAGATGGTGTAGGAGTGGTGTTAATGTAAGATGGGAAAGTGGTGGTGTAGGAGTCAAGGAAGCTGAAACAACATGAAGTGAACTATGCACCACATCATCTATAACTAGTATCCATAGTGCATGCCTTGTAGATGTAGAGACATTATCTTTTGGCAAAGTCGTTGGATCTCAAAACAAATCATTTAGGATTAAGATAAATTTTCACTCAAATCAACCTTAATGCACCATATTCAAGACACCTTGGAGTTACAGAGAACATATTAGAATACATAGCTAAATGCTTGGAGGGTTAGTGAGTTAAGACTAAGCACATGAATCCAATATGGATCCTTTTCCATCATGATATACCTGAGTATAAGTCACGAGTGATCAATATGGACTTTGTACAAGGGTTACCTTTGAGTAAGAAGAAACATGATGGCATTCTAGTAATAGTTGATAAGATGACTAAGGTGACGCATTTTATTCCAAGGAACCTTAAGGATGGATAATTGACCTTGGCCAAGAAATTGGTCCAAGAAATCTTTCACTTACTTGGAGTGCCAAAAAACATTATATCTAATAGAGATACATGAATGACATCAAGGTTCTAGACAACCTCAAATGAAACATTGGGAACCAAGCTAAATTTTAGTTCAACCTATCATCCTCAAATCGATGGTCAAACCAAGAGAGTGAATCAAGTTGTAGAAGACCTCCTTCAAATGTATTGTATGGATCAATAATATAAATAGGAAGATTATTTGTAACTCATAGAATTTTCTTATAACAACTCCCATGATGCATCCTTAGGTATGGAACCTTTCAAGGTCCTATATGGGAAAAAGTGCCAAATTCCCATTAGTTGGGATAGGTTGGAAGACATGATCATAGTGGGTCTTGAAATGATAAAGGATATGGAAGAACAAATGATACTTGTCAAGAGAGGACTGAAGGAGGCAATAGATAGACAAAAGATCTATGCTGATAGAAATAGAACCTTTAGATAATTTGCAGTGAGGGATAAAGTCTTTCTAAGAGTCAAACCTCATAAGAGCTCTATAACCTTTGGGAAATCATTCAATTACTCTCTGAAATATGTGGGATTGTTTTATGTGTTGGAAGTAATCAACCTAGTTGCACATAGACTTGCTCTACCACCTGCTCTACCTTGTTTCCATAATTTTTTCATGTTTCTTTGCTTAAATCGTACCACTCATATGCATCTCATATTCTTAATTGTAATTCTTTATAGGTGGAGGATCTAGGAGTGGTGCTAGTGAAGCCCATTAGAATTCTAGATAAATGCAATGTCAAGTTGTGAAATAGAGAAATTGTTCAATACAAGGTCAAATGAGACTAGTATTTTGAGGACAATACTACATAGGAGGATGCGAAGGAAATAGAACATTCCTTTCCTCATTTTCTTTCCTAGATAGAATATTAATGATTTTCTATATATTGTTGCTTAAATTTTGGATTTGAGTATTATGATGCTTTAGTTTTAAAATAGTATGATTTGATGAACATATGTGTTTCAATTCTGTTAATTAGACATCAGGATGATGTCTATTCCTAGTGGGGAAGGATGTCACATCTAGACTTTTTCCTACTTGAATATGATAATGTTAAGTTAATTTAAAAATAGATAAAACTCTATATATATATAAGTTATTGTTTATGAATTTGGAAAATACAATATATGAAAAATGATTTATTTCGCAATGATTATTGGTTAAATTTTATTGATAATGTTGGAAATTGTAAGAAAATATGTGTATAGGAACAGGTTGAAGAATGAGAACTTGGTTTAGGTAGGAATACTTAGGCGGATGACGAACAATAAGTAAGAATGGAATCTGGAATCTCACACACCACATTAGGATATGACATGTGCATTTAATAATATATTTGATGGATAACGCTCGTGCTTGAATGAAAGTTGTGATTTGGTTAAATAGACAAAATTATTTGTCTTGTTGTTTGTTTTACTATGTTCATTTCAAAATTAAATGAAATGCGACCTATTTCATACAAGAACAAATATGTTAATCAACTTTTGACAAGAACATAAAATATTGAAAAGGAGAACAATAAAAATGTGGTGCCTTGTATAAATAGATAATATATCTATCTATATATATATGTATGTATGTATGTATGTAACCATACATACATACATACATACATACATACATATATATATATACATATATATATATATATATATGTATGTATATATATGTATATATATATGTATACATATGTGCACACTTGAATAAATGTGCATTGAGGAGTTTCATCATTATAAATTCTTCTATTTGAATATGTCTAAATGTATGGGAAGAATAATAAAAAATCAATGCTAAAAAAAAATTCCTTCACATTGAAGAGGTTGATTTCCTTCCAAAGTATGCACATGTAATGGGGGAAAGTGGGAAGCTAAGAGATTTTGGCATGTTAAACACACCCTAGAATAGCCCACTCAATGAATGAAGAAGGTGGTGGGAAAAATGGGAATAGAAAGGAAAAAATCAAGGAAAGAAATCATTAGAAGTTTTTTGGGGGAAAGGAAGAGGTTGTTGTTTCTAATAAAATGAGAAGTCGAGGTGACAACAAGTAGTTTATTGAGGTAAATCAGTTACCATTTTTCCGTATCTATCTTGAGTCAAGTATTTTCCTCTTGTGTGATCAATGGATATTGAAATCCATCATGTTATTCATTTTTGTTCTTTACCACTATAATTTTGGTTTTGTTTATCATGTTATCATTTGCTATGTTAAGCTATGAAACCCCAGAATGTGACGATGAAAACCCAAACAACCCCACACTGTGTATCATGATCGACATGGTATGCATGATAGATGCGAGGTTCATAGATGGGCTTAGCCCACAGAATATCAAAACTGCAATTATTTTATTTTGTGTTTATTGTGTTAGAATTCACTGTATGAGGTGATATTCACTGTAGTTATCCAAACCATGAATTTCGATCAAGAATCTATGTCAATGTGATGGAGGCCGAATGATAGAAACCATTTGAAGTTGAGGATTAGCTTCAAATGATTTCTATCATTCTACCCTTATGTACTTATCCTTGGACAAGAATTCCACCACTATTAGAGTTACCAATGAGTGATGCTCATCACTCTTAAAAACCATTGAGCATAAATGTATTTATTTATGATTTGATGGTGAGTTGTGGCCACCAAGGCTGAAAATATGTTAATTTGTGAGTACTGTGAAATGGGTATCGACTTTGTGTCATCCCATCATGGTATCAAGGCTGAATGACCCTGACACATGTGATATTATGTGAATTTATAATGCCTGCATATTTATGTAAGGGTTATCACTACAAGATGGTGCATGTAGGGTAATATGTCATTGCCTATACATTATGGCCTTAATAGGCTGAGGGATATTAAACCCTCACAAAATCTCATATGAACTCCCCTTTATTGATTAGGTGTGCATAATGCATAAATATATATTAATATATATATATATATATATTTACATACACAACTCAACTCTCTTATGTTGAGCCATCTTAGTTGTCAGTAGCTTATGTATTTTTGTTTCACTAGTCAAGAATCCCCTTAGGAATGAGGATTGATAGCCATAAAGGAAACTTAGAATGGGCATATATGTTGCATGTTTTCCATTTGATGCCATGTGTATTGACCCAAATTTTTCTGGTTAATCAAACCAAGATGTGTGAGAAGAATGGATTAAATTTTTTGTGTAATATCTTTCAATTCTAATTTTGTTTTATTAATTGAGATGAATGTGGAACAAGATGAATGGTATAATAATGTTATGATCTAGAACAATAATGAACAATTATTAGAAACTAAAAAGGTCAAAAAATGTAAAACACATTGACTCTTTCCTTGATTAGCTTAAATTAGAGGCTTGACTTTTTAAAAATATAGAGAATTTTTTTAAACTAATGGAAAACTGATGAGCATATGTACTTTTTCTTTCTCTCATTTTAAATTGAAAGAAATAATTATTGCATGAACAAGCTAGTTAGTTGATCAAAGTAATGTTCATTATGAGTAGAGAGTAATTTTTCTTATAGATTGGAATACTTTTTTTAAACATATAAGAATGTATATGCATATTTCCAACTAGGATTACTTTTAGGCATATATGTGTACCTGCATAAATGCATCATTTATGCACATCCACATACATGTGATATGCCTTCTTATATCATCTTTAATTAATCATTTGAGTGTGATTGTTTTACCTTTTATTTTCTTGAAAAAAAAGTTTTGTATAAGTGGAACAGTGTTTAGTTGCAATATGAAAATTATGAAAACTAGATACATGATGAATAAGATGAATGGTTATACCAAAATGTTTGTGATTTAATTTCTTGTTGATTTATGGAATGGCTATTGCAAATATGGAAATATTGAAGGTTTTGTTATTGATGTCAACTAGTCAGTTGGTTATCGACTAGTTGTTGTTGGTTGTATATGTCGAGGATATTGAGAAAATTGCAATAAAGATATGTTGTAGGTGTTTAGAGGCCACTTTAGGTTTTGGTCTAGATTTTATCCTAAGGTTGTGTGGTTTAGATATGTTGTTCATGGTTGTTAGGAGGTTCTATATTCATACCTTTTATTGCTAGATCATTCTATAGTGCAAGTTGTGTTCACTAGTTCTGAACTATGGTTTTCTATGTTTTTGGCTGAGGTCAGGGAGAAATATTGTTGGTCTGGATTTCTCTTTGATGAATTCTTATGATGTGTGGTTCTAAATTTCAGTTTTCTTTATTGTATTGAAGTTAATTTCAGCATCTAGAAAGTTCATGCTTAATGGTTCAATGTGTTTTACACTATTGTGGCTGACCTTGTGTGAAATACTAATTTTGAGAATGATGAAGCATGTTGGATCTATTTGGGTCCTTATGAAGCTTGTGTTTGGGTTTCCCTCATTATAGTTCCACCCTAGGATGTTTTTGCACTAATGTAATTTCAATTTGGATTTGGATAGCCGACTTTAGATATGTTTCAAAGCTGAAGATGGTATAAATAGAAGATGAGTTAGTAATGGAAAATATACAAGAGCGAAGAAGAAGTGTGATAAGAGGAAAGATAAAGTGTAGTTTTGTGTAACATTGATTCTATTCAGTAAGTGTGTGTGTGTTGAGAGTGTTGGAGATTAGTGTGAAGCTTAAAGCTGAGTTTCCGGATGTAGTGAGCAGAAGGAAAACTCTATCATTCATGTAAGTTGATCAAGTGACTATGGTGGAATCCTTTGTTGCATTGGGATTTTAGTCTATCTAAAACAAGTCTTATTCATCTTATTTGTATCTATGTGGTAGTGAGCCCTCCGGGTTGTAGCCCTGTAGAACAGTGAGTCCTTGTTCTTAATAGTGAGTCCTTATTTTAGGTAGTCAGCCTTTTTGTAATCGGTTTTGATATTCTCTATAGTGTGAGTTAATCATCACCATGGTTTTTCCCTCATTGGGTTTTCCAAGTAAATATGGTGTTATTATGTTTATGTGTTGGATTTGAGTTTTTGCATCAAGGCATTTAATGATTAATAATTTAAGCAGTATTGTGTGTTATTTCCGGTGATTGAATTAAAGGTTTAATTATGTGACAACTAATTCAGCCCCCTCTTAGTTTTCCTATTCAAAAATGGAATGATACATTAGTATTGGGATAGAATGTAGCTATCTAGAAATTGATGCTAATAGAATATCTAGAGAGTGGGATAACCCTTAATACAATGATCTTTTCTTTTGGGAATGGGTTCTAGATAGTGTAGATATGATTTTCCAAATCTAACCTAAGTTGCATTTTATGTAGAATGAGCTTGGCCAAGCTTTGTAGTCAATTTATATATTATTATGGAACAAGAATTTTTAATATTTATCCTCTCTTTATTATTTTATTAATTACCTAACATGGAACTTGCATATTCTAATAATAGATAGAAATTCATGTAGTTAGGCATGCACATATTCCACCTTGCAAACTGTATCTCTTGCTAGGTGTTTCATGCAGGGTCGGGTATTCTTTAATGGACTGAAGAATTTTAGGGAAGCATTGCTTCATGGTTGGGTGGAAAAGCACCCCAACCATGTTGGTGGGAATCCTATTATTGTACTTGTATCATTGATGTAATAGATGTAATTGATGTAAATTATGAAATTGATGTAAAATGATGTATTGACTAATGAGGCAATTGATTCCTTAGTCAACTTGTAAATTGACAATTGACATTTGGAAATGATTATACATGCAGTTTTATTTTATTTTCTATTTCATATTTATGGACATGAAATTTCTAAATATAAATAGCTATGGGATTTATGCCATAAATATTATATTCATAATGTCATTTTTAATTTATTGAGGAAAGTTCGGTTGAGCTTGTTACAATTTTCAATACTCTGATCAACACATTTTAAACACACACACCTACTTTCACAGATGATAATTTTTCCTTTTACATATATCCTCAACAATAACAAAAAAAATCAATTAAGTTAGCTCCAAGATGACCATTGATGAAAAAATTGATATTGCATAGGTTATCTCCAAAACACATCCAAAACAAAAGGGATTTAGTTGTGGATCATCACTAATTGTGTCAGCGGCCAAATGCATCACAACACATTCTCCAAAATAATATTAATTGATCAAGATCAAGAAAAAATGAAGGAAATAAGTCATGTCAGCCAAAACAATATCAATATCATCAACACCTTCATTATTTAAGTTCACTCTATTAGGAAGATACTAAAAACATCATGCAAACCAAGATGTGAACAATGTTTGTAATCAACAACATTCCTATATGTAGCTCATTACCTATTGATGTGAAAACTAAGATGTACAACCTTACAACAACATACAAAAGGACCTGATGAAACTCATTGTCTCAAATCAGGAGGGTATGTGTAGGATCATGATGGGCCAAAAATTGGCAATATGTAAGTGATATGATGGCCCATGTGGCTGACGACTTTTTTTTACCCAAAATTGATGAAAAAAAAGGGTTTTTAAAGCATATTATCAGCTTTCGACCAATGTAAATTATGCTTTACTTTGAATTTAATAAATAATTATTATTCATTTTCTATTTAAATTACAACTAAAGTCTTGATTGATAGGCTGATTGAAAAAGATCTATAGCTTTCAAAACGTATCACAATTTTTGAATCCAAAACATGCGCCACATTCTATGCTTCGCATGCTATAGTATTAAAAAAGAGAAAATTGAATTTTATGAAGTTTTGACCAAGTTAAGGTGGTCAGACATACAAGTTTTTATATTTTTAAAAAGTTGTAATAAAAAATTCATAATTAATTATTTACTTGGAAAAAAATTACAAAAACATATGCATCACATCGGGACATGAGTCCTCTACTTATATCTAAAATATTATAAAAAATATTATCATTTTATTTTTTCCCTACTTCTTATTTTTTCCCTTAAATTTAAGTACTACTACATTGAAATTTTAAATTTTCACCAAATAGATTTTAAAAAAAGAAAAAAAACCTAGTAGTTTAGAAACTACATTCAATTTGCTACAAACTCTATTCTTACATATTTTTGAAATAATATAAATAACTTATTCAAATTTTTACGTCAAGTTGTCTAACTCTGATTTTTCTGAATTTTTTGCCACTTAAGGGCCTATTTTTTCCATGATGATCATACACATACCCAAGATACAAGAGATTATAACAAAAATAGGAACTTGAACTACTATGGCAGAAGGATCTAACTTATGTTGATGTTGTAGTCTCCTTTTCACACAATCACAAAATTACATAGATTTTGCATACTTCATTTTCAATATTATTCTCAACACATCTTCAACACACACACCTCCTTTCAAAAATTATTTATCCTTCGTAATAACATAAAGCTTCAATTAAGTCAACTCCAAGATGACCATTGATGAAACAATTGATATTGCATGGGTCGACTCCAAAAAAATCCAAAATAAAAATGATTTAGTTGTAGATCATCATATTCTATTTTGGGGCTCAAATGCATCACAACATATTCTCCAAAACAATATTAATTAATTTGGATGAACTAGAAATGAAGGAAACAAATCATGTCAGCCCAAATAGTATCAATATCAACACTGATATTATATGTTTGCTTATCACCAGGTTGTCCCAGATCCAGCATGGAGGGTGTCACCATATGTTAGAGTAGTCCCATAGATGCCCACACCATCACACTTGGGGGAAACACATACACAAGGATGTATAAATTTTTGGGAGACTCCCCATCAAGAAAAATGTTTGGTGCGAGACTCCCCGCAGAGGTCAGATTTCGGTAGCTTAGGTTAGAGGAGAGAGGAGGAAGCAAGATATAGGTTTTTGACAAGTACAAAGTGGATATGCAGGATACAAAGATAGAGGCTACAGACTCCTTAATATAGATTAGACAAGGATTATTTGATTCATTGATTCTTTTATTGTTTATTCTTGATACCTTCAGGAGATGTAGTCTTTGTACTAGATCAGCTTTTTGTACTTATATCTTATTTGATGGGTTTTTATGGACATTATGATGGACTTGTTATTATGTTTTTATGGACTTGTTATGGAATTTTATGATTATTTATTATGGACTATGATGGATATGATGGACATGGTATATTTTTGGTATTTATATGATATGTGGACTTTTCTGGCACTATATGGTTATTATGTGATGACATGGATGTTTACTATGCTCATTTGTATTATGATTATGATCATGATGAATGTATGTGGTTATGATAATCTACGCTTATTTTTATATGGATGTAAATGCATTATGTCTAACACTTTGTGATGTAGGATGTGATGAATTATTTATGATTTTATATGATACTAATGATTTTGATGCAAGTGGCCATGAATATGTTTAGATGGAAAAAATATTCCTACAATGGATATGTTTAGAAATCCTTGTAATTGATTCAAAAAATGTGATCCCGAAATGTCAATTAGCTCATATCACATGGATATCTGTGTTGTAGGTTGTACAATCAATTTTCTTTTAATTTTAGCCGGAAAAATTTCTAGGCATACTATTATGATTTGATTTTGGCATAAAAATGTAATGGGATGCAATGAATGAAAGATTTTTAATATATGGATGTGTAATTATGATATGGATAATGCAATGCAATGCAATGTGTATGTGATGGAATGGACCAATATGGTAATGTAATGAAATGATAATGAAATAGAATAAACTTAAGATGCTTAGAATAACCAACCTAGATTATTCTAAAAAAATTAAAATGGATATGAAAATGATAATGCAATGGGATGAAATGAACTTAAGATGCTTAGAATAACCAATCTAGATTAATCTAAAAAAATAAAAAATGGATATGAAAATTATAATGCAATAAGATGTGACGATATAAAACCTAGGTGAACAATCATAAGTGTGGGAATGCATCACATAACAAGATAAATGATGACAGGTGTGATACTGCACCTATCAAAACCATAGGAATCTTGAGGGGATGAATAGGTGGATGGAGAACATTTTCCTAACCAAAATCACTAACCATAGGCTAGGGGAAGAATAGGATGGGGGAGATGCAATGCAATGGGATGATAGATGAAATGCAAACCTAGTTCCATTTTTCCATTTTAGGAGCACTATTTTTTACTATAGCATGGGACATAATATGCCAGGGTATGAAGAACCAAAGTCTATTAGCATCTAATGCATAAAAAAAACACAACAAACAAGGAGGTTATCAAAACACCCCAAAGCCACAATGGCTTCAGTCAGGCCAAATATTGGGAAAACCATAAGCACAAAAGGATGCCCGAGCATAACACAAGACCACAAGGATCTTGGTGGGTACTACATGGGAAAACCAAGAAGACAAAAATAGACAAAAGATCAAGATATTCCCCTATGTTTACCAGTCAAAGTGCACCTTGATATGATGGATCGTGGTGACCCTAACAAAGTATAATAAGAAGCTCAGATGATAAATAAAAGCCAAAAGAATTAAAATATCACAATAAATTTCAAATTTACTTTTCCATAGGATCAAAAGCATGGATGGGATTGATGTGGTCTGACTAAGACAGATACATCCTATTAAGACCAAAGATGGAGGATAGGTTAAATGACTAACATGACTCACGATACTTGAAACTGATTCGACCTCAAGATACTAATAGATTTTTTTTGTTAGGAATGAACTAGGTAGGGACATACTTGGTAACATGACATGACAACAAGACACACCCTAAAGACCTATGGGCTCGGGGGCTGATAAGAGATTAGCCTTGCATACGTGAAAGTGCAGAGCCCTCGTAGTTCGATAAAAGACTAACAACTGACCATGGATAAAAGTGAAAAGAGGACAATGGAGACCTCGATGGATGACAAAGACTAGATAGATAAAATACCCTGAGGGTTGATCAAATTATTGACATTTCCTACGTGAAATTGCAGGGGAAATGTAGTTTGAAAAAATGGACCAAGGATAAGATGGGACCTACTGATGACTAACACAATGGAAGATCCTAGATGAGGACATGAGACCGACAAACAACAATGACACATAAGGGACAAAAAGCTTAGATTTATGATAAAATCTTAGGATTATGTATAGTCGATTTGGATCATCCAATACTCAACCAAAATATACCAAGCAACTAATGATAGTATGTGGATGGAAGGATGGGATTGATAGGATGGAGGATAGGATATATGGATAGAATAGGTGGAAGCATGAAGTAACTAGGATGCAAGGTAAATAATGATTAAGCCCTCTACAAATGGTGCTTGTTGCAAGGTTTTCACCAAATGTACTTATCCAAGGCACCAACAAGGGTGGTTTTCACCATAGGATGGATTATTTATCTTTACTATTTTTGGTTTTTTTGGCTTTTTTTCGTATTTTTTAAGATTTTTTACTTTAAAAAAAAAAAAAAAATCTAGGTAGGATGACCTAGCTGACTCATGTATAGAACATCTTTAGATGCT
The DNA here is from genome assembly GCA_007258455.2 of Sequoia sempervirens. Classification (NCBI taxonomy): domain Eukaryota; kingdom Viridiplantae; phylum Streptophyta; class Pinopsida; order Cupressales; family Cupressaceae; genus Sequoia; species Sequoia sempervirens. The sequence continues at coordinate 16,365,172 of VDFB02137365.1, forward strand.
TGATATTGATAGGCTCTTCCAAGGGCTCTCCTTCAGGTGTTGCAAGCCTATATGCCCCAAAACTATATTTTGTGGTGACAATAGAGGGACCCAATAAATTTGGTTCAAACTTTTCTTTCTTTTTTGTATCTTGTTGGGTGCAATAGTTTTCTTTCAAGACCAAATTTCCAACATTGAATTGATGAGGACGAAATTTATTGTTGTAGCTCCTACTGAGATGATGTTGATATGCTTGAAGTTGATTGTAGGCCTTGATGCACTTTTCATATAGAAGTGAAAGAAAAATTAAGTGTGCAACCCAAGTATCTTCATCACTAATGAGGTTCTTTAGAGATATTATGAGTGATGGGATCTCGACTTCGATTGGAAAGATTGCGTCAACACCATATACAAGAGAGTATGTGGTGGCGCCAATGGGAGTGTAGATGGATGTATGGTATGCCCAAAGGGTGGGATGGAGATGAAGGTGCCAACCTCAACCAATATCATTAACCACCTTCTTGAGGATTTTGATGATGGTCTTCTTGGTTGCCTCTACTTGACTATTACCTTACAGATAATACGGCATGGGCCAATGATGTTGGATATGGTATCTCTCACAAAGGTGTTACATAATTTATTTTTTTAAGGGCTTTCCATTGTTAGTAATGATGGTGGAAGGGATTCCATACCTATAGAGAACATGGAAAAGGATGAATTTGGATATCTGAATACATGTGATTTGAGAGAGTGGATTGCTTCCACCCACTTGGTAAATTATTTAGTGGTTGTGATGATGAAAGTATGGCCATAAGAGGATGGAGGGTAAATATTGGTGATCAAGTCAAAATCCCATTGAGAAAAAGGTCATGGTGCTATGATAGGCCACACATCTTGTGTGGGAGCATGGATTAAATCTGCATGTTGCTAACAAGGTAGACATTTCTTCACGAACTCACAAGATTCATGCTCCATAGTAGGCCAATAGTAACTAGCTCTAAGAATCCTTTTTGCTAAGGGAATTCCATTAGAATTGGACCCACAAACACTGTTATGTACCTCATTTAATGCAATACAAGCTTTTGATTCATTGAGGCATTGAAGGAGAGTAACATCACACCCTCTTTGATAAAGTGTATCTCCTACAATGGTATAGTGGGAAGTTCGTTGGATAAATGATTTATGTTGATTGTAGGTGAGGTCGGAAGGTAGGCTATTGCCATGGAGGTAGTCATAAATTTCATGGTACTAGGGTGAATTGGGACCTATGATATCACACACCATCTCATTATCAAGGACATCATATGCTAGGATTAGGAGTTGCTCAACAAGGAACTCACAGTTCATTCGATCTCTAGGCATGTTGATGAGGTAGCCAATCATAGCCATTGCATCTATTGGTTTATTCTCAACTCTAGGAATCTATTCAAATTGGATGTAGGTGAAATACTTCTTAAAGTCATCCACCATACATTTGTATGGAAATAGATTATCATCTATTGTCTGAAACTCATCATTGACCTATTTGAGAATAAGTTGTGAATCACCAAAGATAAAAAGGTGAGAGATATTCCATTAGATGGAAATTCTAAGGCTAGTGACTAAAGCTAAATACTCAACAATATTGTTGGTGCATGTAAAAGCTAACCTGAATGACTTTGGGATGTAGTCACCTTGAGGAGTGATGAATAAAACACCTACACTAGCTCCATTATGTGTATATGACCCATCAAAGTAGATCATCCATGTATCTATTTATGTGACTGTAAGGACCCCTTCATCAAGAAACTTTGCTACTAATCGATATGCATTGACCAAAGAAGCATCAACTAATTGATCTGTTATCACCTATCTTTTGATTACTTTTTGATCCACATAATCTATGTCAAGTTTTCTCAATAACCTAACCCACTTGGCCATATGGCCAGTTAGAGAAGTTCTAGATAGCAAATGCTTAAGTGGGTTGAATTTTGAGATTAGCTTAATGGGATGACTAAGCATGTAGTGATGAAGCTTTTGTGAACTAAAGACTACTTCTAGCCAATATTCTTCCATAGGGGAGTAATTGAGCTCATAGCTTACAAGTGTTCGATTGATATAATAGATAGCACGTTCCTTAGAGAACTCATCATGCTATGCTAGTAGTGCCCCCAGTGCAAAAGATGTAGTTGAGATGTATAATAGAAGTGGTTTTCTTGGAATAGGAGGCATCATAATAGAGGGATGATCCAAGTACTCCTTAATCTTTTCAAATCCTTTCTCACACTCTAAATCCAACTTGAAAGTGATGTCTTTGTGTAGCAGATCGATGAATGATTGACACTTGTCAGCAACCCGGGCTATGAAATGTCTAATGGACTATAACTTTCCTTGAAGACTCTTTAATTACTTTAGATTACACGGTAGAAGCATGTCCATTATTGCTTTGACCTTTGTTGGATCTACTTCTATACCCCTTTGGGAGACTATGAATCCCAACAACTTTTGAGATGTAACTCTGAATACACACTTTTTTGGATTGAGACAGAGCTTGTAGTGCTCTAACCGCTCAAAGACTATGCTCAAGATCATGGGATGCTCTTCTCTAGTCCAAATGGTGTACAACTAGTGCATGATTTAATCTTGGCATGTCTAAATAAGTCCATACAAAATTGATGAACCCTTCCTTTAACAGGTTGATGATGATAAAATGTTCTTCCTCTGACAATGATTTGGCTACATAAGTGATCTTAGGGTCTTCTTCTATTCCCAAATTGACTTCTTGTCTCTTTGATCAAGATGGAAGACTGTTTAGACAAGTGAGCTCCTACAAGGAGAAGATGAACATCCCCATCCTCCAGTTCCTCATTGAGGTTTTCATTGTCGGATACACCCTTTGTTTTTACTTTTGATGAGTTAGGAAGTGCCTCAGAGATGTTTTCACTAGATGACCCTTTTTTATTTTTCTTCATTTTACTTTTGTGGTTAGGGTATTCATCTTCCCCCAATCCCATAAGATGTACATAAGTATCCACTAAAGGCAAGGTGTCAATAGGGGAGCTACCTCGTAGACACCTATCAATAAGCTTGATATGATGGATGGAAATGCTAGTGGTAAAGGTGTATGTGAAGTCAAATAGGGGAGGGAGATCTACATCACATAAGAGAGTATGATGTCCTCTTCCTCACATATTTCTTCAAGGAAATCATTATCCACATTGACATTATTAGAAGTACTAGTCTATGGTACAAGACCCTTTTTCTTTTTATCATAACCTAGGCCCAAATTTTTAGGTTGCATAGGTGTGTCAGTAGGCTGCAATTTTCCTTGTTCTTCTACACCAAGGCCTCCCCCATTGATAATTGTATTTTTAAGCTAACTTGGATGCATGAGGATAAGTCTCTTGAAAGTACTCAATAAGAGGGGGCAAAGGTTCATGTTCTTCCCTATATATCCATTGACTGATATCATCATCTAGTTGATCTTGCCATGTTCCTAGGGATCAAAAGGTGTTAGAGCCCATGTTGTTAGAGTTGAATGTTATTGTCTTCTTTGCTTCCTTTGGTGAAAAATAAGAGGGTTGGCCATAGGTGCAAGGAGAAGGAGGCATGGTTTCTGCATTTATATCCATGCGCATCTCGTATTAGAGGATGGATTGGTAGATGATGCCTGAGGTTCCCCCACTTCAACTCCTAGATAGAGTGGGAGTGGGGAAAAGAATTTTCTAAAGCATGACAATATTCAAAAGGTTGTGGATCAACATGTATGGTTACTTCCATCCCATTGAATGGGAACTTCAAGCATTGATGGTAAGTGGATGAAATATCCTGCATCATATGGATCTATGGGCAGCCAAGGAGGATATTCTATGGAGATCCAAATCAAGTATGTGCCATGTGGCATAATGCACAATAGGGCTAACCTGAATAGGGAGACAAATAATTCCTTCAGAATCCCTTTCTACATTTTCATAAGCTTTGATGGTGATAACCTGATTATTTAAGTCATCACGGATATAACTTACTTGTTTTATGAACTTCAGTGTACAGAGGTTGAGGGCATAGCCATTATCTACTGGGACCCTTTTCACTTTATGTTGGGCTATGAGGAATTTGATGTGAAGGGGACAATTATTGTTTGAATTAATGGATGGCATATCATTTTGACTGAACCCCAGTCGATATGTTGATGACAAGTGTCCTACTAAAGCTTGAAATTGAGTAGGATGTATATCATTAGGCACGTGGGTATCTTGCAAAGCTTTCATCAGGATTTCTTGATAGATGGGGGAAGTTTTAAGCAAATCCAAGATGGTTATTTGAGCAGGACTCTTTCCAAGATGATCAAGAATATTATATTGGGAGCTCACAGGATTTGGCTAGGATGACGTGGAAGGACTAGGAATGGATATGCGAGTACGAAAAGTTCTAACAACACACTACAGATCTTTACCCTTGATGTGGATCATGGACACACATGGTTCTGCTTGACTAATGCACATGAAAATTCCATCATAGTTATAGGGTACATTCTTGTAGCTGATGTTATTCATGTTGTTATTTTGGTTATTGTTATTGCTTGACCCAGGATTAGCATTGGAGGTACTAGCACCTTGATAATGCTTAGGGAAAGTGTTTTGATATATTTGAAGCTGAGCATTGGAGGACGTCACTTGATTCATATCCATTACTATATCACCCCGATCTATAAGATATTGGATATAGGTTTTAAGTCCTTGACACTTGTTAATGGAATGCCCTTTAATTTTGTGAAAATCACAACACTCGTTTTCCCTATACTAGGTCGGTTTTGGTTTAGAATCATCAAAAGGCTTAGTCACAAGATAAGAGAATGGATAGCTCGCTTGTAGGAGTCTCTCGAAAATAACATCTAAGGATTCTGCCAAAAGAGTTGTGCAAACCCCTCTTCCTAGTACCTATAAAACAACATGAATAAATGAGTTAGACAAGGATTTGCAAGCTAAAACAAGGATTCCCCATGAAATCCATTTGCAAACTCAAAATAGGAAAGAAAATAAGCAAGAACACAATGAAATGATAAAAACTAGATTAAATCCTAATTTAAATTGCAAACACTTGATCCCATGGGGGAATTGGTGCCAATTTGATGTGAAAATTGGCCCTTTCCCAATTCCTATGATGCAAGATTCGAATGTTGAAGATATTGTTGATCCACTTTTGATGAAAAGGTGAGAGTTCCAAGCCAAATCTGCAAAAGGCCTAGCTAAGAATTCAAATGATGGATGAAGATGGCTAAGTATTTTAGCATGGTAACTTTGCTTGGATTGTGAATGATAAAATGAGGAGAGGAGCTCTTCATTTATAGGATTTCAAGATGGATGAATGCCCAAATTTGAGCAATGTGGGACTAACATTCATCCAATGATATGGTGCCACTTGTCAAGCTATGAATGGATGATGGTTGTGCAAGATTTGGGGTTTGTGCCAATAAATGCCAATATTTGAAATTCAAATTTGTTGAAATGACATGCAAGAGGGAAGGGAAATGCAATAAATGCCACTTGGCTCAAGGCAAAGGACATGTAAGAGGTTTTAAATGCCTTGTTGGATGTACATGTTGACTTGGAATTTTTGAATTCAAATTGAGAGAATATTCCAAAAGATGCCATGTGAGGAAAATAGAGATTTAATAAATGAATTAAATCTATTTTCATGTGCAACTTGCATTATCTAGAGGATGTGACATGAGATTAGATTAAATTAATCAAGGGTTAATTAATTTAACAGGAGGTTAGATGATGTGACTTATTTGACTTAGATTTATGGATTTATTTAAATAAGATAAGAGAGGAATATGATAAGAGGCTTAATTAAATAAAGATTTTGATTTATTTAATTAAAAGGGATGGTGTTAGATTAAATCAAATAAGGTTTTAATTTATTTAATTTAATGGATAGGCTTTAGAGATTTAATCAAATAAATTGATTATTTAATTAAATAGGGATAATTAGATCAGATGGATTGATTTAATTAACAGGAGATTGACTCAATAAGACAAAATGATTGATTTAATTAAAAAATGAATATTGATGAATTTAATCAGATAAGGGAACTTGATTAAATGGTTAGACCAAGGGATGATTTAGGAAGAAACAATGTTAGTAAGTCAGGATCAGATGCACAATGTCAATCAGTATATTTTTGATGTCTACATTTTGCCCCTCTTTGAAGCAATGGACTTGATGCGTTGGTTCAAAGAATAAACGATCTCGATCAAAGACAAAAAAAAATTGATATTAAAAACTTGCCCCTCTACTGCATGGTCAGAGAAAACATGCCATTATAATTCCCCCTCAAGAGATCGGACAAAAATTTCAATTTTTTGGGTGATCTCGCGAAAAAATGGTGAAAAAGTGCCCGACAAGTCTGGAAGGGGTCCGAGAGGCTAAAAACATGTCTAAACATAATAAAACAATGAAAAACAAGCCTCAAATAGAGGAAAATAGATTTGGGGGACTGAAACCCTAGCAGAATAGCCCTAGAAGGTCAAAAAACCCTAATTTTTAGGCTTAAAAGGGGCCCGAGGGGTCACTTTCAAGTCATTTTCACACACCTCCGCTAGCAAACCTTGAGATTCGAGCTCTAAACCTTCAATGATATGGCGCAACAATAGCTTCCTCTACACATTTCAGACCGAGTTCAGACCTACCAGTAGCCACCTTGCATCGGTGCCCTGGTATGTGACCCTAACTGAAGCTTCATTTTTTCATTTTAACGCATTTATAACTACTTTTAAGGAGAGCTCGCCTCCAGTGGTGCTATTATAGCACCGCTTAGTGTTTAAAGTGCATTGCTAATTGCCTCTTTGCACTGCAGCGGTATAGCCAATTTGGAAAAGTGCACCGCGGCAGTGCCCTTTTCATGAAAATTGCACTATGGTGGCACCCTTTTCATGAAAATTGTGATGCTAGGGGTTAAAGTGTGCCACGGCGGTGCTATTTGGCCAAATTCTGGGTCCAACATTGGAGTTTGAGGAAACTCAAACTGTGATGCCTTCACAAACTGTGCCACTGGGAACAAGTTTGAGGCGTTAAGTCAGGAATTTTCCAAAAAAATTAACATGCCAACTTTGCTGATGCAGGACGGGCCTAGGGAGCTTTATTCTCTGGAGCACCAGTCGTAGGATTTGGCGACTGTCTTATGAGACTTTAGCAATAGAGACTAGGATCAACTAGGAGGTGTAGGACTATGGCATATTGCATATGCGGTGCCCGTGTGCACACACCTCGGGATGTTGTTAGCACTGGTGGAGCGGTGGCATAGCGAGACATCATCGTTTCATCTTCCCACTATTGAGGTGACCGTCACATTAGAGGACATCTGGCGCATACTACGATTGCCCATTCATGGCCGCTGGGTGATCTACGACATGGAGGAGGGACACGAGTGCTACACCTGAGTCCTCACCACTCAAGACATTATTTACTGTGAGGAATATATCGAGCTGGAGCAGTACCAAGTTATAGCACCTCCCTTCCACTAGGCGATTGTGGTGATCATTTCAGGTTTGGTTGCCCCAGACAGACGAGGGTGGTATTTCAGTCCTGGATGGGGATATTGCTGGGAGAGGATGGTCTGGGATAGGCCAGTTCAGTTTGAATGGGGGCCCGTCCTCTTGGCTTCACTCTACAGGGATCTCCACGAGTACACATACATGGATGGTAGAGCGCTGGGGGTTAGAGTTACACTTATGCATGTTTGGGCATGGGACCACATTTATGTGCTACGTCCATAGGTCGTTCTAGGTCTGATGGGGGCAGAGGATGCTCTAGTGACATGGTACAAAGGTGGTGTGTCCTTCACATACACTGGAGAGTACGGGATCCCCTACTGGAGGCAGGTCCTAGATGAGATGCTTGTGTTTACCTGGAGACCATACCTAGGTCAGCCTGGATGGGCTGACGATGTAGATCAACTCTTCTATTGTCACCAAGATCGATACATGCAGGGCCGAGAGCACAGGATGATAGAGAGATACCTGCCTGGGCACATACAACGTCATTTCAGAGAGCCACAGGATCAGCCGGATGACGATTACATAGCCATGTTTGCACGCAGCCTGACACAGGTGTCATGGGGGCCTGGTATTCCTACCATGGAGGCGGATGATAGTTTTCGACACTTGGTGGTCCATCCTTGGGCTTACAATCAGGGCTTGGTAGACCTAGGGACTACACAAGCCTACAAAGATTGGTTCAGACCTCCTCTTTAGTTGACTATTCCAGGTGAGGATCTAGAGGCATACAGGGTCAGAGGTAGAGGTAGAGGATGAGGATGAGGGCGAAGACCAAGGATCGAGATCTAACAGGATCCACCAGGGGTGCCCCCAATTTTGCTAGGTCATGAGGATGTTCCCATGTAGGACTAGTAGCAGGATTTGCCAGTCCCACCACCATGAGCTGAGGGTGAGGGTCAGGTTCACACGTAGCCACGGGCACAGCCAGCAGGGTAGGCAGATGCGTGAGATGCTCTGATTTTATAGTTACAGGCATAGGTTCAGGTAGTGACGACCAAGAGGGACCAGGCACAGGCTGATAAAGAGCAGCTGAGAGCAGAGAGGGATCAGGCTATGCAGTAGAGATAGGCTGCAGAGCTATAGGCAGCAGATTGAGAGTATGACAGCCTCCTCATCTCAGGGTACCGTGCCAGTCTGATCCTACAGGGATGCTATCCGAGAGATAGAGTACTACCGCTGGGCCTACCACTACCATGTACCTGGAGCAAATTGGGTCTCAGAGTACTCAAAGCGGGCTAGTCAGAGACCACCAGAGGGTCACAGTGATAGGGGAAAGGGCAGCATCCACGAAGATTGGCCATGATCCAGATTTGTTATGATGTATATATTTTTTTGTGCCTTATGGGCTCATTTTTGATAGCCCGATGGGCATTTTGTACCGATTGACATATATGTACAGTGATCCTGTTATTATTCTTTTGTACTATGACAATGATATTGATGATATATATGAGCCAATTTTGATGAGATGTATCGTGTACTTTTATTTATGCATGGATGGTTTATTTCTATATGCTTCGCAGTGATGGTCCTATGGATGCATTTATTTCTAATGATATATGCAATGATTATGACTAACAGATCTATATTATGCTAACCTATGATATGATGATTTATTTTATGCTAATGCAATATGTGATATGTATTTGATTTATAGTATATGCAATGATATGTGGGAAATGTTTCTATACGAGATGATTTATGGATGAAAGTGATATGATGCAGTGGTCATGATACAATGCAAATGAAATGAGAGTATGAGATGCTTAGAATAACAAATGTTATTATCCTAAATGATGATGTATGTGATGCAATGATATGTTAATGCGATGATATGTATGAATTCAATGCTTATATTCCTATTTGTTTATGATTATAAGGATTATGAGATGCTTCCATTCATGCTATGTGATGATTTATGAAATGCACATGAAGGCTTATGCAATGATCAATGTAATGCTATGAGATGCCATTTAATGGGTGGAATGTGATGTCATGAATGCACCTATTTAAAATGCAATGTGGATGTTTCCTATATGATATGTTTATGCAATATGTTAATGATTTGTGGATGCAGGATCGATGATGATGATGGTGATGATGATCAGCTGTCATAGTACCTTGTTAGCATGATTAGTAAGAAAAGAGGAAGTCATTTCAACAAGACACGAGATGACATAAATGTAGATGATGATGATGATGATGATTTCTTGCTGAGGAATTGGGATTTTCAAAGGACCAAATTTTCTTATGTTTGATAACACATGTGGTATGATGCATCAATGTATAGAAAACTAGGATGGCATGGTACTTAGTGTGATGGACTTTGAATCAACATATAGATAGGAGTATTCTTGTTCACACCTGACATACAAAAACCTTGCTAAGATGCACTTCAGAAGTTTTAGACAGCTCAGACCAAAACACGAAAAGGTAAACCTATCCCTGCAATAGTCAACAAGTTTCCCTAGACCTCTTCCATACATACCTAACAAAGCAAGTATTCGCCAAGATTATATTGCAAGAACGTCCAACAAGCACAACAAACAAAAGATAATGATCATTACCCCATTCCTATTTCTCTAAATCCATTGTTTTGGGATATCATCGAGACATCCTTGGAATGAGTGCAAAATAAGATAAGTCAAAAGATAAAGACCAAGTAAACAAACAGACTGATGCTCTTCAATACTGCTAACGGAAAGAGGATTTGTTTTCTAAGGATGATGAATGAAACTTATTGCCAAAAGATAATGCCCATTGTAGGAAGGATTCATCCTAGGACATGTTAGTGGATGGCGGCACACCATTTTGTTTATAAGGGATGATTGATATGGGACCAATTCAAATGAGGTGTTACCAATATAAAGAGATAACCAGCTTGCTTACGTACTGACTTAGACTTTAGACTTGACGTTTTGAGCTCTACTTTTAAACTGCTAGAGTTGTTTCCAATTGTTTCACCAAAGGTTGAGGATGATGATCAGTTTATTGTGAGTGGTTTTTATTGCAGGTGCAAGTGAGATGAGACGGATGGGATTTTTCAAATATTTGAATGTTTTTGATGTTTGGCAATGTTTTGAGGCTATTTTTTGGTGTCTTTTAAGATTTTACAAATGTTTTGATTTTTGGATTTTCCAATGTTTTTGGGATTTTCTGAGATTTTGACCAAGAGACTACCTAAAGACCTATCCTAAGGGTCTCAAGGGTTGATTGACAGATTATCCTTGCCTATGTTATACACGCAGAGACCACATAGTTTGACTGACGACTTGACCATTTACAGATGAAAATATACATGATGAGATGCTAGTTTATTATGGCAGACTCCTATAGGACTGACCTAAATGTCTCGAGGGATGATCAAAGATCAACCTTGCCTACGTTCAAGCTAAGAGATGACATAGCTCAACAAGACGACCTTATTTTTGGCTTTTTGAATGAATTTTTGACCTATTTTTGGATTTTGATATGTTTGAATGTTTTTGGATTTTCTGATTTTTTGAATGTTTTTGGATTTTTTTATTTTCTAATGTTTTTGGATTTTTTGATTTGAGGACTTTAAGAATATACATGAATCCAATCCAATAAGAACATGCCCCCATCATGATGCAATAGATTACTCTGATAAAGGCAAGACAAACTAACTTGAGGACGGGTCGAGTAGTACTACGAGGGATCATGATACGAACACAGGACCAAGCTATGGTGTAGATGCAAGTGGATGAGTGATGGATGGAGACCTGAATGCGATGGATGATGGAAGCAAAATGGATGGATGATGTAGATCAAGCCATAAAGATCCTGGTGGATGGACAGTGCTTATTTATGCAAGGCGCCTATTTGCCAGGTTTTCACTGAAGTACTTGCCCAAAGTGCCACCAAAGTGGTTTTCACTAGACGACGATTTTTTTTATCCTTTTTCTAATTTTATTTTATTTTTATTTTTATATTTTTGGATTTTTTTGCTTGTCACCAAGATGCCTGTTTGCCAGGTTTTCACCAAAGTAACCATTTTTTCAGGACTTTTTCTGTTTTTTTGGATTTTTGGCTTTATACCCTAGAAGATTTAGGCATAAAACTTTTTGAGATGGGAGCTATTCATGGGCTCCTGTAGAGGTTCCCCTTCAGGTGTTGATAGCTGATATGGCCCTAATTTATAACTTGCTATTATGACAAATGGTCCTAACCAATTAGGTTCGAACTTGCCTTTGCTGCTAGGGTTTGGGACATTCTTCTAATTTTCTTTTAAGACCAGTTCTCCGACTTGGAAAGTTCTGCTTCTGATTTTCTTGTTGTAGATCCGTTTGAGTCTATTCTGATAGACTTGCAAGTGATTTAAAGCATCTATTCATGTGTCATCCAATAACTCTAGCTCATTTAATCTTGACACTTGGTAGTCCTCATCAGTGATGAGATTTTGCAATGATATTCTGAGGGATGGGAGCTCGATCTCAATGGGGAGTATAGCTTTTGATCCGTAGACCAAGGAGAAGGGGGTGGTGCTGGTGGGTGTGTGGATGCTATTTTGATAAGCCCAAAGGGCGAGATTAAGTTGCAAGTGCCAGTCATGACCTGTGGCATTGACTATTTTTTGAAGGATTTTGAGGATGATTTTGTTTGTGGCTTCTGCTTGGCCATTGCCTTGGGGATAGTATGAGGTGGAGAAGTGATGCTGGATTTATAATTTCTCGTACAAGTTGCAACCTCCTAGTTCTTGAATGGTGTCCCATTATCTGAGATAATGGCTTGTGGGACACCGTAACGACAGATGAGATAGTTCAAGATAAACTTTGAGATCTGCTTCCCAGTGATATACGTCATGGGTATGGCTTCCACCCACTTTGTGAAGTACTCATTTGTAGTTATGATGAACTTATGGCCATTGGATGAGGTGGGTGAGATTTTTCCAATGAGATCGAGTCCCCACTGGGAAAAGGGCCATGGTGTGATGATCGGGTGAAGCTCTTGAGCTAGAGCATGGATGAGGTCCCCATGCTCCTGACATTGTAAACACCTTTTAGCATGATCATGCGCTTCTCTTTCCATTGTGGGAATGTGGGAATGAGAAACTACTCAATCAGAAATTCATATTTTGGCACGTTATGAGGGATGTCTAATAGAGACCTGATTGTATCCATGGCATCTGCTACTCTGTTGTTGGTTCTTGGAATCTACTCGAATGTTATGTCAATGAAGTTTTCCTTTAGAGTCTCCACCAATTTTTTGTATGGAGTGAGCTTATCATCCTTAGTCTGATATTCATTATTGACTTGATTTATGATCAACTGAGAGTCTCCATAGACTTTGAGGGCTATGATATTCCATTGTACTGCTATCCTGAGACCTATAGTCAAAGCCTCACATTCTGCGATGTTGTTAGTACAAGGAAATGCTAGTTTGTATGACCTTGGTATGCAATCCCCCTATGGAGTGATGAAGAAGACACCAGCTCCTGATTCATGTTGTGTATATGAGCCTTCGAAGTATAGTCTCCAGTGATCAGCGATGTTGAGGTTAAAAATAGACTCATCTGGAAATTCTGAGACAAGGGGATTCTCAGAATACACAGGTGTTTCTGCTAGTTGATCTGTAATAACCTGACCTTAAATGGCTTTCCACTCCACATACTCAATGTCGTACTCTGATAATATCATTGCCCATTTTTCCACTCTGCCGGTTAGCATTGCCTTTGATAGTAGATATTTGAGGGGATCAATTTTTGCAATGAGCTTTATCTTGTGTGCCAACATGTAGTGTCTGAATTGTTGGGATGCAAGTACTACTACGAGGCAAGCTTTCTCGATGAATGAGTAATTTATCTCGTGGCTGAGCATTGTCCTACTGATATAGTAGATAGCCCTCTCTATTCCATTTTCATTATGTTGGGCTAAGAGAGCTCCTAGGGTTGTTGTTGTTGCTGATACATATAAGATTAATGGCTTTTGTGGGATAGGTGGCATTAAAACTAGTGGTGTTAGTAGATATTCCTTGATCTTGTATAATGCCTCTTTGCATTTTGTGTCCCATTTGTATGCTACCCCCTTATGGAGTAGGTGAGAATATGGGTTCTGCTTGTCTACCAGTTGTGCTATGAACCGTTGGATGGATTGAAGTCGGCCTTGGAGACCTCTCAGTTGTTTTAATGTCTTTGGTGCTTCCATCTCAAGGATTTGCTTTAATTTTGCTAGATCCACCTCAATACCCCTCATGGAGACTATGTATCCTAGCAATTTACGTGATTGTACACTGAAGACGCACTTCTTGGGATTTAGTCTGACTTTGTATTCCTCTAGTCTGTCAAAGATAGCACCTAGGGTTGCTATATGATCTTGTCTTTTTCTTGACTTAGCTAGAATGTCGTTGACATAGTCTTCGACTGTTTTGTGAATCATGTCTTCGAATATTAGTGTCATGGCCATTTGATAGGTTGCTCCTACATTCTTTAGGCCAAATGACATCATGTTCCAGTAGTATGTCCCCCATGGACAAGTGAAGGTAGTCTTATGTTGATCTTCTTGCTATCATGATCTAGTTGTATCCCGAAAATCCATCCATTAGTGATAGCATCTCATGTGTTGTTGTCATGTCTACTATCATGTCAATGTTGGGAAGTGGGAAATCATCCTTTGGACATGCTTTGTTCAAATATCTAAAGTTTGTGCAAATTCTGATAGCTCCATTAGGTTTTGAAATAGGTACCAAATTTGACACCCATGCTGGATAATCGATTGGTTGGATGAATCCTACATATAACAACTTTTTGAGCTCCATTTTGACTAACAAAGTGATTTGGGAATGCATTTTTCGAAGCTTCTGTTTGACCGGCTTTACTTCTGGATACACTGCTAAGTGATGAGCCACTATCTCTGGATCTAGCCCTAGCATATCAGCATAACTCCATGCAAAGTTTATTTGTCTTTCCTTTAGGAATGCTATGAGGAGTTCTTGCTCTTCTGATAATAGTGATTCCACATAAAATGTGATATGTGGGGCCTCCTCTATTCGTATGTTGACCGGATTGCATTTTTCGGCCAAGACTGCTAATTTCTCCTAGTGAATAGCTCTTAAGGGAAGATTGAATCCTTCATCCACGGGTACCTCAAAGAGGTTTTCACCATTGGATACGTCTTTTATTTTTACTATTTTCTTGTCAGAGAGTGCCACAGTGTGGTTTTCACTCAAGGACTTGGATATGATTCTTAGTTTCTCACTTTTGCGACTGAAGGATTCAATTGTTTCCCCATAATAGGCGTGTGTTTCCAACTCTATTATAAATCCTACCTTGTGGTCTCCATCTAGAATGTTATCCCTCAATCCCATGAATTCTGAGAGTGCTTCATCATTTTTGAATGTATCGAGAATTGGTGGTCCTTGTTGGTCATGGTCGATTAGTTGGGGGTATACTAAATAGATCTCATGATTTTGACTATCCGGTTCAAAGGATATGGTACTAATCATACACAGGGTGGTATCTTCAAATAGCCTAGGTAGATTGGATAAGGTTTATTTGTCATCGCTACTAATATAGGGCTTAGTTATAAAATTATGTGTGTCTTCACCTGTGACTATTGGTGAGTGTACTTGTACTAGTACTAGCTGAGGAGAAACATTAGCGGCTCTAATTGGAGGACCCTGACCACATATGGTTATTCTCAGAGTGGCACATCCAAGACCAAGATTTGTTATGGGTCGCATCTCTGGTATGATAGGTATTATGAGCCCATTGTCATTTTGTCCCAGTATTTGATTTCGTTCGTAACCCATTGCAAGCATCATGTGTAGGCCCTTGCTTCTTTCGTCCATTGGTAAATTAGCTGCCAGTCTTTCATCTTGATACAACATGTGAGATGGATCTACTTCAATAACCTCATGGCCAAGGTCTCCCCATCTTGTGAATTTAGGATAATTTTTAGGATAGGTTTGTGATGTGTAAGCTTGATTTTCTTGTGGGTGTCCCCATGATCTAGGAGATTGTGGTAATTTTCCTATCACAAAAGTATTGTTAAGGAGTTTGTAGCTTCCACAACCGTCCTCCTGGATGATGAGCTTGATATTGGAGATGGTGGGGAGGGTGGGGATGGTGGGTGTCTCTATCACAGAGGTGGATGCGAGAGTGGTGGGGTCGATGTATGGTGTGGATGGGCCTTTATCATTCTTTGGCACTTGGGGTATTTTGTAATATTTGGCTTCAAGATTCTTGCAATATGAAAACAGCTCCGGATCTCCATGGATGGTAACCTCTTGTCCATTATGTGTAAATTTCACACATTGGTGGAAGGTTAATGCTATGGCTTTCATCGCATGAATCCATGGTCATCCCAGGAGGATATTGTATGGAAATTCAAGGTCCAAGACCTGACATGTGGTTTCCATAAGTGTTAGCCCTACTTGGATAGGTAGCTTAATCATGCCTTAAGACACTCTTTTTTGGTCATCATATGCTCTTATCATGATGCCCTTTCCTTTGTCAATGGAATCTTCTGATATTTTCAACTACTTGATGAGGCTAAGAGAATAGATGTTCAAACCTGCACCTCCATCCACCAAGACCCTTTTGATTTTGCTCTTGTTGACAATGGCTTCCAAGTGAAGTGCACAGTTGTGAGATGGTTGGGCGGGGAAATCTTGGTCAGAGAATGTAAGGAGATTAGGTGTTATGATATTTTTGACCATAGCTTGGAATTGCTCCGCATCAAGATCTGCGCGGACAGTGGATGAGGCTAATGCTTCCTCAAGGATCTTTTTATGCACTGATGAGATTTTTAACAACTCCATGATGGAGATGTGTGTTGGCGTTCTTTTGAGTTGTTCTACAACATTGTAGGTATGCAGAACGGATCTAGATGAAGGGACTCTGTTAAGTTGGGATGATCCTGCAATGGTGACTTTGGCACCTCTTGTGGTGAATCCACAATCTTCGGCATGGGCGCCCTTGATAGTGATGACCATGCAGTACTCATTTAGGGAAGCAACGACTATTTCATACACATGATTTACACTTCCCTTCCCTTTATCATTTTTTTTCCCTTTATTGTCATGATTCGACATTAGATTTGTGTAGATTTGAAGATCCTGATTTCCAGTAGGTTGTTCTACATTTATGTTTTTCTTGTCGATGAGATCTTGGATGATGTTTTTGAGTCTCATGCAATTTTTTGTGGTGTGACCTTTGATTTTGTGAAATTCACAAAGTTGATTCTCGTTGTACCAAGGGGGTTTGACATCTGGTTCTTGGTAATTTTTGAATGTGGGAGGTTTGAAGAGTTTTTTGTCGATCAACTTTTTCATTATATCCTCCAATGGTTCCCCCAGAATAGCGTATTTGTGTTTTGGATAAGTTTTACATTGGGGTGGTCCTCTTTGGTCATTGAGGTTATTGATGGTGGGATTATTGGGTTGGTATGTTGTGTGATGAATGTTTTGGCGTTGTGATTGGATTTGTAGTGCAGGTGTATTTTGGAGAGGACCACTAATGACCACCTTGGCATCAACAACACCATCATTAGTAATGTTCTTTTTTCTTGCCCATGTTCAAGGTTTACCATTGTAATTTGATGGTGGGTGATTATTTTGTTGTTCATGATATAACGTAGATTCAACAGGTTGAGTCACAAGGGCTCTTTTGATGCTAAGCGCCTTGGAGATCAATTACTCATATGTGGTGATTCCCTGAACCTTGAGATGAAATGCTAAGAGAATTTCAAGGTTGGCTATAATGGTGCAGACTTGTTCTTTTGGCATGGTCCACTTGCTCTGATTGGCCTTGGATCACCATCGTTGAAGGAATGAGGTGAAAGACTCATTCTTTACTTGTTTTAGAGCTGATAATTCTTCGAGACTGACATCCATTGCAATGTTACATGCATAATTCCTAATGAATGCATCTCTAATTTCTTCAAATGTTCTAATGCCTGAAGGTAAGCGAGAGAACCATTCTATAGTGAGGCCTGCCAAGCTCCTAGGGAATAGCCGCATCAGATAAGTATCATCATATGCGACCTCCATACAATGAACCTGGAATTCCTTGATGTGATCTTCAGGGTTTCCCATCCCTCGATACTTGTCAAATTTGGGGATTTCAAATCCCTTGGGGAATGGTTTCATGTCTAGGCCCCTATCGAATGGATAGGGACACAAGTTGCTTGGCATTTTGGTTGTCTGCCCCAATTGAAGGTCGAGCACTTGTTGCGAGAGCAACCTAAGTTGTGTCGTCACATCATTCTGGGGATCAAGGGGTGGGATGACAGTGTTTTGAGGTGTTTGAATAATTGGTTGGATGGATGGGTTGGTCGGTGCATTGTTTGATGGTATCTGCATGTTCTGTCAAGCAAAGTAGGCTTCTACTTGCTTTTGTATGAATGATTCCTATTGTTCATCTTCCTATTGTTGCACTAGGATTTGTGCTTGTTGTTGTGCTTGTTGCTGCTCCAACAACGCTTGTTCTTGTTCCAACAACGCTTGTTGTTGGGCTTGTTGTTGTGCTTTCTATTGTTCCAAAAACACTTGTTGTTGGGCTGCTAACTCTACTACTTCTTGTTGCTCTTGGTATTGCCTCAGTGCTTGTTGATATTCCTGCAATTGCGCTGCTTGTGCAAGAAGTTATGCTTGTGTTTGTGCTTGTTGTGTTTGATATTGAGCTTGTGCTTGTGCTTGGGATTGAGCTTGTACTGCTTGCACTTGTGCGGCTTGTTGCTACAATAATAGTTGTGCTTGAGCAACCCTTTGTGCTTGCAATGCTTGTGTGGCTTGGGCGGCTTGTTGTTGTTGCTGTTGCAATAAAGCTTGAGCTTGCGAGGCTTGTTGTGCTTGTATTGTGGCTTGTGCAGCTTTGGCAGCTTGTGCAACTTGAGCGGCTTGTTGCACAACTTTTTTTTTTCTAGACTTGTTGGTATCCTCTTTGGAAAGCAGCTTGCAATGCTGCATCATATTGATTTGATGTGGTGAATGTTGGTGGTGGCGGGGGTGGAGGTGGATTTGGAATGGTAGTAGGTGATAATGTTGTGTTGATTTTTTGGGTGTTGGATAGTAGTATTAATGTGATGGGTCCTTGAGAGACCATGTTTTGTGCTGTTAGGGGTGTGTTTGCCATTGCTTATGTGTTTATCATTTGTTGCGATATCAATGATAAATTTTGAGTGTTTGGTGCAATGCTTTGTTTGATGGTTGGGATATAGGTCTGATTGATACTTGGTAGGGGCGGAAGCCCTAAACCAAGGAGTGATTCAGATGATAATGGCAATGGCAGAAGAGGTGGAAATGTAAGGGGTGTAAGTTGTTGCGAGAATTTCATGGTGTCGAATAAGTCCCCTAGTCCGAACGTATCTCCCTCTTCCTGTGAATTTGTGAGAAGAGGTGTTTGTGGTGTTGTGTGAAAAAATGATGATGATGGATCATGATGGAATGTGAGAGGAACATTTTTGTGTAAGGGGTTTTTGGGTATTTTTTGTTCCAAGGTGGTGTTTGTGTCCGTTTTTTGATTATTAACAAGGGGATGTGATTGAAGAGCATTAAGGAATGTGTTTCCCTTGTTTACATTTGGTTGAGTTGGAGCAAACAATGTTGTGATTTACAAAATGTTTTGTGTGACGTTTTTGAGATGGGGGTGTAGATGAAATGGGGATGGTGGATGAAATTGGGGGAAATGTTGTGTCCACGATAGTACTCACATCGAAATCCGAAAGCAACTTGGCCCCTTGTTTTGCTAGTTCAAGCATGTATAACGAAGGGTTAAGTCTCATCATAATGTTGATGATTCTATGGTTGTCCAGATTTTGGAGCATTTCTTCCATTTCCTCGCGAGACATTCTGAAAGTGAGGTCCTCTCCTTGATTTTCTACTTGGGGATGTTGTGATGATGAGAGGGTCAATGGGTTGCTTGATTCTGTTGGATTCATTTCTACGTTAGTTTGGCTAAGATCGCTTGAAGCAGGTGTTTCTTTGTTGGCTTCCATACTCTTCTTGTATTGAGATCTTGTTTGGACCATAAAACAAGGATCAAGAATATGGGAGATGAATCTCTTGATTCTTTTGGAATGATCTCTATTTTATGTCCCAAAGTGAAATTTTTATGATGCTTTTGAGGATCAAAGGTGATGATATGATGATGATGTTTTTAGGGATGGATGATATGGATGCTTTTGACTTTTGATCAATCTTGAATGAGACACTAGGCTTTTAGGATTTAGGATTTTGATTTTGAGATTTTGATATTTTAAGATTTTGAGATTTTTGTCCTTGATTTTTTATTTTGATTTTGATTTGGATTTTGAACAAAAATACCCTAAGATGTTGGATGATGATCTAAGGGATAGCTTTTTCCCAAGGATGATAATTTGAATATGTGTGAGGAGAAGGATGCATCTACCCACACCTATTCAAACAAGATGATTGTTTTACTAAGCATATGGAGAAGGATTCATCTACATACACTAAGCTAGACAAGATGATTTTGATAACTTTGACTAAGCATATGCAAAAGGATGCATTTACACATACCTAGCCAAAGGTGTTTTGATAAAATGTTTTCAAGGATTTTGTCTCAATTTTTTTTTGATGATTTTGATTTGTCCACAAAGCCTAGTATCAAGGATCATTTTTCAAGATTTTCCAAAAGGTGATGATGAGATGGATTTTGTTTTGATGTTTTGAAGGATGGATGGAAAAGATTTTGATATGTTTTGATCCCAAGATGAACCTAAAAGATACTTTGTTTGCCTAGATCTAGGTATTGAAGAGCATGCAAATGCTTCCTAATGACCTTTGTAACCAAGACATGATTTCATTTGAACATTCATTTTCGGATTTTCAATCAATGATTTGTGCTTTGGGATTTGGAGTCTTCAACACATATGAAAGTTCATTTTGCTTAGCTTTGCTTAATGTCTTTATTTTACCAAAAACACTTTCTTCAATTAGGTTTTTCAAACTAAGATGTCCTATGTCTTAATTTCTTCAAACCCCACAAGATATGTTATGTGGAAATTTAATGAACTTAAGGCAAAGGGTTTCCCTATTGTTTACTTAAGGAGACAAATTGAGATCTAATCCAATGCTTAGAAACCTCTAAGGATGTGAATCCCAATGGAAAGAAATAATATATGGATTGAGTCAATGGTATTTGTCTTCAAAAGGGTTTGAAATTTGGATGAGGTTCAAGTGTTTGTTTCCATGATGTTTTCGATCAAGCAATGCATTTTGTAACCCAAGAACAAGTACAATCCTATGGATGTGTAAGACAATATTTGTTGGGTTCCCACTTGGACAAGTCCAGCTACACTTATCTCTAGCGGATGGTTAGATGCTTGACCCCACTTGAGAAAAATAGTCAAGTTCTAGAGAAAACACAGAAATTAAAAAGTAGAAAACAGAGGAAGAAGCAATCATAAATTAAGGCACGTGCTAAAAATTAAATTTCTCCCTTTTACTGTCTTCCAACGTTGCAACTCGTGAAGGCGTCACTATTTTTTCCTCCCAGTGTCACTCTTACAACACTGCTTACTAGTCAGCGTGCTCTGTGTCAGGCCAGAGAGCACGATTGCATTGCACTTTTTGCCCAGCGTCGTTGTTTTCAAAAGTGTCAAAGTTTAAGAATTTTCTAAAATTTCTACAGATCGGTGAGTCTAGCGGCGGAGTTAAGAATTTGAAATTTTTGGCGGGATGAGCCCAACAATGCTAAAAAAGTGACACTGATGAGCCCATAGTGCTAAAACAGTGACGCTGACAAGCCCGCGTTGGAATTTCCTATGTGTCAAGAAAACACAAAAATTTTGAGGAAATGTTAGAAATGTTGATGTCAAGCCCTCCTTCTAGCGCCAAATGTGCGAACCCCTCTTCCTAGTACCTACAAAACAACATGAATAAATGAGTTAGACAAGGATTTGCAAGCTAAAACAAGGATTCCCCATGAAATCCATTAAAAAAACTCAAAATAGGAAAGAAAATAAGCAAGAACACAATGAAATGATAAAAACTAGATTAAATCCTAATTTAAATAGCAAACACTTGATCCCATGGGGGAATTGATGCCAATTTGATGTGAAAATTGGTCCTTTCCTAATTCCTATGATGCAAGATTTGAATGTTGAAGATATTGTTGATCCACTTTTGATGAAAAGGTGAGAGCTCCAAGCCAAATCTGCAAAAGGCCTAGCTAAGAATTCAAATGATGGATGAAGATGGCTAAGTATTTTAGCATGGTAACTTTGCTTGGATTGTGGATGATAAAATGAGGAGAGGAGCTCTTCATTTATAGGATTCAAGATGGATGAATGCCCAAATTTGAGCAATGTGGGACTAACATTCATCCAATGATATGGTGCCACTTGGCAAGCTATGAATGGATGATGGTTGTGCAAGATTTGGGGTTTGCGCCAATAAATGCCAATATTTGAAATTCAAATTTGTTGAAATGACATGCAAGAGGGAAGGGAAAACACAATAAATTCCACTTGGCTCAAGGAAAAGGACATGTAAGAGGTTTTAAATGCCTTGTTGGATGTACATGTTGACTTGAAATTTTTGAATTCAAATTGAGAGAATATTCCAAAAGATGCCATGTGAGGAAAATAGAGATTTAATAAATGAATTAAATCTATTTTCATGTGCAACTTGCATTATCTAGATGATGTGACATGTGATTAGATTAAATTAATCAAGGGTTAATTAATTTAACAGGAGGTTAGATGATGTGACTTATTTGACTTAGATTTATGGATTTATTTAAATCAGATAAGAGAGGAATATGATAAGAGGCTTAATTAAAGAAAGATTTTGATTTATTAATTAAAACGGATGGTGTTAGAGTAAATCAAATAAGGTTTTAATTTATTAAATTTAATGGATAGACTTTAGAGATTTAATCAAATAAGTTGATTATTTAATTAAATAGGGATAATTAGATCAGATGGATTGATTTAATTAACATGAAATTGACTTAATTAGAAAAAATGATTGATTTAATTAAGAGACGAATATTGATGAATTTAATCAAATAAGGGCATTTGATTAAATGGTCAGACTGAAGGATGATTTAGGAAGAAATGATGTTAGTAAGTCAGGATCGGATGCACAATGTCAATCAATATATTTTCGATGTCTATAGGAGTAAATGAGAATTTATTGTTCCCTTGATTATTTTGATTGGAATGTGTTGCCAAAAACTATATAGTTGACATTTTTTATGCTCACTTGAGTCTCTCTTTGGGACTCTGGTTTGATTTTTCCTAGGTCTAATGTTGTAATGTGGCCAACAAGTTCACATTAGGCCTTGAATCTTTATGGATCATTAAAAACTTCTAGGATGTCTTGTAAAAGTGTTGTGAAGTGTTGTAACCCACTTTCACATTTTTCTAGGACCCTTTCATCATAATTCACCTGTATAACTCCTTTTTATCACTTACCTAAGCCAACTTGGATAAAATCCCCTAAAATGAAGTCTAAGAGATTTGGATGGATGGACCAATGATGGATATGCAATCTAGGGACAATCTAAGATGCACCTATGTGATTTGATAAAGGTTTTGATGAGTTTTGAAAAATGCAGATGGAATAAAATGATGATTATTGGTAGATAGATGGTGATAAAAAAATTTCAATCTTGAAATAAAACTCTAAAAACAACTACTACTTGGCCTCATAATTCACCTCATTGTAAAGAAGACTATTTTTCTACATTCAATATATAAGTGATATATTGTTGCTAAGTTTTTCTCCCTCATGTGGAGGGTTTTCCTAGGGTATATTCTCTGTTATTGTGTTTGAATTTTGAGTTATTATTTTTATTTTATATCTAATCATAAAACTAACATGGTATCAGAGTGGGTATAAGAAAGATCATGATCAGATTTCTTCAAGAAGAATTATCCTCCATTCTTATTCTCATCTTTGATTGCATCTATCTTATCGTCAAGATGGTGAATGTGCTCAAGATCAAAGATAGACTGGAGGGCACATCAAACTTCACATCTTGGAAGTTTAGAGTCATGCTCTCTTTGGAAGAAAATGAGTTAGCTGAGTTCATGGAGGGTGAATTTTCTAAACCAACCAATGAGAATGAGAAGCCACAATGGAAGAGAAATAGAACTAAGGAAAAAAATATGTTGGTTGATTCCATGAAATAACACATTGTGCCAATCATCTCCAAGTTGAAAACTCAAGAGACATGTTCAAGGCCTTGGAGGAGATGCATGAGATCAACAACACAAGTTGAGATCTTCCATTTAAACAACAACTTCATCATATCAAGATGGTGAAAGGAGAATCTATCATCTCATTCTTCATGAAGATCACCGAGTTGAGAGATCAACTCTCTACCATTGGGCATATTTTGATGACGAGGATTTGACTATTTTGGCTCTTAATGGTCTTCCTTCATATTGGGATTCATTCATTCAAGGAATCAATGTGAGATCAAAACTTCCTAAGTTTGATTGATTGAGAGTAGATTGTATTCAAGAAGAATCAAGGTTGGCTATGAGAGGCATTGGCCAAAGCTCCACAAATGAAGATATTCATGTTCTTGCCGCTCAATCCTCAAAGAAGAAAGGAAAATAAGGGAAGAAAGGATACTTCAAGAGGAATAGAGATAAAGGATCAGATGGTGCTCTGACATTGAAGAAGAAGAAGGACCTCTCCTACGTTCAATGTTTTAGATGTGACAAGTTTGGTCACTAAGCAAAGGATTGTCCAACCTAACCTAAGCAGTAGGCTTCTATTGCAGATGTGGGTGAGATCTCTTCGTAGAAGGATTCAAGTGGTTTTCTATTCTATTTTTCTTTATCAAGCAATGTACCCACCAACAACAATACTTGGTTGATCGATAGTGGTGCCTCTTGCCACATCACCGGATTTAGAGAGCATCTATCTGATTTGGTGGAGAGAGATTCTAGTGTTCAAGTCATTATTGGTGATGATGCTAGCTATTTTGTGAAGGGTGTTGGGACCTCCTCTCTTCAATTAGATTCAGGCATGTCATTGCAGTTGAGTGATGTGCTATTTGTTCCATGTATCAAGCAAAACCTTGTCTCTATTTCAGCCTTGGAAGACAAGGGGTACCAAGTTGCATTCTTTGAAGGTAAAGTTCTTGCATGGCCAAAGAACTCAAGTATCAAGACTACTCGTGTGATTTGATTTCTTCATGAGAGCCTCTACAAACTTTTCACTCATCCACTTCAGGCCTTGTTGCATGATTGTTCAAGTTTTTGTGAACTTTGGCATAGAAGACTTGGTCACCTTCACTTTCGAGCACTACCAACCATGGAGAAGATGGTCACATGCTTTTTTATACCCAACCAGGAGCATGAAGGAACTTGTAGAGGTTTTGCATTGGGTAAGAATACTAAAGGTCCATTCCATAGTAGTGAAAGTAGATCTAAATGTATTCTAGATCTTATTCATTCTTATTTATGTGGTCCAATGTTTGTTGCTTCTTTCAGTGGTTTCTTATATTACATTATTTTTATTAATGACTACTCTAGAAAGACTTGGATTTATTTCTTGAAATCTAAAGAATCTGAAGAAGTACTTGAGAGGTTCAAAGAATTTAAAGCTCAGGTAGAGAACTTATCCAGGAAGAGGATCAAATTTCTGAGATCTGACAATGGAGGAGAGTACATATCTAGAAGCTTCCATAACTTTTGCATTCAAGTGGGGATTAAGAGGGAGTTATGTGTCCCTTACAATCCTCAATAGAATGTTGTTGTAGAAAGGAAGAACAAATCTATTGTAGAAGTAGCCAAAGCCATGATTCATGACCAAGATCTGCAAACCTTCCTTTGGGCTGAAGCATCTAGGACAATTTTTTATGTTCAAAATAGAAGTCGTCACCGCATTTTGGAGAACATTACTCCCAAAGAAGCATTCACAAGGGTGAATCCAAAAGTAAGTCATTTGAGGATCTTTGGTTGTCTAGTTTATGTTCATGTACCTAAAGATAAAAGGATAAAGCTGGAATTATTTGGCAAGAAGGGAATATTTGTGGGCTATATTGAATCTTCAAAAGCCTACAGAGCGTAAATTCGTAGACATAAACTAATTGAGATTAGCATGGATGTTACATTTGAAGAAGATGTTGCATTCAAGAAGTCTAAGGGAATTCACATGGAGATACACAATGAAGACCAAGAGTCTCCTCAGGATATGGAAGTTGACCATACTCCTGAGATTCAGAGGGAGGCTACTGATCCTAAAGAAGATGATGATCTAGTTGAGCCTTTGGATCCTACTGATGGGCCTATAGACATTGTGATTGGTCATAAGAGACCTCTTTGAGCTAGGAAAACAATGCAGGAGGTATAAAGGTTTGGAGCCCTAAGAGGAACATTCAGAGAAAGCAATAGGCCTCACAAGTTTTCAAGCTATGGTGCATTGATGAGTCAAATCATTGAGTCTGAGTCATACAGTGTTGAGAAAGCTACTAGTCAACAAGTATGGAGAGATGCTATGGCTGAAGAGTATCAATCCATCCTCAAGAATGATGTATGGTACATCATACCTAGACTTGAAGGAAAATCAATTGTTTCTTCTAAGTGGCTCTTCAAGATCAAGCATGTGGTTGATGGGAGCATCGAGAAGTACAAGGCTAGCTTCATGGCTAGAGGATTATCTTAAAAAGAGGGAGTACACTATGAGGAAACCTTTGCTCCAGTTGCTCACTATACATCCATCAAGACCATCATTGCTATTGCAACATCTAAAGGATGGAAGATACACCAGACAGACATGAAGACAACATTTTTGAATGGTGTGATCTAGGAAGAGGTATATATTGAGAAACTTGATGGCTTTGAGTGTCATGGGAAGGAGTTTCATGTTTTTAGGTTGAAGAAGGCTTTGTATGACCTTAAGCAGGTTCCCTGTGCTTGGTACGAAAGAATTGATCGATACTTGATAAGCTTGAGTTTCTCCAAGAATGATGTTGATTCAAACTTATACTTCAAGGTAATTGATGGCAAAGCATTAATCTTGGTTCTCTATGTTAATGATTTAATTTTTACTGGAGAAGATCACCTCATTATCAAATGCAAGGAGTTTAGCTTTTGAATTTGAAATGAAGGATCTTGGTCTCACGCACTACTTCCTTGGTTTAGATGTATGGAAGAAGCCAAATGAGATCATTATAAGTCAATAGAAGTATAGAATTGACATTCTGAAGAGATTTCATATGATGGATTGCAAATCCATGTCTACACCTATTGAGACCAACTTGCAGAAGCTAAAAGAGGTTGCAGCTAGTTTAGATCTAGTGGATCCCATGATGTACAGGAAGTTGATTGGATCATTGATGTATCTAGTCAATACTAGACTAGATATTTTCTATGTAGTGAGTGCACTTAGTTAGTTCTTGTGTGAACCAAGGAAAATACATCTAGTTGCAGCAAAGCATATCCTAAGATACTTGTGTGGCACAGTTGGGTATGGCTTGAGATATTCTTCTAGTGTGGACTTGGAGCTGCATGGATATTTTGATTCTGATTAGGAAAGGTGTGTTACTAATCAGAAGAGCACCTCAAAATGTTGCTTCAGTTTGGGGTCTGCATTGATATCTTAGTGTAGTAGGAAGCATTCATCTGTGGTACTGAGCACCATAGAGGTCGAGTATATTGCAACCTATGTGGTAGCTCGAGAAGCAATGTGGCTTCAGAAGCTCCTTGTAGGATTGTTTGGACAATCATTGGAACCGACTGTCATCCATTGTGATAATCAAAGTTTTGTGAATATTTCTATCAATCCAGTGTTTCATGATAGAACTAAACATGTTGAGATTAAATACCACTATATCAGAGATATGGTATTGAGGAAAGCAATCTAGTTGAAGTATATCAACATTAATGAGCAGACGACAAACATTCTCAGCAAACCTCTCTCTAGAATAAATTTTGTGTACTTTTGAGACAAGATTGGTATGGTGGAGAATGAAGCCCTAGCTGAGAGAGATTATCAACATCAATGATCTTCCTTAATGCATTTCTCTCTGTGAGAGGGATTTGAGGTGCAAGCTCTTGTTAATGCATTTCTCTCTATGAGAGAGATTTGAGGTGAAAGCCCTTGTCTCCACCCTCTGGGAGTAGTCATGGTGGATTTCATGTGTGTGACTCCATGACAACATCATGTGAGAGATTCCATGATGATTTTCTTGTACTTTTTCTTTTCACCCTCTGGGAGTAGCCATGGTGAACGTCACGATGAGGTGACGACATCACGTTGAGTGATTTTGTGATAGGAACTTGTGCAGATTTACCATACATGGGAGTAGCCATGATTTTTGATATCATGATGAGGTGATATATTTCTCTTCTAGACATGGGAGCAGCCATGGTGGTTGACATCATGATGAAGCGATATGTCTTATACAAATGGAAGTATCCTCCCCAGCTAAGAGGGAGTGTTGATGTTACATGGCAACATCAAGCTTCTACTTCCAGCCTAGTTCGTTTCATGAAGGACAAATTAAATGATAGCCTAAAAAATATTTAATTTGTTTAAGCGACTTTTGATGAAGAGGCACTTCATCACTTCACATCTTATAATATATAATTATTATTTTATAAGGTCAACTTAATTTAGTTTGCCACCCTTGAAGAGGTATGATGCTTGAGAGGCTGACTTCATGATTCTAAGAGACACGACTTTGATAAAGTCCAACATGGAGCTTTTTAAGAGACACATCCTTTAAAGTCTTCTCCAATCGAATAATATAATAAGAGATTTTGTTCGATCCTCGATCATTGTTGCATTCATATTCACTCGTTCATTCGATATCCATAAGTGTGAGTTGGTGTAGTAAGAAGATCATCAAAGTGTAGATTGATATATTTGAAGAAGGTGAGTTTATCATCAACAAGAAGCATTATATTATTTATGTGTTAGCATCAAGTTGTGGTGCTACTACTTGGCCTCATAATTGGCCTCATTGTAAAGAAGATTATTGTTCTACATTCAATATATAAGTGATATATTGTTGCTGGGTTTTTCTACCTCAAGTGGAGGATTTTCCCAGGATATATTATGTGTTATTGTGTCTGAATTTTGAATTAAATTTATGCTTTTATATCTGAGCATAAAACTAACACTAAGGGAATAGGAAAAATTGAAGGGTACAAACTAGACATAGACTTGTCTATGGGATGGGAAAGATTTCCTATTCAAGAAATAGGCGAACATGGGGTCACCTAACTAAGGGACCCATAGGAAAATTCACCCTTGACAAGGATGAGTTTGCCTAAATGTTGACCTAGACTAGACCAGGACACGGAATTGCCCTTTGCAGGGCAAGATCACCTATCTACAATGCAAAATTGCTTCTGTGAGAATAAACCTTGCCACTAAGGGTAGGGGAAGACTACAAAAAATGATAAAAACACAGGAAATAATAGATAGAAAGGTTGGACTGACTCAGATCGACAAAAAGAATTGGTATCATGCAAAGAAGAAACACCAAGCAACACAATCCTAGAATTAGTGTTCAAGGCTTACAAACTTGATGTAGGCCCACTACGTTGGGTAGAAAACTCAAGGTTAATATTCCGTGATACTACTTGGTGGTTCTCTAGATCACCCTATCTCACAAAGGTAGATAGCTAGCAATTCAGTGGCACAGGGTCATCAACAAATGCCACGAGCTGACCTTCATGCTCTCTCTCAGACACTATCATAGTCCACCATGAGGATTTCTATCTCAACCTAGTGGAGTACGTAGTGAGTAACTTTGAGGTACAATATGCATCCGTTGCACTACACCAAGCCGTGAGTAAAACACAAGTCTCTATCTAGGCTGAACAAGGCTATCGTGTGCATCCTCGATATACACTAGGTACATGAAGCACAACCATGAACACCAACCCATCACAAGTGTGGATCAGGAGCCCCAGGAAGCTACTAGAAACTTAGACTAACCCTACACATTTTATCTAGGTATCGCCCTAGCTTTGATGTTTTGCTAAACATGTCGTGACTAGATTGGGGTACAACTTTAGTTCTTCCCCCTTTATATACCCTGCCAGTAACACATGGTTGGAATTGTCCCCCAGGTGATGAAATCCTAGGAATGTCCCACTAAAGGAAGGAAATACTATATGCTTCGGCTAGTCCAAGCTGGGTAAAAGTACAAAGTTGTGTCACATTTTATAAAGGAAATGGCCAATGTTGATCCAACTTTGAAACTTGAATCACTAAAAAGTGGCATATATGTTTTGAATTTTGAAATTATGTAAACTAGTAAAACATATATTTTTTATTATATTTTATATTTCTATTTAAAAAAAATAAAAAAATAAAAAAATTTAAACTAGTTTTTAATAAATTAACACTATAATTTAGTTGTTGATAAAATGCTGAAAAATGAAGTTGCATGGGACGTCAAACTTTTTATAGTAATTTTATTTTTTCTATCAAATTTTTTGTGTATTTATAACTTGAAATTTTAGTGCATGGATGTAATTTTTTCCAATTTTGATAAATATATATTTTTAAATAAATATTAAAATGTGCATGAATAAAAAACAACAGTTTTCATTAGACAACTTTCATATTAAATATTTATCTAAAATGGAAAAAAAATATACCATCTTAAAATAGATTCTTTTATCTAGTGCATCATATTTTTTTAAAAAAAAATTAGGAAGTTTTAGTATTTTTCCTTGGCATAGTAATCAACCTAATATTTTGTGTCGATAACCTACTTTTAGTTAGAATAAAATATAAAATATAAAAAATAATTAAACTATTAAAATACATATATTTTTGAAAACTACACTTATGGGTCTACAAAAGGGTACTTTTACATTTTTGAAAAAATGTTATTTACATTAGCACGAGTTATTGAAACTTCAAGTTTTTCAAATAATTTTATTTTTTCGTAAATTGGACTCAAAGTGGTGCTCCATATATTTTCAGCCAACAATTTTAGTTGATTTTTAGCTAGAATGAATCTTATTAGATCAGATGTTTGACCTAAATTTATTTTTAGTTATAAATACTTAAATACTTGTGTTGATAAGTTGGTTGAAAGTGTGAGACAACTTTATGCTTTTACTTCCCTAAGCTCACATGTAGCACAAGGGGAGAGCTTAGATGCACTAGCATTTCCTAGGTAGACTAGACTAGACTGGAACAAATTGTGATTTTTCATCACCCAAGATCACCGAAAGTTGCAAGGGGAGTGGATACTTCAACAATTCACTCCCAAACACAACAAACAAGGTTGATTGACTCTTTAATTAATCTATGTGTGCCTAAATTAGTATTGAAAAATGACACATAGATAGAGCTAAACTAGGGTCTTCAAGAGATCATCCTGCAGAAAATAGATTAGTAGTTTTCACCACCGGTCTTTGTCAAACATAGGAAAAGCTACATAAATCATTAGTTAAAATACTACAAATCAAAAAAAAGAAAGTTAACTGGTCAATACCCAAAATTGAAATTGAATTATAGCTCAAATCAAAGAAGTAAGGGTTTTGGATCATTTAATGGGTCAAGATCACCTATTTTGAGGGATGGGAGAAGTCATTGTCATCTGTTCGGTGGAGGGTTGTATATGATTTCACGTATATAACTCATGCGTATTTGCCTCTATACTCAGAAACTTCACCTGTTTCGGTAGCTCTCTGTGGCATATCTGCCTCTGTTTCAAATGATTTCATCTATAGTTGCAAGTCTACCCCTTTCACGGAATGACGAGATCATGTTCGCCTATGTTTGATGTAGAACCTCCTTTTTATCTAGCAAAATTTTCCCTTTGGGGGTGGATTCACCATTGCATGTGAAATCCGAACCTGCAAGATTTAAAACAACAAACAACAAAAATGACCCATGATGTGGGTCCCACCAGGTGTGCCAGAAATGTGTGCAAGTGTGAATTCCTACTCTAAGATGCAAAAACTAACTAATGCAACAAAGGAAAACATAAAACCAAACACTCAATATTGGCCTAGTTGAATCTAAACAAAAACACAATAAATTAGAACATTTTACCTTGTTTAGATTGATAGTCTTGGTTGGCCCTTTGATTGTTTGATATGTGTGCTCCTTGGTGGAAAAATAGAATGAAGCCTAGCTCTAAACTATGGTGATTAGATGAGGAATGCAATGGATATTGTGGGTAGTTGGATGGATGCAAGATGAAGGATCAAATGTTGTAAGAATGGTGGATCTAAGACATGGAAGCTTGAAAATTGGCTAAGTACTTGAATGCTTGATTGCTAGAATAGATCATGCAAATGGAAGAATTTTCACCATTTTTAGGGGAAGTGCCTCTAAAGGAATCGAGGGCCAGGATTAAGCCAAGATGGACAAGAACAAGGGCTAGGGTGAGTTGAGAGCTCAAAAGACCTCACATCTTGACATGTGGTAGGTGATGCATAAGGAGAAGGATGATGTGGAGGTACTAGGTTGTACCTTGGAAAGGGACAAGATCTTCTCATAATGGAGGTCCTTGTACACATGTGGTTGAGAGGATATGTGGGGAATTAAAAATTCCTCAAAAATCCTCATGGGGATGGGAAAAAAGAATTTTAAATTCATTAAAATGCATTGAAGAAACAAATGTGAATTACAAATTCACATACGGATGAGGTTGGCTAAGGACATATGCCATAAATGGCATGGAGATTAGGTTGGACTAGGTAGGTGATTAAGGTTGTGCAAATGCATTATTAGATGAATTAATGATAGATTAGAGGCAAGTGGGAGATTATGGAGGATGTGACATGAGGAGAGAGAAAATGATGTATTAATAATTGATTTAATTCATTTGGGATAAAGTGACTAAATTAAATAAATACGGATATTTGTTTAATTTAGAGATGAAGGGGTAAGGTATTTAATTGATTTATTAAATAACATAGAGGGTAGGCTAAAGGGAAATAATAATCGAATAATAAATTATTTAATTAATGATTTAAGGATGCAGGATATAGGAATATGAAGGGTGAATTTGACCATATGGGGGTGGTCAAATTCAAGTGTCTACATTAGTAATCAACAACATTCCTACAACCTTCTCTAGAAATATTTGATCATCTTATGCTAGTGTAATTGGAGAAACCTACTAAATACATAGGAATAGAGAATTTTAGAGAGATTGTAACACATGGTTATTCAAATCTTTTGGATCATGAATTTTTTTTATTTTTCTAAGTAATATGCTTTTATCATTACTAAAAATATTTACAAAACTGCAACATCATCCCTTCACTTTTGAAAGAGTGGAAAGCATTCATCCAGGCTTTCATCATTACATTCCTCTATCAACATGCAAATTGGAACATAGTTACTTGTAACTCACACTATAGAAGGATGATGACTTGATTTTTTTGATATGGTACCTTCATAGCCTAACCAACATATCATCTAAACCTCAAGATTGAATCTTTCTCAATGAAAGGATGTGGACTAGAATATCATGAATCTACCTTAGATTCTACATTGTGAATGCTTTAGTGAAACTTTTACACCTTATTTCTATGTGTGGTACATAAAACTGAAATGATATCAATGTAGACATGTTGTAGACTCATCAGGACATGTGTATCTTCCTCCACATCACACTTAGAGCACTGTTCTTCTTTATAATTCTTAGTAGACTTGTACCAACTAATATAACATAAAAATAGCTATCTTCGAAGTATGTACATTCTTTAGCATCTAATCTAACATTAATGAAACCCCATATTTGGTTGAGATAAATGGAAACACCTATTTCTAACACATAGATCATATGTGTAAGGTAGATTTTGATATTTTATCTATGCTCCTAGTGGTATTGTTTGACCTCAAGAAAGAAAAAAGATGATACTAAAAATATTGTAAAATATTTAATTCACAACATGGTAATATAGAGTAATATTACTATATATTTAGTTTATGAAGGGATTTTTTATTAAATTAGTAGGGAAAGAGCCCTAATCGCATTATTTCAAAACATAAACAACTTGGAACATACACTTAAAAGACATAAAGTGGGAACATAGGCCGAACAAAATAACAACACCACCAAACCAAAAAACAACTATCCTAATATAATACAAATCTAGAGAGCTAGAAACAACATTAATAAATAAGGTTCCATTATTAAAGAAAGGTGTCAAGAGAATCCTCCAAGCATCTTTGTCATAATTGTGCAATTGACACATCCTTATTATTGTTAAACACTCCCTGAGTGTCCTTGTATTTACCTTATTTCTTCTTCTATTTTTGAATTTTTGAGTGGCCAAAAATAGTCTCCATTACAACCTTCTTCATTTTTCATTTAGTAAGAAAAATAAGTTTTCCAAGGGTAGTTTCAATCCTCATCATTTTTTCAAGGTAGCTATTTCCTTCCATATTTTTCTCCATTAGTTTCATTCTTTTCTAAAAATAAATTAACTTTGGTCTTATAGTGCCAATAGTATCCAGGTTATTTTCATAATATTCTTCCCTATCATCAACAATTGCCTCACCTTGCTCTCTACTTGGAGAAGAAGTCATATCATTAACTCTTTCCTTACCTCCCTCATTGCCTAGAGAAAAAGAATTAAAAATATTCTCCTCCTCACATGTCTTTCTCCTCCTCTTTGACTTCCTCTCTTTCTTTAGCAATATATTTATTCTCATTTCTCTTTTCTTCCTCACCTTTCCCTTCCTCCTCCTCCTCACAATCCTCTCCATCATTCATCTAATCATCCTCATAGTCCTCCAACACATTCTCCTCTAAATCTTCATGTGAAAGTTCCTCCCCTGATCCTTCCTCTTCTTTTTGAGGCAGAAACTTCTCATCATCAGATTCATCCTTCTCATTTTTAAACACAATCTCCTTACCTTTAAAATGTTTCACTTTAGCAACAATGAAGGCCATATATTTCTTTCCTTTGGATAGGATAATATTATCAATCATAGTGAAATTTACACATAGTGGTGGCCATTAATAATGATAGGTTTTTCAAATAATAAATCTAGGAGGAATACAAATGAGGCCAGGGGCATTTAGTTCCTAAAAAATCCATAGGAATGAAGGTGATAGAAGGCATAAAATTATTGAATTTTGTCATAGAAGAAAGCTCTAAAATTTAGTAAGCACCATAAATCTACATGTACGTGAAAAAGCATAAATTGTATGGCTATTACAAATAAGTTAGCTAGCTAAAAGTAGTTATAAATAAGGATAATATAAATTAGATTTTTTTTGAAAATATTTTTCCTCTAAAATGATATAGGTCTATATCTCTCAACTCAAAAATATTGAACAATGTATATATGTTTTCTCTATTATAATATAAAGAGATAAATATCCAAGGCTAGAATTTATAAAACATAAAATTAATTGATGATGAATAATTAACTTATTTAATTAAATAAATAAAAATTATTTAATTAATTAGTGAATATGTTTTAGTAATTAATTAAATACTTTTATTTAATTAATTAAAAAAAAATTGATATAGATATTATTGTGATGGTTGGTTAGAATATAAATGTGAATTTTAACTCTCTACAATAATTTAACATAATAATAAATATTTTTCAAAAATAAATTGATTTTCCTACACTTAAATTTTCATTTACTCAAATGTTATTTCTCATAACATTCCCATATCATTTAACAAGATCAAACTAATGGAATGATTAGTATGGATTAAAAGCTATAAACAAAGTAGAATTATGTATATTTTTCTTTTTATTGTATTAAGTTTTAAAATTTAAGGCTTTGATAGAAGAACTTAATAAATTAGTTTAAAATTTAATGTGTATTGGACAATGTATATTGTATAAGATAGAAAGTCTTCTAAATTTTTGTATATATAATTTGAAACAATATTAGAATAAATATATATTAAAGTCAACTTGCAATATTTTAATTGTAGAAAATTATTTCAAATAAAAAATCTAACATTGTGGAATATTTTATTATAATATATAAAACTCGATCATTGCCAAATATAATAATGGATCTCTTATTTGAACCTCAAATATGTGTAAATAGAAATAGACACATAGAAAGCACACAAATCATCCAATAGATAAACATGAATCCTTTTAAATATGAATATAATAGTTTTTAAAAAAAAAAAAACATTTTTTTATACAAAATACAAATATTTGATCAGTAGAGGAGAGGGACCAATAGCCATGTGGGCTAAGTTTGTGAGAATTAAGTAGTTGCATGGAATATCATAGGACCTCTAATTTTTTTTGAAATATGAATTGGCATTGTATCTATTTACAACTAAGGTTTGGAGGTGTGACTCATCACACAACTTGCCACATTGGCACATCTAGTGTGAAGTGTCTTAAGATTATCTTTTAAAGATTAACCAAAACACAATCATGGTATCCCTAATAGTTGAAAAAAAAATGCCATTTTTTGTTCGAATAATAACATATTCTTATTTGAAATATAATTTATATGCAACTTAAATGATCTCAATATCTTTTGGTAACCATAAATATTGTTATCTGTAGCCTATATATGCAACACAAATGCACCAATAATTGAAAACAAAAAAATATATTTGTTGCTAGAAAGAAACAAATTATTACTTAAAATACGTATATTCATCTTTAAATTATGATAAAACTTTTTTGCAACCTTTTACATTTCATGAGAAAACAAAAAGTATTTATTGTTCTAGCCTTTTATATTTGTGATATGACAAACTATTAATATGAAGTACTCCAATGCATATGCATTACCATCCTAATAGTTGAACACATAAGAGTAGTATTTTTTTCACATAACATCAATACCTATTTAAATAAGCATCTTATTTTATAAAAGAAAGACATATAGTGGATAGTTACAATATTTTATATCAAAGAAAACAATTATTTATTTCACTTGTTAATGAATGTATTTATGTAATTTTAATATAAGACTCATAGGTTCTCATGTTTTAATGTATGGATCCATCTTGACAAACATTTAGTTTTTCTTTGATAAAAGGTCAAAGCCTTGAATTATTTTATATTAATATAAAAACCAAATTGTTATCTTAAGAGTTGCATCAGAAGTACACCAAAAAACTATAACCCTCAAAATCATATGCCCAAAAACAACTCCACAAAACCAAGGGATGGGAACAACCACCAAAACTTAAAGCTGGTTGAACATTCAGCCATTCCATTATACAAGCACCCACCACCGAAAAAGACTCCAGAACCTTTCAATGAACTAATTGCTAACTAGGACAAGACATTCAACACCTCATAGATAACAATTGACAAACATTTATTATTTTTTTATTTATATGTAAAATAATTATTGACAATATATTGTATAAATATATTAAAATACTCAATCTTATAACCACAAGTACTACAGAAACAAATAGACCCCACTCAATATGAAAATCTCAATAATTAAAAGATAGGCAAGCCATTTATCAATCTAATTCCAACTGACATTCCTGCAATTTCCAAGGTCAAAAAAGACAACAACAAACGTTCTCAATGTTTGGTCTTTTCAATGGAAGGGGAAGAGAAGAGCAGGTTAAGAGTGAAAGTGACTGCGCCTGTACTCCACGGTAGTAACAACGCCTCCTGTCCACTCAGCCATTATCATATACAATCTGTGGTTGGTTGGATTTTATGTTATGTATTCCCCACGTTTTCTAGGAAAATAATCTAATAAGAAGACATCGAAAGAAGTTGTTTCAGAACAATACAGTGAGAGACTTGAGGACAGACTTCATTATTTTATGTTATTCCTTATCAGGAGCTAAATCTCATGACTGTGTTAGGGTCTTTTAGGGAAACGATCACATGAAAGAGACAGATTTTTGGATTTAGCATTAAAAATTGGTTTAGATTATAATGAATTTAATATAATTTATACTTTATCAATAAAATATTGTTCAATATTTAAAGGTTTATAGTTTTTAATAGTTAATAATTATAGAAAATTTGTTTTGATATGTAAAGTTAGCTATCAAATTTAAATTACAGTTAGTATTTGTTATTTAAATTTATAATATTTTTGACTTAGTTTACATATAAGTTAAAATGTTGTGATACACATAAAATATCATTTATTCTTTAATTATTTAAAGAGTAGGTTTATGGTTCATCACATTCAAACACACTTTAAATTTAAAAAACAAGTAAGTCAAGGACTCACATTAATTAATTATTACACAATCTTTCTTGTATAAGTACAAAATCTATCACATTAAATAAAAGTATTATTTTAGAGACATATAAAATTTATATCGAACATATGATGTATACACCATGATAACTTGGGCTAGCATTGTTGACATTTTATTCTCCATTAAATACTAATATATTCTCTAATAATCAAATAAGACAGAAGCATGCACACACATTTATATATATTATTATTAATGTTCAATAATCTAACTTAAAAA
Organism: Sequoia sempervirens; assembly: GCA_007258455.2. Classification (NCBI taxonomy): domain Eukaryota; kingdom Viridiplantae; phylum Streptophyta; class Pinopsida; order Cupressales; family Cupressaceae; genus Sequoia; species Sequoia sempervirens. Next base: position 16,403,030 of record VDFB02137365.1, read on the forward strand.
ATACATTCAAATCCAACAAAAGAATAAAATATTAAATCTATTGTAGCAACCATGATTTTGAATATATAATTATAGATCAACAATTCATTTATCATTCATGTAACTATGTCTATGGAAAATTTTTGGGCTAACATAGAACCTACAAATGGAGAAAAGATATCATGACTTATCTCCAACCATAGAAACTAGCTTCCCTATGCATTATATTGGACTGAGATGTGGTTCTATTATTTGATGAAGAGATTGAACATAAGTATTAGGGGGGAGAGAATGTAATGATGAAGAATGAGTACATACATATGTCTATGTTATAGTGTAATTATAGGAACTAGAATAAGTCAAATTTTATAAACTATTTTTTAAGAAATTTCAAATGGTTGATGTTATCTTAAATCATGTCAATAATTCATATGAATTAATGATAATTTTATTTTGGATCTCTTCCCATCCTTTTATACTAATAAATCCTAATACATACATTCATTGATGATTTTTCACAATTTACATTTGTCTACTTTCTTTAGTAGAAGATTGAAGTGTGTGAGCACTCTATTTACTTATATGTTGTTGCAAAGAAATAGTCTAGGTCCTAGGTCAAAAAGATCTATTAGATAGCTAATGGTGTAGCATCATAAATTGTTGACCCTAACAATTTTACATTATATGGACACCCTATTTTACCTATAACATGAATTGTAATAATACTTTATTCATTTTGGGGCCAATTTGATAATAATATATTAAATTCCCTGATACCTTGACTAATTTTGAAAAATTGCACCTAGTCAAAGGTGGGGGCACTCTTGAACTTAGGGTGACCTATTTCAAATTTAGTGCTTTGGTGTAGGTCCTTAGATAGTTAGAAAGATCCTAGGTCAACCTATAATGAAAAAGATAAATTGGAATGCATATATAAACAAGTTTTCTTATCATTTGAACATTAGAAATAAATTATTAACAAGAATATACTATGATTCAGTTATTGCGAAGATATATTAAGTTATTCTATATGTAATAGTGATAGCAATCTATTGTGTTTTTTGGACTAACCTCTTGTAGTTCATCAATTAATTCAAGCATTCATCAAACATCTTTGATGTAACTTATGGTGTGGATATCACTTTGACACAAGTTTCATTCCAAGGTGACATTACCATTTTGCATTTATTGGTTCATTAAATTATTATTATTTGGCCTCTACTAGACCTAGGGTAATCCCTCTTAATCATCATGATTTTCTATCCATGGATGAGGAACAATGAAAATGGTGTTTGAATTAGGCAAGCCCCTATACATTAAAACCTTTCCTCCTTATTTCATGTGTGTAGGCTAGATCTGGGATTTTCGTGAATAATATGTCACAAGAAATACCAAATAGACTATAACCTACCATGTAAAGTTTGCAAATCCCAAAAAAATATCTTTTCTATTTTAGGGCACCACTACCATTGATTTTCAAAATTCAAGCCTAATTTTTCATCACAAGTTCCTCTTTGTCTCCACTTTCCAAATTTATAATTGTTCCATTAGTTTTTTCATCATTGTTATAAATTATATTTTTAGATTTAGGATTTATGTCAAATAGGCTTTTTTAAAATAAACATAAAAATTATCCTCTTTGCAACTCAAAAGAACCAAATCCTAGGAGATTGGTTCTCCTTGGTTTGTGTTCGAATGTAGAAACAAGAAAAAAATTTGATGCTTGTTAATCTACTTGTTGGATCTAGAATCTCTTTTCTTACATCACATTTTGGTGAACCAAACATTTCTTACACTTGTAATTTTTTTATTTACATAGCATAAAATTTTGAAAATTGATCACAAACCTAGGTTATTTGAATGTATTGTTATTGACATCCACCTTTTAATTGTCAATGTTAATCTTTTGTATTCAAGATTGTTTAGTACACATTAAACACCTTGGTGAATTTAATTTAGCGTAAAATTGCAAAAATAATTTGAATTCAATTGCATATTTTTAGATCCAATTTCCCTTGTCTAGGATAGAACTAAGTTATTTCATTTTAAATTTCAAATGTTGCATGTTTATTTTAAAAATTTAGAGAATTTAAAGTATTTTGTTCCTTGTAGAAACATAAATTTAAACACATTTTACCACATTTTCATTAGCATATTATTTTTGTCATAACCTCATACCTCCTAGGGGAAATATGTTGTAAGATGGTGTGTCCCTTGGTCTTCCTTATCCAACACAACACTTGGGTTTGTGACATAGTTTAACCGCCTTTTGTGGATCTTATCTGAAGCTTGTTTTAGGCATTGACAGGTCAACCTTTTGGTGCAATGACAAGTCCAACAAATTGGTATCAAAGTTGGTCACAGGTTCAAACCCCTTGCTTGTGTTGGGGGAGATTGTTGCAATATGGTGTGTCCCTTGGTCTTCCTTGTCCAACACAGTGCTTGGGTTTGTGACATGGATTAACCGCCTCTTATGGATCTTATCTGAAGCTTGTATCGGGCATTGAAAGGTCAACCTTTTGGTGCAACGATAAGGCAAAAACACTCACTGGTGTAGTTGATTCCATCCATCAACTCCTTCAAATGATTAAAATCCCTAATTAATGCTTTCATGTGCTCCTAATAATCAAATTAGAGCATATTTTTTTGAACTTTGTTTGTTCTCAGATGTGGGTTTTTACAACAAAAACCATTAGAATATCACACACCTATGCATGTTTCTGGACTACTAAAACATTGATTTATAGCCTAGGGTGACCACACCCCTTCCTAGTCAATTTCACCTCAATTTTTTGTGTGAAACCCTACTCTATGATCTTTGTCGAGATTTGGTTCCTATATCTAACAACATTTCTTAAAATTTTGTAGAATAGAAAAAAGTATGCATTTTCCTTGCTTGATTTGGGAATAATTAATGATGAATTAGACTTAACATTTCCTTTATTTAATGTTGTAATGTGATCAACACAAGGTCTTGGGCCCTTGTGAATCAATAAGGATTTTTATGATGCCTTGCAAAAGTGTTCTGAAGTTTTGTAACACACCTTCATGCTTTTATAAGATCTTATTAATATATTTCACCTAAACACCCTATTTTTATCATTTACTAAGCCTTATTTCAAAGTTTTGTAACAAAATTTTAGACTTTTCTAGGCTTTTCATTAATAATTTGACCTTTCTTATGCTTTAATTCACCCCATTTTATGTCTATAGGCCTTACTTAAGTGTATTTTTGAGAATAAACCCGATAAACAACATTTAAAATACTTAATTTCTGACACCCACTTAAAATTTCTTGAGTGGGACCTATTTACCATTAGGGATGAATGACTCCCCTTTGGCTCAAAAATCAAAATGAATTCATAATTCTGGTGGGTTATTATTTTATAAGACCTAAGGTTGGCCTGTGATGTGGTATTTTTGGTAATTATTGCATAATTGTGTATAAATATAGGGTTTTCCCTTTCATTTCACCCCTATTAATTCATTCATCATTCATTATCCATCTCAAGTCAAGCAAGCTAGGGTTTCAACATTTTAAGTCATCAAGATAGTTTTTTAAGGCATTCAAAGGTAGTTTCTTCATCTATTGTCGTAGCAATTCAAGGCCCATCATCATGGAAAGGTTATAATTCCATTATTTCATGTTCATGATTCATCTTATTTCTTCATTTGGCTTAGTTACCTAAACAGGGTTTGACCAAGGAAAACCTCCCTAACATTCAACACTTTTGTTCTATTTCTTTATGTGGATGTAGATTTAGGTACTTTGAAGGCTTAGGGATCATTGTAGAATAGGTTGCAAAATTGTTGAAGTCATCTCATTATTGGCTAGGTCAAAATATCCACAGAAGGTCACTTATAGTGCTAGAAATTAGGTTTTTTGATCTAGACACAAGTGGAGAAGAAAAAAGAGCAGAATGAGAGCTTCAGATTCCACTTTTGGGTTTTTAGAAAAGCCAAAGTGGACCCATACACCATTAGTGGCGTATGAGTCCCACTGTTCATTTTTTTCAGAGATTTCTGTAGATTTAGATACCCATTTTGCTGAAATAGGCTCTAGTATAGTTTTCCAGATCTGGGACTGATTCAGCTAGAATGGTGTATGAGTCCTAGTAGGTCAAAATTTTAGAATCAACAACATTTTCAGTCCTCATTCCAGTCTTCAACACATTTCTAGGAGCACACTTCCAGTTTTATAGTTTTCTATTTTGTTTCATAGTCATTTCTAGGTCATTTAGCATATGTTTGCATACTACACTGTGTTTTCAAACATTTCATGTTTTCCAAGTTTGTACTTGGTGGTCAACCCCTCATTCAGCCTTTTCTAATCCCAAACCCTATCCTAGGATATCCTATAGTTAGCTCTCTCATATCCTTCATTGGTTTGAGGCCTCTACGATATTCTTGAATGTGAGCATTGTGAAATTGGATCCCTTTTCGTTCATTCCCCTTTTGTGTGAACAAGGAAGTTTTGCATCCTTTTTCAGTATCCACATTTTTGGTGAACCCAAATTTTGAACATAATAATTCTGATTTGGAGTCCCTTATCATTCCTAGATCTAGCTCACATTAACTTTGCATTAGGGTTTCTAAAATTTTTCATTAGTGAAAGTGCATATAGGTTGCATTTTTGCATCTCAAATCATTAAAAAAATCTAAAATTCTACATTTACATCTTAGGTCTACATCATACAGCACATAAAACATAAAAATCAATCAAAAAATTAAAAAAAAACTAAAAAATATCCCCACAGGGACACATTCACCACCTAGAGAGAATCAGCCCCTTTACACCCCTAAAACTACCTCTTACAACACTAAAAACCCTGTTTCTACAATTTTGTTTGTTTCCATTACCTACTTGTATCAGTTGGCTAAGTTTCTATTAGATGCATTTCATTAGATCTAGCTTAAACTAGCTCTTCATGCATTGCTCAATTTCAAATTTGCGTTTCCAACATTTCATCTTTTAGGTTATTGCATAATGTAATCAGCAAATTACCTTGTTTCTAATCTGAAAATTACATTTAAAATTTTCACTTTAAGTCATTATATTGTGCTTTATTTACTTTCTCATGACAGCATGTGTTCTCTTCAAGCATTTGGTGTTTCTAGCATATCAAGTGGCTTGTATGATTCTATTTTTCATGGACATAATCTTGGACAACAAAGTAGAACTTTTGATAAGCATGTTGCATACCCTCCTAGTACCTACCAAATTTTTAAGAATGTCATAGCATGAGAGGATGCAAGTGTCGACAATCGAAACAATCATACTTGTTTTTCTCCCAATACCTCTCATATTAGTGATGAAGGTATCTTGGTGAAAGAAGATACAAGCATTGAGAGTCTTGATTGTCCCTCTCCCTTGCCCCCTTTGGAAGATATTAGACAACAAGAAGACGAGATAATAGAAACATTTCTAAACATCACCTTATCTAGTCTCCCTAACCATAACAATCAAAATTGTCCTTCTAATATCCATCCTCTATGCAAAGATGATAGGTTGGTGTTAGAAGATATACTTATTAAGAGTCATGGGAATCTTGTTCCTCCCTTCCCTAATGCTCCTACCATTTGGGACAATCTATTTGAAAATCATAGTGGTCCTTCTCTTGATGCCTCCCCTACTTGTGATGAAGCTAGTTTACAAAGTCTAGCCATGGAATGTGGTGAACATATTACAAGCTCTCCTACTAGGGTAGATAATATGGAACAAGTCAATGAGACCTTTGAAAAAAATGGAAATCACATAAATCCTTCTCCTAATATCCCCACTCTTTCTAAACAAGACAATCCAACCATTGATAACTCCTTTACTTGCAATAAAGTTATTTTGGAAGAACCAAGAATTGCACGTCAAGAATAGTTTCCTTGTAGTTCAATTAACAACTCTCCTCCTAGGGAGGATACCATAGTGCAACAAAAGATTTATAATGACAATAATGATATGGGTATGTGCAGGATCATGATGGGCCAAAAAGTGGCTATATGATCAAAATGTATAGGGTATGTGGCTAACGACATTTTTATTACCCAAAATTGATGAAACAAAAAATGGCTTTTAAAGGAGATTCTTAGCTTAAAACCAATATAAATTATGCTTTACTTTGAATTTAATAAGTAATTATTTTTTTGCTATTTGAATTATGACTAAAGTCTTGATTAATAGGTTGATTGAAAAACATCTATAACTTTCAAACAATATCACATTTTTTGAATCTAAAACATGCATCACATTCTATGCTTCACATAATATAGGATTAGAAAAAGAAAAAAATAATTTCATCAAGTTTTGACCAAGTTAAGGTAGTCAGACACACGAGTTTTAATATTTTTTAAAAGTTGTAATAAAAAATTCATAATTAATTATTTACTTGGAAAAAAATTATAAAAAGATATGCATCACATTAGGAAATGAGTCCTCTACTTATATCTAAAATATTATAAAAATATATTATCATTTTATTATTGTTAAGGTGGTCAGACAGACACCTACTTCTTATTTTTTCCCTGAAATTTAAGTATTGTTATATTGAAATTTCAAATTTTCACCAAATAGATTTATGTTTCAAAAAATAAACCTAGGATTTTAGAAACTACATTAAATTTTCTACAAATTTTATTCTTACATATTTTTGAAATAATATAGATAACTTATACAATTTTTTACGTCAAGTTGCTTAACTCTAATTTTTCTGAATTTTTTTCCACTTAAGGGCCTATTTTTTCCATGATGATCCTGCACATACCCAGATAGTGTCTTTAGAAGAAGATTATGATGAAACATTCAACTCTCCTTCACTAAGGGACATTTATATTAATCAACTTCAAGTCATCCTTTACCCCCCTTCAAGAAAACCTCCAACTCAAAACAAACCCGAACTTATCCTTTACCCACCTAAGAACAATGTTTCACAACAATTGAGTCATAATACCATTGCTCATACATGTATAACACTAGAAATAATCCTCAACCACCACAACCAACCCTGGCACACTTACCTTTTCCTAATCCTATCCTACCTAACCCTATCTTACATGTTCCTCCTCGTGGAAAGGAGTATGATCTTGTCGAGCGACTTAAGAATACTCCTAGACTATGATATCATTATGGGACCTTATTCAAGCATCCCCTCACTACCAAAACATGATTCAAACAACCTTACAACAAGTTCCTATACCTTCTAATGTGCAACCAAAGGACATAGCAACCATGATTCAATGAATAAATGTTGACATTTTTTTCCACCAAAGTGAACTCCCCTCTTTGGAAGTGTAGAAAAAATGATGCTTTCATGATCATAGCTCAATACAAATGAAAAGGGATAAAGAGAACTCTTGTAGATGTTGGCTCTTCCCTTAATGTGTGTAGTGTGAGCCTTTTGGATTGGCTTAGCATTGATAAATCAAACCTTCAACTTGATTAGACTTTATCTATTAAGGGATTTGATAATGTCAAAAAGAACCACTCATTGTGATTACTTTACCTCTTACAGTTGGGACGACCACATTGGAAACAAAAATCCATGTTATGCCTCATGAAATTTCATAAAATCTTCTCTTGGGTAGACCATGGATTTAAGTAATGAATTGGGTGCCTTCTCTTCTTCATCAAAAAATGAAATACATCTACAACAACAAAGTGTACACACTTGATGCTGATCCTAAGCCTTACAGTGTCTTACAACTTGAGAAAAACAAAGAGAATCCCTTGACAACATTAACACCAACCACACAAGTGGAACCCATGCAACAAAAGGACAAGGAAATACACATTGAAAAAGTTACAAATCTATTAGAAGGTGATTGGGGTTCCTTAAATTTTGAACATACATTCATGGGTGAGTAAAAGATCATAAACAAAGATTCAAATAAGGGAAACGAAAAAGCAGTCATATCAAGAAAAAATTTAGACAACCCTTTGAAAGCATCTACCTCAACCACTTTTGAACTCAAGACAACAAATTACACAATAAACTTTGAAAAACTGAACAATGAACAACCACATGATCCAAAAGCAATGAAAAGCTTTATGGAAAAGGTTATGAACTTATGAAACATCTTAGGTATAGTGGAAAAGGATGTGGTGCTAGAGAACAAGGTATCCACAACCCTATAGGGCCTAACACTCAAGAAAAAACTCATGGTTTTGGTTATTTTCCTTTGATAGAAATAGACAAGCCTTAACTTAACATCAACACTTTCACAAATGATTCTTCTAAAATGACTTTAACAATAATGCATCTTGAATTGATATACGTTAGTAGTCTTGAAAGTTATCCTTTGTAAGAAATGAAACAACCAAAGAAATCTTCGCTTAATGTCAATTTCATCTCACAAAACACTAATGATTTTAGTTTGCTAGATTTTACATCCTCTTGCAAAGGAGAGACAAAAATCTCACAATCTAAAGATTCTTGTGTAAGTATGACATCTTGTACTAAGCAAGAGGTATCTTTGTCACAAATTACAGGAACACCTTCTACCATTGATCTAGAAGTTATCTTGTCGAGACTACTCAAAGATCACTTGATATCTCTTCCTCCAATAAATTTAAAGGAACTCTATTACAAGGCTTCATTTTGTGCATATCATAGAGTTCATGGTCATGTTACTAATGAGTGTAAGTATTTGAGTAGTAAAATCCAACACCTTAAGGGGTTTGGTGCTCTCCCTTATGTGGGGGCACATAAATACTCTAATTGATACTACTTTTCAATCTACCATGCATCTTATCAATCATTTTGGCTCATCCTTGTCCTACACTAAGTGGGGGAAAGGGGTTAGATAGCCTTGTCCTCATATGTCACTTGTTGTCTCTTTTGGATAGTTGATCATCTATCCTAAATATATATGGGAAAGCTTGGGATGTGGATGGCATGCCTTAAGTTGGCTCACATGTGACATACTATCTTTTTCATGATGTAACTTGTTGGAAACATATGACTTGGCATAGGGATTTCTGAATAAGCCCTCATATCTTTTTCTACTTTAAAGTAATTTCTCACAGTAATGGTATTAGCAACTATTTTAAAGTGGGGGCATACATCGACACTCATATTTCATTGCACAATTTTTATTTCTTCTTTCGATATGTCCTTTTCATGGTGGTGTCATTGGGTTTGATTCCCTCCAAGAGCGTGATATTTCTTTTGACTTTTCCTCTCTTGGAAATATTAGATACAATGTTCTCGAAGATGAGACCTTGCATTTATCCTATCTTGGAAACATTAGGCACAATGTTCCCTAAGATGAGACCTTGCACGAACAAAGCAAAATCCCCTTTAACAAAATCTTTACATGGCATTCAAAAGCATTTACAAAAATATTTTCATTGTGGCACCTTATTAAAGTTATCAGGAGGTATAACTTTGGTATGGTTTGAGTGGGAAGCCCATTCCAAGGATTGATTTTTCCCCATAGCCACTTGTGTGCATGTGAGTTCATACCAACCATAAGTGTATGTTTCTCACCTTTTAGGACTTCTCACCCAACAGACAGCCAAGAGTTCCATCACCCCAGAGTTAGTATGCATTTTTTAACAAACAACCTAGATCTAATCCACATCATGTTAGACAAATGATCGAAGCTTGATCCACCCTTTTATTGTTGTTCTTCTCTTCCTTTTAGTTATTTCCATTGCATGATTGTGTATCTCATTTTGTTGAATACCATACAATATTGTGCATGTATTCTTGTGCTTATGTTGGTTTGAACTAGGATCTTGTATCCTGGCAGCTTGACCACCTCCTTCATCTTTACTATCCTAGACCATCTGCATTGGTGCGATTGGACCCCTCTTAAATGTCCAATTTAGTGTGACTTTGAAGCAAGTTCATCCTCTCACTAAAGTGGGGGATAAATGTAGCGTAGAAAAAAGTATGCCTTTTCCTTGCTTGAATTGGGAATAATTAATGATGAATTAGACTTAACATTGCCTTGATTTATTGTTGTAATGTGATCAACACATTCACATTAGGTCTTGGGCCATTTTGAACCAATAAGAGTTTTTATGATGCCTTGCAAAAGTGTTGTGAAGTGTTGTAACACATCTTCACACTTTTCTATTATATTATTAATATATTTCACCTAAACAACCTCTTTTTATCATTTACCAAGCCTTATTTCAAAGTGTTGTAAAGTGTTGTAACAAACTTTCACACTTTTCTAGGCTTGTCATTAATAATTTGACCTTTCTTATGCTTTAATTCGCATCATTTTATATCTACAGGCCTTACTTATGTATTTTTGAGAATAAACTCAATAAACATTATTTAAAATACTTAATTTTTGACACCTACTTAAAATTCCTTGAGTGGGACCCATTTGCCATTAGGGGCGAATGAGTCCCCTTTGGCTCAAAAATCAAAATGAACTCAAAATTCTAGAGGATTATTATTTTCTAAGACCTAAGGTCAGCCTGTGATGTGGTGTTTTTGGGAATTATTGCTTAATTGTGTATAAATATAGGGCTTTCCCTCTCATTTCACCCCTATTCATTCATTCATCATTCATTATCCATCTCAAGTCAAGCAAGCTAGGGTTTTAGCATTTTAAGTCATCAATATAGTTTTCTAAGGCATTTAAGGGAAGATTCTTCATCTATTGTTGCAGCAATTCAAGGCCCATCATCATGGAAAGGTTCTAATTCCATTATTTCATGCTCATTCTTAATCTTATTTCTTCTTTTGGTTTAATTACCTAAATGGGGTTTGACCAAGGAAAACCCCTAATCCCTAACATTCAACACTTTTGTTCTATTTCTTTGTGTGGTTGCAAATTTAGGTACTTTGAAGACTTGGAGATCATTCAATAATAGGTTGCAAAATTTTTGAAGTCATCTTGTTATTGGCTAGGTTAAAATATCCACAAAAAAGTCACTTACAATGTCAAAAATTAGTATTTTCGATCTAGACACTTGGAAGAGCAGAAAGAGTAGACTAAGAGCTTTAGATTCCACTTTCAGGCTTTCAGAAAAGTCAATGTGGAATCATATGCCATTAGTTGTGTATGAGTCCTGATGTACATTTTTTTAGAGATTTATGCAGATTTAGATACCCATTTGACTGAAATAGGCTTCAGTACAATATTCCAAATCTAGGACTGATTTGCTTGTAATGGCATATGAGTCCCAATAGGTCAAAATTTCAGAATCAACAACATTTCCAGTCCTCATTCTAGTCTTCAACACATTTCTAGGTGCACACTTCCAGTTTTACAGTTTTCTATTTTGTTTTATAATCATTTCTAGGTTATTTAGCATATGTTTTCATACTACACTGTGTTTTCAAACATTTCATCTTTTCCAAGTTTGCACTTGGTGGTGAACCCCTCATTCATCCTTTTCTAATCCCAAACCCTATCCTATGATATCCTTTAGTCATATCTCGCGTATCCTTCATTGGGTTGGGGTCTATAAGATATTCTTGAATGAGAGCATTGTGAAATCGGATCCCTCTTCATTCCCCTTTTGTGTGAACAAGGAAGTTGCACATCCTTTTTCGGTGTCCACAAATTTATAGATTTTTTTGTGAATTTTATATTTTTCCCCTAATTCACCAAATTCATTCCATTACACCTTTCAAAGGGAAAATGACATAACAAATGTGTTCTTTTCAAAAAAAAAAAAATCATAGAAAAATATTTGGTTTGAAAAAAACAATTCAGACCTCCACCCCAAACCCCATTCCATTTCATTAAAAGAAATATATAGTGACCATCAATCAAAAAAAAAATTCTTACCCATGAGTATATCTTGGTGAAAGAGAATACAATTTTCGATACTTTACCTAATATTCATCCTTCAAGTAATCATGAAACTCATGTTTGTCCCTCTCCTAATATCTCCCATACTTGAAATTATATCTTGGTGCAAGAGGATGCAATCACTAATAGCTTTTTTAACATAGAAATATCGATTCCTCCTTAGAATTCTAGTAATGTGGATCATATAGATGAGGATTCAAAACTCACATTGGATCCACCATCGGTAGAGGATAGTCATAAAATAGTCAACTCAAATAAAATTGCAAACCCACAACTCATCATCTATCCTCCTCATATTCCATGACCTCAAGCTATGTCTTCTCTCATTATTGGACCTCCTTCAAAGTCAATCTAAACCTCTACTCACTATTGTACCTCCTTAAAGTTAGCCTAAAATTCCTTGTCACATCTTAAATTTTGTAAATCAACTCACTCAAAGTAATCATGTGCCCAAAAATGCATCACAACAATCAAATTATCATGTATTTTCTCACACATACTACACTCAAAATAGTAAAACACCTAAAAACATTTAAAATCCCATTTCATTTCCTCAACCTATTCTCCCTCTTGCACCTCGTCTTCCTAAACCTGTGGGGAAAGAGTATGATCTTGTTGAGCAACATTGTAATACTACAAGATCTCTCTTTGGGACTTAATACAATGTCACCTACCTACCATGGTATGCTCCAAGAGGCTTTGTAAAATATTTTTCTACCACCTTCTATCAAATCAAATGATGTAGCAACCTTTCTAGATGGTACAAATTCAATAAAATTAGATATTGTCTTCCATCAAAGTGAGTTACACCATCCTAAAATTCAAAATAATTATAATTCTCTAATGTTATTTGTTTCCATTAATAAAATTGGGGTTAGATGTACTATTATTAATAATGGACTAGGTATTAATTTTTTATCATTGACCTTTTACATAAACTTGGTGTAGATAAATCATTCATAAAACTAGACATTATTTCTATTTGTGTCTTTGATAATGTTGATAGGAAATCATTGGGTACAATTACTCTACTCATTAAGGTAGTCTTATCTACTCTTCACCATGTTATGAAGTATTAATACAATAATAGGGTATATACGGTTAGAGATAATGATAAATATAAACATAATGTTTTCAACTCTCTTAGTACTTTTATTCCATCATCAAAATTTGAACCATTGCCTTCAAATGATAATTATACTATGAATTCTCTCTTTGGTGATGATTGGGGTTCATTAGATGTTATATCTAGTTTCATTAATGAGTATAAAATCTCACCATCAAAGACTAAGGATTTGAAGGTTACATTAATAGCTTCAACAAAATCTTAGAATTCTTCTCAAAATGAAAATTATGATCAAAATAATGTTTCATCTTCAAGTACATATTCTGGTGATGATTGGGTTCATTATATTTTATACCCTCCTTTGTGGGAAAGTACAAAATCTCACAATCAAAACCTAATGAATCCTTTGTTTAATTTTCTCAATCTCCTACTCCTACATCAACAAAAACATAAACATAATGATATCATGATGGTGATGGTGGATCCTTAGATTTCATACCTCATTTGTAGGAAATACCTAACAAATATCATCCTAATAATAACATATCAAAATTAAAAAATGATTTTCATTCTTATGAAACAACGAATTCTTCTCATAATCATTTAAACAAAACATCTCCTCCTCCATCTGAGTTGGAAAAGTGTTATAGGCATGGATTTAAAATTCTTTCTAAAATTGGATATAATGAAAACATTAAATAAGAAGCTAAGGATCCTACAAAACCTTAACCACACCTTGATAAATGTGGTATAAGTTCCCAACCTTCTCCTTTTTCTACATTAAATACTCTATGATATACTATATTTTTAACTTCTTGTGGTAAGTGAGAAAGATTTACTTCACAAGACATGATTTTCTCCTTCTCCTTATCCTCTATTAGAGAAAGAGCATATTTTTTCAAGGATTCAAAAATCCCACTTGATTACTCTTGCTCCTCCAACATGTAGGAAGTTTTATAAAAAATACTCTTCTTGTGCATATCACCATGTGCTTAGTCATTCCACCAATGAGTGTATGGACCTGAGCAATAAAATAAAACTTCTTGATTGTGTTGCTATCATTCTTTCATTTTATGATCCACCTATTCACTCTAAATTATAATCTCTCTATTCTATGATGTTGCTCCTCACTATGTGGAATTGGTAGCCCCATGTGTTTGCTAATTTCCATTCATGGTGGTGAAATCTTATATGCAACCATATTTATTTTCATGGTAGTGTTGGTTATTTTTAATGAACCAAGCTTGTTAGGTAATGTGCTCATGTTATATACTTGCTCACATTATATAGCATGAGCATGTTAGATAATGTGCTCATGTTTTATATTGAAAAAATATCCTCAGGAGACCTTGTAGCAATCTCTTTTCCTAATTGGATCATTAGGTTGAGATCTCTAGGTTTTCCTTTAATCAATTTATATAATTATGAACCTCCTCTCTTTAATCACACCTAAGGAGATCTTGTAGCAATCTATTTTCCTAATTGGATCATTAGGTTGAGATCTCTAGGGTTTCATTTAATGAACTAAGAGTTAAATAGGAAGGACCCCCACTTGTGTGTGTTCCTTCTCCTAAAAGGTAGAGCACCCTATTTCCTATGGTTCAGTAATACTTTTTCTAATTCTACTCTTGACTAGTTTTTAGGATACTTAAGTATGATTTCAAATGGTGAAAAATACTTGTATTTATATCCATTTCTTTAATTCCCACTAAAATAATTAACGACGGTGAACAACTGAATTCAAATTTCTAAATGTTAAAATTTCAACAATAAAATATTTAATTTGGTACCAAGAAAGGCTAGATAGGGGCACTAGCACCCTAGTCCAAACCTATTTTCGATCTTTGGGTCTCGTTAAATAAATATTAAATCATAATTCCCAGTTTAACTATGATTTTGTAAATATGATCATAAAACAAGAAATTTAAGAGCATAAATTGGTCTAGGCACATAGGGGGGAGCTAAAACTAGTGTGAAATTATCAAGGGTGAAAATTTATGATGCTACACAAATATCTTAACTTTTCTAGATCAGAACATAACCTTTTATGTGCATGTGGATGCATCTAAAATAATAATAAGAGAAGTGCTATCTCAACCCAAAGGAAAAATATATCATCACATCACATTTTCTAGTAGATAATTATAAAAATAAGAGAATAACTATACCACAATATCTAATGAGAAGAACTAGTCATGGTTTACGCATTATAAAAAATAAAACATTATTTGTTATCTACCCTGTTTACTTTCTTCACAAACCATAAACCTTTAAATATTTGTTGAACGAACCTATCATATAAGGTTGGATATGTAGATGGATACTTCCATTTCATTTTGACATTAAAATAGTGGCAATAGCTAGATATAATAACAAGGCTCATGAATATCTATCCAAGATAGAAAGATGAGAGGAACCAAAGGATTAGCTAGAAGTTCTCCCTAGCACACATCTATTTAGAGTGAATGTGGTATCAAAAAAATTACATGATATTTTTATACTACTATCTGTAGTGTAGAAAAATGTACTCTACATTTTCACACTATGTTTGCATCCCCTTAATTAATTGGACTTAATTAACCTCATAATTTTCTAAATTATGCATTCCTGAGCCTTATTATTCCCATTTTGTGAAAAGGATATCAACATTAAACAAATGCTAATATTATTTTAAACACCTTGGAAATTATGTGTCCTAGATTTAGGTCCCAGGACCCATTTGCCCAAGGGTGAATGGGTCTTCCTTAAGTGTCAAGACCCAATTTCTAATATATTTTTGGTAGCACTTTAATGATTCAAATTCAAGTTTCAAATTTCGTCTTATAGAATCTATTTTTGTGGGAAATTAGATAAAAACCAATAAATACATAGTAATTTTATCAATTCAAGCATAGCATTCATAATCAAAAGATCACAAAAGAAAATATTATTTTCAAGAGCATTGAAGAGAAGATTTATCAGTCATCTAAAGTAGAAATCAAGATCATATTATCTTGTCAAAGTTATGTGTGTTCATATCATGTTTTGGAGCTAACATTATGATGTAGGTTTCAAGCATTCAAGAAAGCATTCAAGCATCAAATGAAGAAATTATTTAAGCCAATTCAAGAAAGATCCAATCCTAAGAGAGATGTGTTGGACTTGAGTCCTCTAAGGACAACCATTAAGAGTTTCGTGAGTTGTGACATAAATTTGTTCATTCATCAATACATTTCATTTTTTATTATCTTTTATCATCAAGGTTTAATTACCAAAATGGGGTTTGACCAAGGAAAACCCTTTTTAACCCAAAAATAAACATTTTTACCTCTCTTTGTGTGTATATATTTATAGGTGAAGAAGGATTGAAGATTGATCAAAAGTGCAATTTTATAAAGTTGTTAAAGTTGTCATCAAAGTTGTCGTCAAATTTGTTAAGCCATATAAACTCATTTGCATAATTTATTTTTGGCTTTCCAAAAATGGAATCTGGTGGAATTGAGAGTGTGGATCCAAGACTAGAGGACTATGAAATCAGATTTTCGATCCCTATATAGACATCCATTCACCCTAGGGAAAATCTATCCCAGTAGGACACTCAACAACCATTTTTGGTGATAGGTACACATCAATTTATCCTTATCAGATCTACCAAAAATTCATAGGTTTTTTTTGTGCTATCCTTTATTTCAACCCTTTTAGTTTTACATTACATAGTTCAGTTCATTAGGATTTTTACTTTTATCTCCCCAAAGTGCATTTTAGTCATGTATTGACAAAAAATATACTCCCTTCTTGGAGGTAGGGAAATTTCTCATTTAATCTGGACCTATTTTAGTACCCTTGCATTAATTACCCTTTAAATCATCATTAATAAGCCCCTCAAACCCTTTATTTTAGATCTTGAGGCTTATTTCAGCTACATACCCAACAAAATCATCAAAAACACTTAAAATTTTAACAACCCACCTTGAAAATCTAGGGTGGGACTCATATGACGCCTTGGGCATATGAGTCCCCCTAGGTGGGACCCATAAGCCAAGGCTAGCATATGAGTCCTATTTGGGGATTTTTTAGGGTTTGAGTGGGAAAATCAATATTTTAATTCAAATTTTTGGTTGATGTCAGGTTTTGAGATCTGAATAACAATAAATTAGGTGTTAATTCCTATATAATCAAGCTTCTAAGTCATTATTTCATTGAAGCAAGCATTTTTTAGAGAAATTTCAAGATCCAAGCATTCAAGAGTCTTCAAGCATTCTTTCACAAGATCATTCAAGTTTCAAAAGCAAGAAAAGTTGAAGTCTTGGAGCAACATTAAAGTGTTTTTGTAGGTCTTCAAGCTCACTTTCATTCAAGATCTAGCATTTTCAAGGGTTGATCATGGTTGCCTATGGTGAATCATGATGGATTCTACGTTGGGGAGATGCGACTAGCAATAAAACCAAGCCTAATGAATTGTTTCCTAAGTGATCACATCCTCCATTATCACTCTACATTCAACCTAAGGAAGGTACAAGCATTACTAGTGCTTATTTGGGTCATTAGATATATCTCAAAGTGAGTCATTCATCTTCATGGTTCATTCATGAATCTCATTCTTGCACATTAGAATAGGGATGTGCATTGTGTTTCAAATTTCCTAATCTTAGACATACTTAGGGTTAGGCTTCATATTGAACAAAATATTTTTGGGTATGTGGGGACTCTTACAATTCTAGGGTTTTCAACCTAAAAGGAGAGAGGTACCAAAAATATTAATGTCTCACTCAAGAACAAACCCTTGAGATTCCAATGGAAATGATACTGAAATCTGTCAAAGGGGAATGTCCTTGATGCTAAAAACTAGTAAAAGGAAATAACTACTAATGTAAAACTAAGAAAATGCAAGATGTTTGAAAAAAATTTGTAGTATGCAAAAAGACCTAGAAAATGACTTAGAAATGAAAATAAAGAAAAAAAAAAGCTAAAAATTAGAGAGTGTGCACTTGGAAATGTGTTGAAGATTATAAAGAGCTCTAAGATTCTAGAAATGGTAATTTTTAAGTCTGGTGGGACTCATTCACCATTCTTGGTGAATCAATCCCAGTTATTGAAAAATACACCAGAGCCTCTTTCATCCAAATGGGTATCCGAATAAGCAAAAATCTCAAAAAAATAGGTATAGTGGGACTCATACACCACTAATGGTGTATTAGTCCACTCTGACTTTTCTTAAAACTTGAAAGTGGAATCGGAAGCTCTTGACTTGCTCTTTCTGTTCCTCTAGGTGTCTAGATCTAAAACCTTGATTTCTGGCACTATAAGTGACTTTTTGTGGATATTGTGATGTAGCCAATAAGGAGATGTCTTTAACAAGTTTTCAACCTATTTTTCAAATCTCTCCAAGCCTTCAAAGTATTCAAATCTGCAATCACACAAGAAATAGAACAAAAGTGTTGATTGTTAGGGCATGGGGGTTTTCCTTGGTCAAACCCCTTTTAGGCAATTGAACCAAAATAATGAAATAAGATAATAAATCATGAAATAATGAAATTAGAGACTTTCCATGATTATAGATCTTGAATGGCTAGAACGATGGATGAATAATTTTCCATTGAATGTGTTAGAAATGATTTTGAAAGCTATCTTGATGACCTAACCCTAGCTTGCTTAACTTCACAACATGAATACCTTATGATACTTGGATGAAATGAGGGTTTGGAGACTTATTTATATAGGCAACCCACTCAAATTCCTGTTAATTCGATCCCACAAGCTGACATTGAAGAAAATTAAACTTAAAACATAATTTTTCCTACTCAAAAATTAAAAAAATGGCCCAAATGGGACTCATTCACTATCCTGGGTGAATGGGTCCCACATGGACTCTTTTTCTAGCTAGGATGTCAAGAAGTGAAGAATTTTAGTTTTTATGTTGAAAGGTCAATGGGAAAGTGTGATTAAAGGGTAATTAGGGATAAGGACATAAAGTTCAATGGGAAAGTGTGATTAAATACACTTTATAACATTAAAATTAGGTACCAATAGCCTAGAAAGGCACAAGATCCAATGTGAATGTGTAAAAAACATTACAACACTAGATTAAAACTAGGTTTAATTTACAAGCCTTCTAGATTAATGTGAAAATGAAATTAAATATATTTTATAACATTGAATTAAGGGGAAAATAGGTCCATTAGCCTTCAATGCTTAATAAAAGTCTAGAAAATTATGAAAGTAATTTACAATACTTTACAACACCTTTACAAGACATCAATAAATTCATTTTATTTAGTTTGCAAGGGCCCAATACCTAATGTGGATGTGTAAAACACCTCACAACACTAGATCATGGTGAAATAAAGTCCAATTTATCATTAATTATTCCTAAATCAAGCAAGAGATACTTTTCTCTATGCTACATTTAGCCCCCACTTTAGTGAGCGGATGAACTTGCTTCAATCTCACACTAATGTATACATTTGAGCAGGGTCCAATCGTACCAATGTGGATGACAAAGGATGATAAAGATCAAAGGCATCAGTCGTGTCCCCAGGATCCAAGATCCTAAGTCAAACCAACATAATCACAAAAGGACATGCACAAGGTGTGTAATATGCAACAAAACAAGATACACAATCATACAATGACAATGACTAAAAGAAAAAGTGAAATAATTGATCGGATCAAGCTTCGATCATTTGTTGAACATGATTTGGATCAGATATAGGTTGTTTGTCCAAAAAATTCATACTCACTCTGAGGCAAAAAAACTCTTGGTTGTCCACCGGGTGAGAAGTCATGGCTGGTATGCACTCACACACATGTAAGTGGCTATGGGGAAAGTCATGCCTTAGATCGGGCTTCACGCTCAACCATACGAAAGTTATACTTCCTGATAACTTTGATAAGGAAACATAATGAAAATGATTTTGTAAATTCTTTTGAATGTCATGTAAAAACAAATTTAAAGAGGACTTTTCTTTGTTCATGTAAGGTCTCTTCTTAGGGAACATTGTGCCTAATTTCTCCAAGAGAGGACAAGTCAAAGTGTCAGATCATTGCCCATGGGATGCCTCATTCGCATAATGCCATGTCAGTAGTTTGTACACTCTTGGATGGTATCAAACCCATTGACACCACCAGGAAGAGGACACATCACAAGAAGAAAGGAAAATACTGCCATGATTTTTTTCCAAAAGATGTCATCTATGTATTCCCCCACTTTAAATCAGTTGCTACACCAACACTGCGAGCAATTGCTTTAAAGTAGCCAATGAAAGAAGACATGAGAGCTAACTTGTAAATCCCTATTCCAAGTCATATGTTTCCAAATTGAGCTAGATCATGAATAAGTATGTCACATGCAATCCAACTTAAGACATCTCATCCACATCCCAAGCTTGCTATTTTTTGTTCATGAAAGGTTAACGACTAGCCAAAAGAGACAATCAAAAGTGACATATGGGGATAAGGATTCCTAACCTCTTTCCCCCACTTAGTGTAGGACAAGGGTGAGTTTGAAATGGATGATGATATGCCACTCCTTGCAATAGTGAGTATGTTGTGATCCTATAACTATTACATGGCAAGGATCAACAACTAATGCTATTTATTTTGATAAGTAAACAATGTTTATGCTTGATACATATTTAATGAAATGTCTATCAGTTTAGGATGTACCAAGGTTAAAGTTGTCTTGGAAGAATTTTTTGTGATAGAATTGAAATTAGATGAAGTTTTTTGAACATTTGAGGGACAATGACCAAGATCATTAGGCTTTATAGCATCACATTCTTTTTCAAGTTGTTGTAGAAGTCCAAAACATCTTCCAAACAGTTTTGTCACTTTTGTTGGATTTGGTGGTTGTTCAATTGCCTCAAAGTTTGTCTTGGATATTGTTGATTTTAAAGTGGTTGAAGTGGATGCTTTTTACATTACCTCTTTTTCACTTCCCTTTTTATATTCTTTTTTTATGATCATGTATTCCCCATGGATGTAGAAATCAAATCAAAGGTCTTTGAAGCCTTTATCAATAACTTTGTGGCTTCTTTAATTTTCTTTTGCCTTTCTATATCTATTTTCTTGGTACTTATCATAGCACATGTTACCTTTTTTTTTGAGGAGTACAAGTTGACTTGTCATATAATCCTAACATTTTCTTCAAGGCTTGATCCATATCAAGCAATTCAGGATGTTTTAGAGTGGTTGATTTTTGGTTTGGACATGATAGTGTTGATGTTTTCTTGCAGCATGAGACCTTCCCTATTAGGTGAGTTTTTAGGTGAACTAAAAACTAGATGTTCATGACATTCAATGTTTGTTTCTTCAATATTGACTTCATTGCATGTAAGGGAATGATCCATGGCTGGATTTTCTTTCTTGGAAATGATGGTTTTGTTTGGTCAATAATGTTTTCGTTGTGATTCTCATCAATGGGATCTTATAACACCATAAAACCTTCTTCACCAATACGAGAGATATTTGGAGAGGGGGAAATTTGATTGTTGTGATTGTCGATGATTGTATTCTTTTTCTCTAAGGTCTCATTCTCTTGTTCAATAGTATTTACCCTAGTAGGAGAGATTTTAGGAAAGTGACAAACAATAGGTTCATCACATTTCATGGTTGGATTTGATAAAGTAGCTTCATCACTCCTAGTAGAGGCATCAAGAGAAGGATAACTAGGAGTTTCATGGATACCAATGAGTGATTTTTTTGTTCAAATATTTATTCCCAAATGGTAGGGGCATCAGGAAAGGTAGGAATAAGATTCGCATGAGTCTCGATAAGGATATCTTCTAACACTAAACTATCTTCTTCATGTCTAGAGAAGATATTAGGAGAAGGAAGGTTTTGATTATCATGATTATCTATATTTAAATTCCCATGTCCTATAATGTCTTCTTGAGTAGGAGAGGTAGGATTTTCATAGCTCTCAAATATCAACATATCCTCCACACAAATGTGTTTGTCATGATCATTCACGATTGTATCCTTATTCACTAAATTAATTTCACAAGTAGGGGAGGTATTGGTAGATGAATGGAGACTAGGTAAAGTGGTGGCCATGATTTCATCTTCGTGTGTTAGAATGTCTTTGCAAGGGGGGGGAGGAGGAAGACAAGCAAGACTTTCATGATCTTCAATGATTGTGTCTTCTTTCATAAAGATACCTTCGTCACCAATGGGAGAGATATCGAGAGAGGAAAAATCATGATTATCATGATTATCGATGCTTGCATCCTTTTGTGTCAAACCTTTAGTGGATGATGTTAGTGAGAGGAAGTCCTTGAGGGATTCATCTAACATGTCTAATTCATCACTACTAAAGGGCTTAGATGATATGGTTTTTCTAAATTAAATCATTTTTTGAATTGTTTATTTTGATGTTTTTAGTTTTTTATTGTCATTTTCTAATGAATCTAATCTAAACGAACTAGGAACTAATGCTGAAAATGAAAATTGCAAAAATCTAATGCTATCCATTATTTCCATGAATGTATACAATGCTTATTTCTAATGATTTAAATGTAATAGAAGCTATGGAAACTTAAAATGCAATGTAAAGACATAGGATGAATGCAACTTTTTAGATTTCACACAAGGTAATGTACTGATTATATTATGCAATGATTTGAAAATGAAATGTTGTGAATGCAAAATTGAAATTAAGCAATGCATGAAATGAGCCAATTTAAGCTAGAAGTGAACATGTAACATAAACTTAACCAACTAATACATATAGTTAACGGTAGTAAACAAAAGTGAAAAAATAGGGTTTTCAATGTCGTAAAAGGTAGTTTTAGGGGTGGAAAGGAACTGATTCTCCCAAGGTGGCGAATGAGTCCCAAGGGGGATTTTTTTCAAAATTTTCAAAATTTTCAATTGTTTTTTTATGATTTTTATGTTGTATGACATGAATACTAAATGAAAATACAATTTTTCAAATGTTTTCCAATGATTTGAGATGCAAATATGCACTTTTCAAAATTTTGAAACCCTAGAATGCAAATTAAATAATGCAAAATGCAATGCAATGTTAATGTAAGATATTCCTAGGATGTAAATGCACTCCAAATTTGAAATATGATGTTCTAAATGTAGGTTCACCAAAATGAACAAAATATTTTTGGGTATGTGGGGACTCTTACACTTCTAGGGTTTTGTACCTAAAAGGAGAGAGGTACCAAAAATTTGAATGGCTCACTCAAGAACAAACTCTTGAGATTCCAGTGCAAATGAGATTGAAATATGTTAAAGGGGAATTTCCTACATGCTAAAACCCGATAAAAGAAATTAACTACTAATGCAAAACCAAGAAAATGCAAGATGTTTGAAAACATGATGTAATATGCAAAAAGACCTAGAAAATGACTTAGAAATGCAAATAAAGCAAAACGTAAAGCTACAAAATAGAGAGTGTGTAGTTGGAAATGTGTTGAAGAATGGAAATAGCTCTAAGATTCTGGAAATGCTAATTTTTAAGCCTTGTGGGACTCATTTTCCATTCTGGACAAATGAGTCCCAGTTCTAGAAAACTGCACTAGAGCCTATTTTAGCCAAATGGGTATCTAAATCTGCAAAAGTCTCTAAAAAATAGGTAAAGTGGGACTTATATGCCACTAATGGAATATGACTCCAATTTGAATTTTTTGAAAACTCAAAATGGAATTGAAAGCTCCCAGTCTACTCTTTTTGTTCCTCTAGTTGTCCAAATCTGAAACCCAGATTTCTGACACTATAAGTGACTTTTTGTTAATATTTTTACTTAGCCAATAAGGATATTTCTTCAAAAAAGTTTGCAACCTATTCTTCAATGATCTCCAAGCCTTCAAAGTACTCTGAATTGCAATCACACAAAGAAATAGAAAAAAAGTATTGATTGTTAGGGCATGGGGGTTTTCCCTTGTCAAAACCCTTTTAGGTAATTAAACCAAAATAATAAAATAAGATAATGAAGCATAAAATAATGAAATTAGAGACTTGCCTTGAATATAGATCTTGAATTTCTACAACAATGGATGAAGAATCTACCCTTGAATTCCTTAGAAATGATCTTGAAAGCTATCTGGATGCCCTAACCCTAGCTTGCTTAAATTGAAAAAATGAGTACCTCATCATACTTGGATGAAATGAGGGTTTGGAGGCTTATCTATATAGGAAACACACTCAAATTCCCATTAATTTGATCCCCCAAGCTGACATTGAAGAAAATTAAAGTTAAAACCCAAATTTTCCCACTCAAACCTCAAAAATGGATCAAATGGGACTCATTCACCATCCTAGTGAATGGGTCCCACCTGGATGGGACTCATTCACCCAAAGTGGTGAATGGGTCCCATAGGCACTATTTTTCCAGCTATAATGTTGGGGAGTGAAGAATTTTAGTTTTTATGTTGATTTTATCAGGTCTTTGATCAAAATAAGCCTCAGGATGCACAATATGGGGTCATATGGGCCTAGTAATGATGATGTAAAGGGTAATTAGGGCTAAGGACACAAAGTTCAATGTGAAATTATGATTAAATACACTCTACAACATTGAAATGAGGTCCCCATAGCCTAGAAAGGTACAAGATCCAATGTGAATGTGTAAAACACATTGCAACACTAGGTTAAAACTAGGTTTAATTTATAATCCTTCTAGATTGAAAATGCAATTAAATATATTTTATAGCATTGAATTAGGGAAAAAATAGGTCCATTAGACTTAAATTCTTAATAAAAGTCTAGAAAAGTGTGAAAGTCATTTATAATACTTTACAACACCTTTACATGACATCGATAAATGCATTTTATTTAGTTTGCAAGGGTCCAAGACCTAATGTGGATTTGTAAAACACCTCACAAAAATAGATCAAGGTGACATAAAGTCAAATTTATCATTAATTATTCTTGAATCAAGCAGGAGATACTTTTTTCTAGGCTACACCTATTTACATTCATATTTCATTGTTTCTATCAAGGTTTAACTAGCAAACTAGGTGTAGTGTCAAAAAATATCATTGGGGAAATTTTCACACTTGTTTCGACCCTCCTTGTTGAATTAGGCTTAACGTTGCCTTGATTTAGTGTTGTAATATTCACATTAGGCCTTGGCCCCTTGTGAACTAATGGAGTTAAATGCTACCTTGTTAAAGTGTTGTGAAGTGTTGTAACTCACTTTTATAGTTTTCTAATGTTTTATTGATTAATTACACCTAATAAACCTATTTTTAACATTAATCTTGCCTTATTTGAAGTGTTGTAACACATTTTCACACTTTTCTAGGCTTGTTGTTAATAATTGGGCTTTCTTATGCTTTAATTGGCCCTATTTTGCATCCACAAGCCCCATTTAAAGTATCTTTTTGAGGATAATCCTAACACCAATCATTAACCAATAATAATTAAATTGTTTCTTTTTTAATGGCCCAAATTTAGTGATTTGGGACTCATTCGCCACCTTGGGCGAATGGGTCCCACCTAGAGCTTTTGTTCTCGAACCAGATTTCACACATTTCTAAGCACTTTTGGTTTTTGGTCACATATACTATGCCTAATGGGACTCATTCACCACCTTGGATGAATGAGTCTCATGTGGCCAAAAATCAAAATTATTTCAAATTTTTGGTGGTATTTTATTCTTGTAGATCTGATGTCAGCTTGTAGTGTTGTAACATTAGGAATTCTTGAATAATTGACTATAAATACAAGGTTCTTTCACTAATATTTTCACCTAGAAATCTAAGGAGCAATCAAGAGTTCAAAAGCATTCACAAGAGAATTCAAGGGAATATTATCAAGCATTTTAGAGCATTCTTCAACTTTAAATCATCATGTCAAGGATTTCATGCATCATGTTTGTTATTGTGCTAACAATTATGATGTAGGATTTTATGATTCAAGCAAGTGCATCATTTAAGATCAACAACATTCAAGAAAGAATCAAGATCTACATCCATTGCAACCATCTCAACCATATTTGTAGCTTCTCATTTCTAGGGTTTGGTGAGTTTATGTTGAAAGGCACAAGACAAGTGAGAGGTGGGGTGAATCAGTTGTCACCAAATTCAAATTCAAACTTCAAACACTTATCAACTTTACAACCACACAATTCTATTATCAAGTATGAACATGAAATGAAAATAACAAAAATAAAAATCAACACAATAAAAAAATTATTTTATGTGGAAAACTTAATAAGGGAAAAACCATATTGAGGATTAACTCACAATATAAAGTAATAGCAAAAATGGAATACAAGATGCTCACTACCAAGATATAAAGGCTCACTGCCTATAGAAAGGACTCACTATCCAACATGGAATCTCACTACCTATAGATACAAAAGATTATAGTAAAGATCCACCACAACATGTTACACACATTTGCAACCTTGATCGGAAGAATTGTAGACACTGTCATCTCACTACTTTCAAGAATCTAACACATTAAAGTACTTATGCCTCAATTCACTTTCATAAAACTATAATTTTCTTCTTGATTCAATGTATATGTGTTTGCAACATCTTGACTTGTATTTATAGCCTCTTAAACCTTAAAATACTTTCTCCAAGGTCAGCTACATATGCTTCATTACATAAATTCAAATAAGGTCAGCAACTCAAATTCTTGTAGTGGAAATGAATGAGAGTGGACCACACCAATACTTAACTATGACCCAAAACAACATCTTGGATCAAACACATGCTTCCTTAATTAAATTTGTAATTCTTCATATGAAGTGTAAACACCAGGTCACCCAAACCTAATGAAAACACACATGAACTTTGAAGTATACACTTCCATATCAAGAAGATAACACACAAACCACACAAAACAGTTCACCAATCATTGTAAAACATCTTAGATACTTTCAGATACATCCACAACAAGTGAAACAACCACAAAATACCTTCATCCATCTAGATATTACACACACACAGAAGCTCAAGAACATGTCTTCCAAAGGCCTAGACCACAAACGTCTTTTCTAGAACACAAATAATTATAGACATGAAAAATGTACCGATCACACTTGATCCTGATTACAAACACCACTTCATTCTGAATCATCCCCTTTTCTAATCATTTAATCAAATAACCCTTATTTGATTAAATTCATCACCTTTCGTCCCTTGATTAAATAAATCAAATTTATCTAATTAAGTTGTCATCTCCTGTTAATTAAATAAATCAATCTTATTTAATAAATCCTCTAATCTCCATTTAATTAAATAATCCATTTTATTTAATTAAATCTCTAAAGTCATTTCTATTAAGTTAAATAAATTAAACCTTATTTAATTTAACCTAACATCATCCATCTTTAATTGAATAAATCAAAATCTTTATTTGATTAAATCTAAACCATATTCCTCTCAACTTTGATTTATATCAATCCAAAAATATAAATCAAATTGTCACATCAACTAATCTCCTTTTAATTTAATCAAATATTGATTAAGTTAGTCTTAATCCCCTAAATTCTCTAGATTTTTCCACTTGCTCAATAAATCATTGCTTTTGATTTAATAAATCTTCCAATTACTTTCAATATGGCATCAAAAGGGAATATTCCTCCAAATTTGAAAATCTCTCCAAATAGATTTGTCTTTCCAACAAGGCATTTATTTCCTCTTACATGTCCTTGTGCATTGAAACAAGTGGCATTTAACTCATTTCTTTCTCCCTCCAACATGTAATTTCATAAATTTGAAATTCCACCTAATATCATTTATTGTGCACATTCATCAAAATGCTCTCATCCTTCCTCCATTCACATCTTGAAAAGTGGAACTTGGCCATTGGATGTTGAATGATCCCACATTCATCCATTTTTCCTCATTCTACAACATTTTCATCTATAAATAAGAGGTTTTCCTTTTTATTTTGGATCCAAAACATAGAGAAAAGTTACTATCTTCATATTTAGAGAAAATTCATTCATAATTTCCATAGCATTTTTCCATCATCATAGCTAGTTTATTGCAAATTTCATCAAGGAAGCACATTCTTCTTCATCATCAAGTGGATCATCTTCATCAAGCTTACAAGGGATTGAGAAAGGGCTATTTTCCACATAAAAGTGACACCAATTCCCCCATGGGATTGAGAGTTTGCATGCTTTGATAGGATTTAATAGCTTTTCTTTGTTTGTTCTTCATCTATTTCCTATTTTGAGCATTGTAAATGAACTGAATGGGGAATCTTAGTTCTAACTTGCATATGTGACTAACATTGTGTTTTTTCTTTGTGTTTGTATAGGTCTAGGATTGGGGTTCACAATAACACCATTGCATGACATATTCCAGATCTAAAAGATCTAAAAAAAATTAGCATGGTACTATAGATTAGAAACATTTCTCCTAGTCCATAAAAAAATAGTTCTATCAAACTAGTTCACACACTGATGAACACAACTTCCACTCTCCATCAAACCAAAATCTACAACCCAGGAGCTATCACCAAAAAAAATCCCATAAACAACTCTTAGGATCTGCACAAGCATAGGATCAACATAGAAGAAATGTGAAGCACATACTAGAGCACATTCTAAACACATACATAACTTTGACTTCTCTTTATTAATTTTCCAAAAAGTACTTTGTAACTCATCATTTTAGCATATTCACAACTTCATAAAGATAGCTCCATGTACTCACACCATCTCAACAACATCTCAACTATACATGAACAATCTACAATATCTTATACTCTATTGAAATCAATGACAACATTAATGAAAACACCACCAAACTTTCTCATACTTGCAAAAATATCCCCATTTTTCATTGATGGAAACACATTATGTGAAAAAACATCAAAGACAACACTCTCCTTTATTTTCCATATTAGAAAACCTGCCCAATATTCTTGCATTCTCAATATTTTAGGCAAAGACCTTCTCTTCCTCTTCTACTATTTTTCACACGACTCTCTCTCCCCCTTTAACATCAATGGAAAATATCAAAAAAATTGATCACTCCCCATTAAGAGTGCATCCATACAACTCATACTACTGAACCGTAGATTTTTGTCGTTTAGGATGTTATGACTCCTTGCTTAATTACAGCTTCTCACCTAAAGGAGAGAGATAGATCCCACACAAAATCTAAGTGGTTCACTCAAAATAATGCAATTACAATTAAATTATGTCAAAATTAAATGATCTAAATTAAATGGAATGATAAAATGGATTGATTAATTATGTAAAACCTAAGAAATATGAAGTGTTTGAAAACATAGTGTGATATGCAAACATGAACTAGAAACATGCACAAATGAAAACTAAATTTAATGAAGATGAATGGAGTGCACCTAGAGATAGAATGTTGATACTGGAAGGTTTTGGAATGTCTTATAAATCACTATTGATGACCACTAAGACTCATTCGCCACAGATGGTGAATCAATCCAGGTTCTGGTAAATTCTACTGAAATAGGTTTCGGGATGCTGGAAACAAAAAAAACTTAGAAAACACTTTCTCCAGCCTGGTAGTGGGACTCATTCACCATTGATGGTGAATCATTCCACCAATAGAAATCTAAAAATTATGAAGTCAAATTTGTGGGTCCAGATCTGTACTTGTGTTCTTGTCAGGTTGACAGAACTAAAACTGCACAAAATGGGTTGAATGATGTCTCCAAGATGGAATTAGGTCTTCATTGACTTGAATAAATTTGATGACTTGTTGACCACTTTTCAACAACTGTCTCTTCAAAAAATATTCCTACAAGATCTGCAAACACACATGTAGAGAGGGGGAAAATGATTAAGGGTTAGAGTATAGGGGTTTTCCTTGGTCAAACCCCACTTTGGTAATCAAATCCTTGATAACGAAATGAAATGAGAAAGGAACGGTGAACAAATAACACACAATTGTCACAAACTCACCAAATCCTTGTTAAAGTTTCAAGATATGTCAATGGCTGCTCAAAGATGCTTGATAATTGCTTGATTGAATGATGCTATGATGCTCAAATCGATGCAAGAATGAATACTTGAATGAATGGATGAATGGGGGTTAAAATGGATAGAGAAAAAATTATTTATACACACTTATGCCCTAATTTCCTAAAAATACATCACAGGCTGACCTAAGGTCTTAATGAAAGAAAACCTGAAAGAAATTTGAATTTATTTTGAATTTTGTGCCAAGAGGGACTCATTCACCACCCATGGCGAATGGGTCCCACTCAAGGAAAGCAAGTGGGTGTTGGGAATTAAGTTGCATTTAATGATGTTTATTGGGTTGTTATTCAAAAACACACTTAATTAAGGCATGCAAGTGCATAAAGGGGCCAAATAAAGCATAAGAAAGGTGTATTTAGTGGTGACAAGCCTAGAAAAGTGTGAAAGCTTGTTACAACACTTTAAAATAAGACATGGTAAGGGATAAAAAGGGAATATTTAGATGAATTATAAGAAGAAGAGTCTAGAAAAGTTTAGAAATGTGTTACAACACTTCACAACACCTTCACAAGACATCATAAAGTCTTAATAAATTGAATATTCAAGACCTAATGTGGATGTATAAGTCACATTACAACATTAAATCTAAGCAAAATAAGCCAAGAATCATAGGAAAAATACCTAAATGACCATGAAAATGTCCAAAGATCCATTTTTCTATGGTGCAACTACAACAATGAAAATTTTCTACTCCCCCTACGAAGTAGACCTATTCATTAGTCAAAATAAATGAAGAATTTGTGGATCCACTAGACTGATGCACACCTGCATATGCACCTAGTTTGGAGGGACAATGATCCCAAAATTCTCCCTGAGATACTCAAAAGTATCCTTTGGAAGAGCCTTAGTAAATATATCTACAATATATTCCATTGTAGACACACACTCCCAAACTAACTTTATTCTCCAATACCTTCTCTCTTAAGAAATGATATTTGATAGATATTCGTTTAGTTCTTGAATGAATTATAGGATTATTTGAAATGTTTATAGCACATGTATTATCATAGAATATTGGTATAGTCTCATCACATATCACTCCAATATCCTTCAGTGTTTTCTTCATCCACAAAACCTGTGTGCAACAAGATGGTGCAACAATACACTCTACTTTTTAGTTGATAAATAAATTGAATCCTATTTCTTAATTAACCATGAAACTAGTCTTCCACCAAGACATAAAGCACCTCCACTGGTACTCTTTTGGTCATCCACAAAACCAACCCAATTTGCATTGGTATAAGTACTTAAAGTGAAATCAGTATCCTTAGGATACCATAAGCCATAATTTAGAGTGCCTTTAAGATATTTGAATATCGTCTTTACAACTGTAACATGTGCTTCTTTAGGTTCTACTTGAAAACTAGAAACTAAACATACTACATGCATGATATCCAGTCTTATAGTAGTAAGATACAGCAATCCACCAATCATAGATCTATACTTGCTCTGATCTTTAGCAAATTCGTCATCTTTACTAAGTTTACATTTGGTCACCAAAGGAGTACTAGCCGGTTTGGAATCATCCATTCCAAACTTCTTCAATATCTCTTTGAAATATTTTGATTGTGAAATGAATATCCCCTTATTAGTTTGATTCACTTGAATATGAAGAAATAAATTCAACTCACTAATCGTGGACATTTCAATTTTTTTTTGCATTTCTTCTGCAAATCTCTTACACATACCTTCATTTCCTCCAAAGATGATATCATCAACATATACTACCACTATCAACATTTTGTTTCCTTCCATCTTAAAATAAATATTGCTATTTGCAGAGCCCTTATTAACTTTTTTTTGTGTCAAATATATATCCAATTGAGCATACCATGCTCTAGGAGCTTGTTTCAGTCCATACAATTCCTTTTGCAACTTACATACCATATCCAGTTTGTTTGATAACTGAAATCCTTTAGGTTGTTCCATGTATACTTCTTCTTCTAGTTCCCCATTCAAAAATGCAGACTTGACATCCATCTGATATGCCTTGAAATCCTTGTGGAAAAAAAATGCCTAAAAAATCTGAATGGCCTCCATTCTTGCCACTAGGGGAAATGTCTCTTCAAAGTATATGCATTCAACTTGTGAGTATCCCTTGCATATAAATCTTTCTTTGTTTCTTATAACTTCACCATTTTCATTCAACTTATTTTTGAACACCCACTTTGAACCAATTACATTTTTTTTCACATGTCTAGGAACCAGTTCCGATGTCTAATTCTTCTCTATTTTCCACAACCCTTCTTTCATAGATCTTACCCAACTCTCATCTTCACATTCTTCACATATAAACTTAGGTTCTATTTTAGAAAATAAATACAGATTTACCTCAGCTGCTACTTTACTTCTTGTCTTCACACCTTCACTCTTATCTACAATTATCTATTCCTCCAGATGGTTCTTCTAGACATACTTGGGAGTCTTATGAACACGTTATAGTGCATCTTCTTCTTCTTATTCATTTTGTTCTTCTTCCTCTTCCTTATTCTCTTTAGGTACCAGTGTGTAGATAGGATCATCTGGTTCAGTTTCACTTATCTCAATAGGTCTGTGGATATCCTCATCAACCTTCACATTAGTTATCTCAACAATCTTCCACAATCTTTTATTGAAGTATCTATATGCTTTCCTGATAGTTGAGTATCCAAGGAAAATCCCTCCATCACATCTAGCATCAAGCTTCCCAAGATTCTCTTCATCTCTTTTAATGTAGCATCTGCTTCCAAACACCTTAAAGTATTTCATAGTAGGAGCCTTACTAGTCCATAACTCATAAGGAGTCTTTGTGTTGTTGCCTCTGATATAAACTCTATTGAGAATATAAACAATAGTTTGTATTTCCTCTCTCCAATACACATTAGGTACATTTTCTTCTTTCATCATGGTTCATGCAACTTCCTATACAATATGGTTATTTCTCTCAACAACTCCATTTTGTTGAGGATTTATAGGAGCAGAAAAGTGTCTCTTTATGCCATGCTCTTCACAAAATGAATTAAACTCTCTAGAAGTAAATTATCCACCTCTATCAAATCTCAAACATTTGATTCTCAAGTTTTTTTCATTTTATACTCTTTCATTGAACACTTTAAACCTATCCAGTGCCTGAGTCTTCTCTCTAAGAAAGGCAACCCATGTCATTTGGGAATAGTCATCAATGTGAAGAATGAAATACCTACAATAATTTAGGCTTCCTATTCTAGTAGGACCACATAGGTCTAGATATGAATTAATTCAAACATTCTAGTAGTTGATTGCTCTTTTCCTTTGAAACTACATCTTGTTTGTTTCCCTAACTGACAATTTCTACAAATGGTATTAGTAGATTTTGTGATTTTAGGAAGATCTTGAACAACATCTCTTGAACTAGTCCTAATGATATTATCAAAGTTCACATGTCCCATCCTTTAGTGCCATATCCAAATTTCACTAACTTGAGATACAAGGCACTAACCATCAACAACCTTAATTTGATAGATGTTTTCATAAGTTCTCCTTTCTGCAATAACCATAGCTCTGGATCCTTTTTTGATCTCACATGTATTATCCTGAAACACAAGTTTGTAACCTTTTCTATAGATATGTCCAACACTCAAAAGGTTATTCCTTACGCCCTTTACATAATATACATCATCATTGATGTGTATTCCATCAAAACTAATTGTACCTTTCCCAAAAATATTTTCTCTAGAATCATCACCAAACATTGCCAAACCACCATCATACTTTTCAAGTTTAGTGAACTTACTTTTATCTCTATTCATGTGATTAGAAAAGCCACTGTCAATCACCCAATAGTCCTTATCATATCTAGCATGAAAGGTAGTAACCAAAGTACCTTCCATCTCATCCTTCTTGTTCTTTGAATCACTTTTTCTTGCACATTTCTAGAGTTAGCATACACATATTTATTCTCCAAAGCTAAGAACAAGCACTCAATATCATTAACCTCATTATCAAATTCATCATCAGAGATTCCAACTTCTTCTCTAACATAATACAACTTCTTGAACTTTTTATCCTTTACATATTTATGATCTTTGTTCTTCTTATGTATAGCTCTATTCGAACATCTTGAAGCTTAATGACCAATATTACCACAACTAAGACATTTAAAGGTCAACATACCTTTCTACTTACCAATACCTTTCTTCAACTTTCTTGTAAAGTTCACTTCCAACTCATCTGAATCATCACTATCTGGATCATCTTCAGTCTTTGTTGCTTTAAATGTTGTTTTTGTCTTCTCCTCTTCCTTCCAAACTTTCTCATCTCAAATGCAGTCAAGGTGCCAAATAGCAATGATCGATACCTTATCACTATAACTCTCTAGTAAGGTCATTAGAATCTTCTCTAGTATATCTTCATTTTCCAGAGTACCCCCTTGATTCCTAACTTCATTTGATGGAAGATCAACCCTCTAGAAATAGCTTGCAATATCTTCACCTTCATACACTTTTAGATTCTCATATCTATGATTTTTCATCACCTTATTTGTCAATTTCAATCTATCATTTCCTTCATAAAGATCTTCCAACTTCTTCCAAACTTCATAAACAACGCCCAAAGAAATAACTTTTGTTCACTCAATCTTAGATAAACCATTGTAGATCACATACCTTGATTTTTCATTCTCCTCATTAGAAGAAACCTTATCTATAGTAGTATGACCACTTGTCAGTGCAACATACTTTGTCTCAACAACCTTCTAGGTCTTGTAACCAAGAGAGATAATGTATCCTCTCATCTGCACATTCCAGTCACTGTAGTTAAATCCATCAAACATAGGGATCACCAATTTGTGCGCCATCGGATCTACCTTTACTACCACACAACTATGTTATTAATTTTGAACATGAAATGTAGATAATAGAAAGAAAAATCAACACAATGAACACTATATTTAACATGGAAAACCCAATAAGGGGAAAACCACGGTGAGGATTAACTCATAATATAAAGTAATAGAAAAAACCAGATACAAGAGGCTCATTTCCAAGGGCTCACTACCCAGATACAAAGGCTCACTTCCTACATAAAGGACTCACTATCCAACAAGGAGGCTGTATACCTACATATATAAAATATTATAGTGAAGATCCACCACAATAGGTTACACACATCCAAAACCTTGATTAGAAGAATTGTATACACTATCAGCTCACTAATTTTAGGAATCTAACACATTTAAGTACTACTACCTCAATTCACTTTCGTACAACTCTGATTTTCTTCTTGATTTAATTTATATGTATTCACAACATCTTGGGTTTCATTTATACCTCTTCAACCTTAAAAAAATTCTCCAAGCTCGGCTACATATTCTTCATTTCATAAATTAAAATTAGGTCAAAAAATCAACATTCTCGTGGTGGAAAGGAATGAGGGTGGACCACACCAATACTTAACTACAAGCCAAAACAATGTCTTGGATAAAACACACACTTCCTTAATTAAATTTTTAATTCTTCGTATGAAGTATACACACTAGGTGGGCCAAACCTAATGAAAACACAAATGAACTTTGAAGTACACACTTCCATATCAAGAAGATAACAAGTGAACCACACAACACACTTCACCTATCAATGTAACACATCTTAGATACCTTCACATACATCCACAACAAGTGCAACAACCACATAACACCTTCCAACAGTCTATCCAAATGTTACATACACACATAGAATCTTAGGAACATGTCTTCCAAAGCCCCAGACCACATACATCTTTTCAAGAACACAAATAACACCATTACAAGACATATTCTAGATCTGTAAGTCCTGAAACAAATCAGTGGAGGACTATAAAGTAGAAATATTTCTTCTAGTTCACAAAAAAATAGTTTTGTCAAACCAGTTCACACACTGGTGAACACAACTTCCACTCTCCATCAAACCAAAAGCTACAAAATAGGAGATATCACCAACAGAATCCCATTAACAACTCTTAGGATCTGCACAAGCATAGGATCAACATAGAAGAAACGTGGAGCACATACCGAAGCACATTTTGAACACATAACTAACTCTGCTTTCACTCTTTATTAATTTACCCAAAAACACTTGGTAACTCATCATTTCAATACATCTACAACTTCATAAAGATAGCTCCATGTACTCACAACATCTCAACTATACATTCACAATATGCAATATCCTATACTATGTTGACATAAATGACAACATTAATGACAACACCAGCAAAATTTCTCATACTAGCAACAATTGCAACATCTCATTTTTTTCATTCATTATTCTCCATTCTTATTTTATTTCATTTCAAGGATTGATTTCCAAAATAGGGTATGACCAAGGAAAATCCCTATCCACTAACACAACATTTTTCCCTCTCCTTTGTGTGTGATTTGTAGGTTTAGGTTGTAAATTTCGTAAGGAGCAAGATTTTAGAAAAAGGCATAAATCATCCAAAGTTGTCAAAGTTGTCATAAAGCCTTGGAGAACCTTGGAGATCACCTAAAGGTTGTAAATCAGAGATTCAGATCCATAAATCAACTAGGAAGGATAGAGCAAACTGAGAAGATCAAGATCGACCTTTGAAGTTGTAGGAAATCCCAACTAGATTGATTCACCACTTCTAGCAAATGAGTCCTAGTTCTAGTCCATTTTTAGGTTTTTGTAGATATTGATACCCTTTTGGTAGATTCTTATTCTTGTATAGTTTTCCAAAAACTGGACTAATTTTCCCAACTTGGAAAATGAGTCCCATTTAGCAATAAAAGAAGATTTTCTAGTTTTCTATATGTCCATTCAACCATCTCCAAATTTCTAGGTACACACATTCTATTTTGTATCTTTTTGTATTATTTCATTTACTTTTCTAGGTCATTTAGTGTTACTTTGCATTCAATTAGTATTTTTCATTTCATTGTATTTTCCAAGTTCTTACTTGGTGGAGAACCCCTTATTATATCATATTCATCCCCTAGAACAACCCTCCTACAAAATCTTTGTCTCTCTCTTTTGCATTGAAATCTAAAGGTTTTGTTCTTGAATGAAAGTAAAAATTGTCCCTCCTAGGTCATAAAACCCCTAGGTGGAAAGGAAAAGCAATTTTTTGCCTTTAATTTTGGTGAACCTACAATTAGAGCATCATAATTTTGATTTGGAGTACATTATCATCCTAGATCTTGCTTGCATTAGGATTTACATTAGTTAATTGGCATTTTAGGGTAAATAAAATTGTGTATTAGTGAAAGCTTATATAGCTTGCATTTTTTCATGTAATTTCATTGAAAATAATTCAAAATCTACATTTTCATCTCACATATAGATCATAAAACATAAAAAGCATAAAATTCAATCGAAAAAATCTAAAAAACTTAAAAAATGTCCTCACTAGGACTCATTCGCCACCTTGGGCGAATCAGTCCCTGTGCACATTTTGCACTACATTTTCTGGCATTTCAAGTTCAATTTTTGTTTTTCTATTTGTTGTTATTTCCTTTCTATTTCAGTTTCCATAATTTCTATTATAATCATTTCATTGTTCTTAGCTTACATTGCATTTGCATTCACCTTGCATTTAGTAGCTTGTGCATGAGTATTTGGTGTCCTATTGCTAATACTATAGTGAGATGAAGTTTGAGACTCATGTCATGTTGTGATAGTAC
The DNA here is from genome assembly GCA_007258455.2 of Sequoia sempervirens. Taxonomy (NCBI): domain Eukaryota; kingdom Viridiplantae; phylum Streptophyta; class Pinopsida; order Cupressales; family Cupressaceae; genus Sequoia; species Sequoia sempervirens. The sequence continues at coordinate 16,440,404 of VDFB02137365.1, forward strand.
AATCATTGTGGATCTTAAGTTGTGTAGCTCTTTCACTCCTAGTATTGACACTAGTACACTAGGTATGGACAATACTCTTAGCAACTCTTTTCCTTCAAGTAGTATGCAAGTTGAACCAAGGAATGATAGTGTCCCACAAGAAAATATAATTCACATTCATGAAGACTTAGAAAACCTACAAAATCATGTCCAAAATGACAACATATAAACTACTACCATCCCTACTATATACAACATTCATCACATGCTTGAAAGTGAAGATAGACTATACTTTATGCAAAACATAGTTCAAATCTTTGGAAAAAATCTCACCTCAATCATTAGTTGTCCTTGACCTATAGGCAATGTCACAAGATAAGGAGGAACTCAAATTTCTCCTCCCAAAACAATTGCCTCAATACCTACCTATACTAGCACTCAAGTCACAACAATAATGCAACAAACTAGTAATATGATTCCTTCCTTGGGTGTTCCTACTAGCATCCCTAGGTCCTATGTGGCATTGCATGTCATATATCCTACCACCTTATCATCTATAAGCATTCCATTCACTTGTCCTTCAAACACATACACTCCACCATTTTCACTTCAATCTCATAATAAAAGTAATAAAACTCTCATAACCCAACTCTTCCAAACTATTTCATCCCTTCAAAACAAGGTTTCCACCATCAATCAAAATCAAAATGGTCTGCCTACATATTATGTCAAAAGCAGTCCATTGTCCTTGGAGATATTGTGAACATCGATGCCACAAGGTGTAGAGGTTCCTAGATTTAATAAATACAAAGGAAAAGTATATCTTTCTAACCATGTTAATTCTTACACCACCTTATGTAGTGACTTTGTCCTTGATGATAAACTTTTGGCTAAGCTTTTTCCTAGATCATTGAAAGACAATTCCTTGGAATGGTTTTCTTCTTTACCAAAATACTCAATTCATTCATTCAATGAACTTGTTGAGGCATTTGTAAACCACTTCCAAGTGCATATGACTCTTAAGATGACCTTGGCTGATTTGATGAGATAGAACCAAGAAGAAGAAGAAAAGATAACTAACTTTATCTCATGCTATCAATCATTTTATTCCCAAATCAATGTCAAGGTTCCCAATCCCCACCTTCAAAATATGTACATAGAAAATTTGAAAAACAATATTCAAGACAAGCTCACCATGAGGAAATTCCCATCCTTCATGCACTTTTGTACTACTCCATGATTACCAAAATTCAATTAGTAGTCGAGATACAAAGTCCACTTCTAGCTGAACTAAGAAATATGAGCCCACAAACCAAACCAATTCCCAACCTTTTAGAAAACCAAATAAAGGGTTCCTTGAATTCAATCTCCCTCAACAAAAACTCAAAATTCCAATAATTAAATTTAGCTACTATTAAATCCATGATACCCTTTAGCTATGGGGACCCAAAAAGACAATTCACTCCCTTACCCGATACCCTTCATAACACAATGTCCCAACTTTTAGATCAGCAAATGATTACCTTGCCTCCCATCAAAACACCTGATCCTAATAAGCCTTTATCCTTGAGCTTTAGATAAAATGCTTATTGCCATTACCACCAACAAAATGGACATGACACAAAACATTGCAAGCATCTTAAACATCTTGTGCAAGACCTCATTCATTTTGGTCGTCTTTTCGTTGGACTTGTTAGTGATCAAGGAAATAAGTCCATTTCCCCTCCTAACCAAAACTTGCAAATATTTACCAACCCCATGCCAAAAAATAGTATTTCATTCATCAAAGCCAATGAAACTACCAAGAATGATGTGATGAATGTTGAAACAGATGATGATAACAATGATCCTATTCAACATAATCCTATCAATAATGATCATATGGATGAAATGGTAGGAGTGATAGATGTCATTCCTCGTAAGGGCTACACTAAGAATCCTCTTGAAATTGCTTTCTCCTCTAAAGATATACTTAAACATGCACATGATGGTCCTCTTTACATAGCCAACCATATCTATGACAAGCCCACTAATGGGATACTAATAGATCTTGCTTTTTGAGAGAATGTGATCACTAAGGAATTCTTACTTTTGCATGAGCTCTATTAATACATATACAATAAACCATAAGCATTGATCAAGACACATAATTGTTTTATCTACCCTACGATGGGATCGACCACCCTTCCTTTACAAATAGGACCAAAAAATTTAGATGTCTCATTCTCCATTATCTCACAGTCAAACCAATTTCATGTGAAGCTAGGCTATCCATGACTTTGCTCCATGAAATTTGTCCCTTCAGTTGTGCATAAATGCCTAAAGTTTCCCTTTGACAATGAAATTTTCACTGTCCATCATAGTGAATTTAACCCTTTGTCCTCCAAAGGAAAATTTTCCTTAGATTTCTTTTGGCCCAAGCCTATGGACACTATGAAACCAAGAGAAGAATTATTTTTCATGTCTTATTGTGGTTACAGAAAAAAGTAACCCTTCTACTTTTTTTGAATCGTTTGGGCCCTCCTCGTGATTTTGGCTTAATATTGCCTTGATTTAATGTTGAAATGTGGATAACACATACACATTAGGTCTTCGGCTCTTGTGAACTAAAAGGATTCAAATGGTACCTTAAGTGTTGTAAAGTATTGTAACACACTTTCACACTTTTCTAGGGTCTTGTTAATAAAATAACCTATTTTCATCATTTACCAAGCCTTATTTCAAAGTTTTCTAACATACTTCCACACTTTCCTAGGTTTGTAATTAATAATTGGGCTTTCTTATAATTTAATTTGCCCCATTTTGCATCCATAGGCCTTATTTATGTGTATTTTTGAGAATAATCCCAATAAATATCATTTAAAGCATCAAAATATTGAAACCCACATTAAATTCCTAAGGTGGTGTGGACACCAAAAATGGATGCTTCACTTCCTTGTCCACAAAATGGATACAAGGAGAGGGATCCAATTTCACAATGTTCACATTCAAGAATACCTTAGAGATCTCAACCCAATGAAGGATGTGGGAGATCTGATTGTAAGGTATCCTTGGGGATGAATGGGAAAAGAAAGGGGGTTCACCACCAAGTGTAAACCTAGAAAAGACAAATGTTGGAAAACACAGTGTGATATGCAAACAAATGCTAAATGACCTAAAGAATGCCCTAGAAAAAAAAAGTAAAGATGTGAATGGTGTGCACCTGGAAACCTTGAAGAGACTAGAAATGACTCTAAAATTATGAAAATGATGATTTTTAAGCCTAGTGCAACTCATTCACCATTTTGGGTGAATCAATCCTTATTCTATAAAATTGCACCGGGGTATGTTTTAGCCAAATGGGTATCAAAATCCACAAAATATCTGAAAAAAAAGGTATAGTGGGACTCATATGCCACTAATGGTGAGTGAGTCCACTTAGAGTTTTTTGGAAACTTAGATGTGGAATCTATAGATCTTGGTCTACTCAATCTATACCTCCAAGTGTCCAGATCTGAAACCCTGATTTTTGAGACTATAAGTGACTTTTTGCGAAGATTTTGACCTTTCAATTAGGGAGATGACTCCAATAAGTTTGAAACTTGGTGCAAGGTACCCATAAGACTTCATGCATAATTTTTGGTTTTATTTTTTCTTGGTGTAATGAGGTCCTTTGGACCATTTTTCATGTTTGTAAGGGTGTGAATAGGGACTTAGGGGTCTAGGTTTGGTCAAGTGGTCGAAATGTAAAAGGTTGCTCAATGTTGTAAAAAGTTGCAGAAATTGTCAAGCAACTTTTGCATTTTTACATTTTGTGGGAAGTTGAATAGTTAGGATTTAAAAAGATAGTTGTGAATGGTTGGAAAGGCTTTGTAATGCCTTTAAAAACTTTGGGGGAACATGGGTTAAAGGTTCTGAAGTTGGAAATTTGAATTTGAATAACAAAATACTCTATTTTTCTATGTTTTGAAGCTTAATTTTCTACTACAAAGGTTTGTATGGATTGGTACAGCCTAGGATTGATCATTTATGCATTGAAAATGATGGATTATTGAATAATCTATCATTTTCATTTTCTTTCACTCGATTTCATCAAGTTTGGTGAAAGTTAGAGCAGATTTACTGAAAACAGTTTGAAACCCTCATTTGGGTAGGTTTTGATAGAAAATTATGGATTCCTCCCCATTCCACTAGTGAATAGGCCCTGAACTTAGTGGAATGGGTGTATATATGATATCTTTTGTGTTTTTTATGTTGTAGGAGTAGGGGATAGTGGCAACTACAAATTTGGGTGATGCCCTAGCTTGAAAACCTCATAATTTGGGCATAAAAGAGGCATAGGAGTTACGGTTTGTAGAAAGGATTTTGAGAAGTTGTTTAAGGTGATGGGAAATGTTTGTGCATACCTTATTTTACATGTCTGAGTAAATGGTGTGATGATTGGAATCTTGGAGATTGATACCTTTGTTTTGACCTATCTAAACAAGCCCAATTATGCCTAATTTGTAGCCTAGCAGTCAAATTTTTGAAGGTTTTGTTCCTAAGTAATCATACTTTTAAGATTGATATGTTTTTAAATGTAAAAATGGGTACTCAAAACTATGTTTTTATTCTAGGTATGAGGTCCGGGTTGGAAATTATGTTAGAAAACCCTATTTGTTGTCCTATAAGATCTATTAGAAAATTGTGAAGAAAACTCCTTTGTTCAGTGTGTAAATACTGTTGTCCATGTTTTTCAAACACCCCATTCAAAATGGGGACACTCTCTTTTCTTCTCCTTTCTGGGTCGATTTTGGCTTTTCCTCATTTTTCGTGCCCCCCATGTTGGTGTTCAAAATGGTCAATGAACCTCAAAAGAGATCTATATTTTGGCCATGTTCTTTGCCCCCTCAAATTCCAAGATATTCAGTCTCGATGGATACCTAGCTACTGTTTGCCTTAATATCTCAAAATTGCCTTCCATGGGGCCCGCTGGGCCCGGCTCACCGAATCTCCTCTTCCAGGTTTCCATTGCTCATTTGTCATTTCAAAAGGGTGGTGACTCTCCTGCTTTCCCCTTCCAAACTTTCAATTTTTTTCAAAATGAGTCCAATCTTGAGGAAGTGTGCCTTAGCACTCTTTCTCCCCCTTTTCCCATGTGCTATAATTGAAAAATCTTGGTTTTGCTAAGTTTTGTGAGGTCAACCCCTCGAGAATGTTGTCTATCATCTACTGTCCACCAGCTATCTGCTATCCTTCCCCCTTTCATTTTTTGTCCTTCCACGTTTTTGAGTCCTTCCCTCCGGAATGGTGTATGTCATCTATTGTCCATTAGTTGTTGGTTTTCCTTTTTCCTTCCATCTACCATTCTTCCACGCTTCTAGGTCCACCCCTCCAGAGTGGTGTCCATCACCCGTCATCCACTAGTTCTTCATTGTCTTTCTACCTTCCGTCCACTATCCTTCTACGCTTCCAGGCCTGCCCCTTCGGAATGTTGTCCGTCGTCCGCAATCCTTCTGCCTTCCGCACTTCTGGGTCTGCTCCTCTGGAAAGTTGTATGTTCATCATTTGTCAGCTATCCACTATCCTTTCACCTTCCATCTATCATGCTTCCATGCTTCTGGGTCCACCCCTCTAGAATGTTGTCTATTGTCCATCGTCCATCGGCTGTCTGTTGTCCTTCTAGCTTCCATCCACCGTCCTTCTGTGCTTTCATGTCCACCCCTCTAGAATGTTTTCCATCGTCCACCATTCATCAGTTGTCTATTGTCCTATTGCCCTAGAGGGAAGCTAGCACCCTCAAGCCCAAATTTATGTTCATGGTCCAAATGAGCTCCAAATATGAATATTATGAACTTTTAATGTTTTGTGTATGTTAGATTCAAGAAGCCTACCATGGGTCTGTTGGGGAACCCATTGAGAAAGTTGAACAAGGAAAATCACATTGCTCCCTTCGCCATTCATTTTATACCCACCTTTCCTCATAGCACCCATCAACTAAGTTGACGTTAGAATAAGTTCTATGCCAACGAAGTCAGTGACAAAACTGTAAAGGGTGACCTTCAAAGGAACAAGAAGGAGATATTTTATTTTCCACCAAATGATGATGATTTTTAGTAGCTGTCTGCCACAATCGGGAGTAACATAACTCTTTTCAGTGACACAAATCTGCAACAAGATTCAATGAAAAAATGTTGCAAGCACATCAAATAGAAGGCAACCTTCAAGTAGTTTTTGTTATAGTAAAAGGGAAATCAGCAAGAGGACAAAGTTGCTACAGTGACTGGCCACTACAAAACAAAACAGTGAAAAGAAAAAAGATGTATTTTAAATTGCTGAAAATTGAGAGGTAGGTGAAGCCCTAGTGCAATCAAATCTGGGACACATAATGTAACTCAATCCTAGCCATTCATTTGGGCTTTGGAAAAATATAAATAGGGGCCTCCCCATCATTTGTAAAGGGTTGGAGAGCTAGTGTAAAAGGGCATTTACAGAAATAGAAGACAACATTGCATGATTTTATGGATGTTCTCTTTTATTTTGCTCATCTTGCATGCATGGTTCAACCTTCCATATTAGTTTTAGTTGTATTTTCTTGAATGGAAGTGGCTATGGTGATTGTTGTTTCAGTATTTGATGAATTTCCAGCTCATTCTTTTTTTGGTTCATTGATGATGAATCACTTTTCATAGCTAGTATGAGCTTCCTTCCTTTATTGTTGCAACTTAGTTCAATTGCATGTGCATGATGCGTGTGTGTAATATGAAAATATGTAGTCCTTAGAAGATTGCACTAGTTTTGTGTAACTATAGGATTCTCTTGGCCAAACAAAACCCAGTTTAGGGAGTTTTTCTACTATAGCAGCCTCCATGATCATTGTTCATTCATAGTTTTAGGTCTAGGAACTTCCTCTCTTCCCTACCATTTTTTATTTTTTTTAATAAGTGGCCTATGGCAAGGTTCATTGCACATAGTAAAGCCAAATCCAATGATAAAAAGGAGTTCAATACTATTGTTTGAACCTGGAGCAAATGCACAACAACTCTCCCATCTTAAGAACTCCATTTGCAGATCCAACTTCCCATGCTTTGTAACTCATCCGTAAATCCGCCCTGTGATTCCAGCAAATCACATGAAACAACTGAAATATTACAAGCACTATCAAGACCTGACATTAGAGACCTTGGGATAGTGTTATGCAATTTGATTGTGGAAGATTGTCTTTCAAGAGAGTTGATGCACCTATGCATTACCTGTGTTGAGAAGTGCATAAAAAACACATCAACAAATACTTTGGTAAATAGTTGGTTGAGTTATTTTTGATATTGAGACCCCCTTCTTTGCATCTAAACTTAATCTTCAATGATCTCCATTCCTTTCAAAGAACTTAGATTTGCAATCACACAAAGAAAGAGAGAAAATGTTGATTGTTAGGGAATAGGGATTTTCCTTGGTCAAACTCCTTTTAGGTAATTAAACCAAAATGATGAAGTAAGATAATGAAACATGAATATGAAACAATATATTTAGAACCTTTCCATGATGATGGATCTTGAATTACTATAGCAATTAATGAAAAATATTTCTCTAGAATGCCTTAGAAATGATCTTGAATGCTATCTTGATGACCTTGTGAAGACTTGAAAACTTGAATACATGATACTTGGATGTTGCTTGCATGAAATAAGGATTTGAAGGCTTGCTTATATAGGAAATCCACCTAATAACCAATGTATTTGATCCCAAAGGATGACATAGGAAAAATTTGAACCTAAAACCCAGTTTTTCTTTCTCAAACCTTGAAAATAGCTCAAATGGGTCCCATAGGAGCCATTTTTCTAGCTAAAGTGTTAGGGAATGCATAAATTAATTTCATATGTTGATCTAGTAAGGTTTTTGATCAAAATATTCCTCGGGATGCATAATATACGGTCATAGCAGCCTATTAATGATGATATAAAAGTCATAAATGAAATAAGGCCCAAAATACAATGTGAAAGTGTAAATAAGTACACTTTTCAACACCAAATTAAGGAAAAATTGAGTCTATTCATCTTATAAGATCCCTAAATCCCATGTGAATGTGTAAAAAACATCACAATACTAGATTAGGTCCATTTTATTTGCAAACCTCATGAATTTAATGTGAATGTGTAAATAAATTTATTTTACAACATTAAATTGAGATAGGGTTAAGTTAATTTAGCTTAAAAAGATCCCAAGACCTAATGTGGATGTGTATAACACCTCACAACACTAGACTAGGGTGACATTAAGTCCAATTTCTCATTAAATTAAGAAATGGAAAAGGTGTACTTTTTTGGTGTCCACATTTAGCCCCCAATTTAGTGAAAGGATGAACTTGCTTCAAACTCACACTAAAGTAGAAATTAAAGAGGGGTCCAATCGTACCAATGCAGATGGTGTAGGATAAAAAAGATGGAGGTAGTCAAGCCCCTAAGATCCATGATCCTAAGTCAAACCAACATAAGAACAAAAGGATACACACACAAGGTGAATGATATGAAGGAAAATGAGATATGTGATCATGTAATGGCAATAACTAGAAGGAATAGAAGAATAAATGACCAAAAATAAAAAAGGTGGATCAGGCTTTGCCCGTTTTTCCAACATGATGTGGATCATATCTAGGATCATATCTAGGATTTTTGTCCAAAAAGGTGAGAAACATACACTCATGGTTGGTATGCACTCACACACACACAAGTGACTATGGAAAAAGTAATACCTCAAATTTGGATTCCCGCTCAAACCATACCAAAGTTATACCTCTTGATAAATTTAATAAGGCACCACAAAAATGATCTTCGATCTCCATGAGGTAAGTAACACTTCGTGTGCTTGAAACTCATAGACATTGTACATGAAAAATAGTGCAAGGAATGTTCAAAGGGATTTTTCTTAGTTCGTGCAAGGTCTCATCTTAGGGAACATTGTGCCTAATGTTTCCAAGAGAGGAAGAGTCAAAGAAATATCATGCTCTTGGAGGGAATCAAGTTCAATGATACCACCAAGAAAAGAACACATCGCAAGAAGAAAGAAAATTGTGTAATGAAATATGAGTGTCAATGTATACCCCCACTTTAAAGCGGTTGCTAACACCATTACTATGATAAATTTCTCTAAAGTAAAAGAAGACATGATAGCTTATTCAAAAATCCCTATGCCAAGTCATATGTTTCTGATAAGCTATGTCATCAATAAGGTAGTATGTCACATGCGAGCCATCTTAAGGCATGTCATCCACATCCCAAGCTTGCTCTTATATGTTCATGAAAGGTGATCAACTAGCTAAAAGAGGAAACAACTAGTGGCATATGAGGACAAGGCTATCTAACCCCTCGCCCCCACTTAGTGCTGGACAAGGGTGAGCTGAATAGGATGAAAGTAATTATTAGTTATAGGAATTAGGTGCTTCAAAATAAGGAAGAGCACCACATTCCTTAAGATGTTGAATTTTGGTACTCAAAGCCTTACATTCATTAGTGGAATGACTATGAACTCTATGATATGAACATAATGAAGTCTTGTAATAAAATTTCTTTCAATTTCTTGGAGGAAGGGATATCAAGTGATTTTGGAGGAGTCTCGACAAGATACCTTGTTGATCAATAGAAAATATTTCTTTATTTTTTGACAAATATATCTCTTGCTTAATATAGGATGTCATACTGACACAAGAATCTTTAGGTTGTGAGATTTTGTACTCTTCTTTAAAGGAAGGTGTAGAATCTAACGAATTCAAACCATTAGTTTTTTTCATGATGACATTTATATTAAGCGAATATTTCTCTGTCTCTTGTCTTTCTTTCAAAGAATCATTTGTAATAGTGTTGATGTTATGTGAAGGCTTGTTTATTTCTATGAAAGGACAATAACCAAGACTATGATTTGTTTCTTGCATGTTAGGCTTGATGGGGAGGCATATAACTTGTTCTCTAGCACCACATCCTTTTCCACTATATCCAAGTTGTTTCATAAGTTCATAACCTTTTCCATAAATCTTCTTCATTGCTTTTGGATCTGGTGGTTGTTCATGATTAATTTCATCAAATTTTGTTGTGTAATTTTCTTCCTTTTCTAAAGTGGATGAGGTCGATGCTTTCGAAGGGTCTTCCAAATTTACCATTTTTTCTTTTCCCTTTTCAGAGTCTTTGTTTACAATTTTGTATTCTCCCATGAATATTGGTGTTAAATCTAAGGAATCCCAATCATCTTCTAATATCTTTGTGACTTCCTTAATGTGTTTCTCTTTGTCTTTTTGTTGCATGTGTTCAACTTGTGTAGTTGGTGTTAATGTTGCCAAGGGATTTTCTTTACCTTTTCATGGTGTAAAACACTATAAGGCTCATGATTAGCGTCAAGTGTGTACACTTTTTTGTTGTAGATGTATTTTATTTTATGGTGAAGAGTAAAAGGCACACCATTCATTGCATGAATCCATGGTCTTCCTAGAAGGAGATTATGTAAAAGATCATGAGGCATAACATGGATCAGTGTTTCCAATGTGGCCTTCCCAACTGAAATAGGCAAAGTGATTACACAAAGTAGTTTTTTTCCTACATTATCAAATCCCTTAATAGATAAAGAGTCTGGTTGAATTTTTTATTTATCCACATGAAGCCTATACAAGAGGTTCATGCTACACACATTAAGGGTTGAGCCATTGTCAACAAGGGTTTTATTTATCCCTATCCTACTGTATTGAGCTATGATCATGAAAGAATCATTATTTTTTGCACTTCCAAAGGGGGGAGTTCACTTTGGTGGAAAATAATGTTAGAATTTATTCCTTGCATCATGGCTGCTATTTCATTTGGTTGCAAATTACAATGGATAGGAACTTGTTGCAAGGCAATTTGAAGCATAGTGTGATAATTAGGTGAATTTTGAATTAGGTCCCATAGAGATATCTTTGCAGGAGTATTCTTAATTTGTTCAACAAGATCATACTCTTTCCCACTATATGAAGGAAGACAAGGAGCACTAGCTAATATGGGATTAGGAAAAGGTAAGGGTGTTATGGTTGGTTGTTGTGGTTGTGGATTATTTCTACTGTTATATGTATGAGAAATGATATTATGACTCGACTATTGCGACATATTATTCGTAGGTGGGTAGAGGATGAATTTGGTTTTGTTTTGAGTTTGAGGTTTGTGTGAAGGGGGGTAAAGGATGAGTTGAGGTTGAATAATATTAGCATCCCTTAGTGAAGGAGAGTCTAATGTTACTTCATCACCTTCATCTAAGGGAATAATATCATTATTGTCAATGCTTTCCTTTTTTTGCACCATGATATCCTCCCTAGAAGGAGAGTTTTTAGGAGAATGATAAACTAGATGTTCAGGATATTCAGAGGTTGGTTCTTCTAAAATGACTTCATCTCAAGTAAGGGATTTATCAATGGTTCGATATGCTTGTTTTTTGATAGTGGGAAGATTAGGGGAAGACTCTATTTCATTGTCATTTTTCTCTAAGGTCTCATTCTCTTCTTCCATATTATCTACCCTAGTAGCAAAGGTTGTAATACATTCATCCATGGTTAGATTTTGTAAAGCAGCTTCATCAAAAGTAGGGGAGGCATCAAGAGAAGGACAACTATGATTTTCACGCTTACCAAATACATCTTCCCAAATGGTAGGAGCATTAGGGAAGGGACACACAAGATTCTCATGACTCTTAATAATTATATCTTTTGAAACCAACCTATCCTCTTTGCATCAAGCAGGGACATTAGGAGAAAGTTTGGAGTGTCATGGCTATATCTATGATATCATATTCTTTTTCTAAAACATTCTCACAAGCAAGGGATGCATGGAGATTAGGGAAAGTGATGTTTAGAAATGTTTCTATAATCTCTTCTCCTTGCTTTCCAATATCTTCCATAAGGGAATGAGGGGAGGGAAAATAAAGACCCTCAATGCCTGTATCTTCTTTCACCAAGATACCTTTGTCACTAATAGGAGAGGTATTAGGAGAAGAACAAGTATGATTATTATGATTGTCTAGACTACCATCCTCACCAATTGGAAATGTAATATTAAGGATTGTGTCAATAGTTTGATTTGGTTGCTCTAGGATGTTCTCATAATTATGAAAGATATTAGAAGGATGACTAACATGTTTCTTAATAACCTCATTATTGTAATCTAAATTGAATTCATAAGAGGGGATGTTGTACTTATGCAATCCATTTTTAACCATATCAAAGCCACATCTCTTGAAAGTAAACATGCTATCATGGAAAGTAAAGAAAGTGCAATGCAATGACTTAAAGTGAAATGTTTAAATGTAATTTTTAGATGTGAAACACGGTAATTTGTTAACTACATTATGCAACAACTTGAAATATGAAATGTTGTAAATGCAAATATGAAATTGAGCAATGTATGAAATGAGCTAATTTAAGCTAGATCTAATGAAATGCATGTAACAGAAACTCATCCAACTAATACAGATAGTTAATGGAAGCAAAAAAAAGTGCAAAAACAAGGTTTTCAATGTTGTAAAAGGTAGTTTCATGGGTGCACTCGAACCAATTCGCCCAAGGTGGTGAATGAGTCCTAGTACGGATTTTTTCAAAAAAATTAGAAATTCTCAAATGATCTTTATGATTTTTAGTTTGTATGATGTGTATCCTAAATGCAAATGTGGTTTTTCGATAAATTTCAATGATTCGAGATGAAAAAATGAAACCTCTATGCACTTTCACGAAGGAAAAAATTTAGAAAACCTAGATGCAAATTAACCAATACAAATCCTAATGAAAAGTTAATGTAAGCTAGATCTGGAATGATGATGGACTTCAAATCAGAATTATGATGTTCAAAATTTGGGTTCACCAAAATGTGGACACCGAAAAGGGATACTTCACTTCCTTGTCCACACAATGGGTACAAGGAGAGGGATCCAGTTTCACAAAGTTCACATTCAAGAATACCTTAGAGATCTAAAACCAATGAATAATGTGAGAGATCTAACTGAAAGGCATCCTTGGGGATGAATGGGACAAGAAAGGGGGTTCACCACCAAGTGTAAACTAGGAAAATAATGTTGGAAAATACAATGTGATATGCAAAAAAATGCTAAATGACCTAAAGAATTCCCTAGAAAAATAAAGCAGAATAAAAAAATAAAGATGTGAATGGTGTTCACCTGGAAACCTTGAAGAGACTATAAATGACTCTAAAATTATGGAAATGATGATTTTTAAGCCTGGTGGGACTCATTCGCCATTATGGGTGAATCAGTCATGATTCTGGAAAACTGCACTAGAGCCTATTTTAGCCAAATGGTTATCCAAATCCAAAAAAATATTTAAAAAATAGGTACATTGGGACTCATTCACCACTAATGAAGAATGAGTCCACTTTGAATTTTATGGAAACTCAAAATTTGAATCTATATCTCTCGGTTTGCTCAATATGTACCTCCAAGTGTCCAGATCTGAAACCTTGATTTTCGGGACTGTGACTTTTTCTGAAGATTTGACCTTGTCAATAGGGAGATGACTCCAACAAGTTTTAAACCTAATCTTCAATGATCTCCATGCCTTTCAAAGCACCTAGATTTGTAATCACATAAAGAAAGAGAGAAAATGTTGATTGGAAGGGAATAGGGGCTTGCCTTGGTCAAACGTAGTTTAGGTAATTAAACCAAAATGATGAAGTAAGATAATGAAGCATGAATATGAAATAATGCATTTAGAACCTTGACATGATGATGGATCTTGAATTTCTACAACAATTTATGAAGAATCTTCCTCTTGAATGCCTTAGACATGATCTTGAATTCCATCTTGATGACCTTCTGAAGACTTGAAATGCCTAACTATTGCTTGGTTGACTTGAAAAATTGAATACTTGATACTTGAATGTTACTTGGATGAAATGAGGATTTGAAGGCTTGCTTATGTAGGAAATCGACCTAATAACTAGTGTATTTGATCCCAAAGGCTAACATAGGAAAAATTTGAAACTAAAACCTAGTTTTTCCCATTCAAACCACAAAAATAGCTTGAATGGGACTCATTTTCCATCTTGGGTGAATGAGTCTCAACTGGATGGGATTGTTGAAAGTATGATTAAGTATGGTGGTGTTGTCGTTAATGTTGACATTGATGTCAACATAGTATAGGATGTTGTAGAGAGAGGAAACAAGTGATTGTAGGATGTGCATGTATATTTGAGATGTTGTAGAGTTGTTGTGAGTACATGAAGCTATATTTATGATGTCATAGGTGTGCTAATATGATGATTTTCCAAGTGCTTTTGAGAAATAGTGAAGACAAAGTTGTGTGTATGTTTAGAATGTGCTACGGTTTATTCTCCATATTTCTTCTATATTGATCCTATGCTTGTGTGGATCTGAGGTGTTGTTTATGATATTCATTGTGTGATATATGTTGGATTGTAGCTTCTAGTTTGATAAAGTGTGAAAGTTGTGTTCACTAGTGTGTGAAATGGTTTGGTAGAGTTGTTTGTTTATGGATTGGGAGAATTTATTTTGCTTCTTAGTCCTTCGTTGGTTTGTTTCTGGTCTTGCAGAGCTGGTAGAAGGCTTGTAATGATGTTATTTGTGTTCCATCAAATGTGTTTTTGTGTTGGTGCTCTCGAAGATGAGTTTCAGTATTCTTGTGTGTCTATATAGTATTGTTGGACTGGTGAGAAGTGCTCTATGTATAAGGTTGTTTCATTTGTTGTAGATGAATCTGAAGTCATATGAGATGTGCTCTAGTGTATGTTGAAGCATTTCATGTGGTTTGCATGTTATCTTCTTTTTGCGGAAGTGTGTACTTCAAAGTTCATTTGTGTTTTCATTAGGTTTCATCGACCTGGTGTCTACACTTCATGTGAAGGATAAGAATAAATTAAGGAAGCATGAAATTTATCAAATATGTTGTTTTGGGTCTTGGTTAAGTTTTGGTTTTGTCCTCTCTCATTCTCTTCCACCATGGGAATGTTGAGTTGCTAACCTAATTTCAATTTGTAATATGAAGTGTGTGTAGCTAACCTTGGAGAAAGTTTCTAAGGTTCAATATGGTATAAATATAATTTGAGATTTTATGGATTCATGTATATAACATGCCACAAGTGTAAGAAACAAGAGTGTGTGAAAGTTAGTTGAGGAAACAATACTTTAATGTGTCAGATTCCTGATAGCAGTGAGTTGATGGTGTCTACAATCTTCTAATCAAGGCTGTGGATGTGAGTAATTTTTTGTGGTGGATTTTTCTATTACCTTTTGTATCTATAGGTAGTGAGCCTCCCTTTTGGACAGTGAGTCCTATTTTTAGGTAGTGAGCCTTGTATCTAGATAGTGAGTCCTTTCTAGTCAGTGAGCCATTTGGGGGTGAGCCTCTTTGTAATCAGTTTTGGAATTACTTTATATTGTGAGCTAATCCTCACCATGGTTTTTCCCTTATTGGGCTTTCCACATAAATTTGGTGTTTATGGTGTTGATATTGCTTTATGTTATTTGCATTTCATGTTCATACTTAATAATAGAATAAAGTGGATTATAAGTTGATAATTGTTTGAGTTTGTGATTGATATTGTGACAACTAATTTACCCCCCCTCTTAGTTGTCTTGTACCTTTCAACAATTGGTATCAAAGCTTTGGTTCCTTGGACAAGAGATTAACCACTTGAAGTAGATATGATGGCCCACAAATTGTCTATCCTTGTGTTTGATGGATTTGACTATAGTGACTAGAAAGTGCAGATGAGAAGTTACTTGATCTCTCTTAGATAAAAGGCTTGGAGTGTTTTTTAAAGAAAATATGTTGCACCAGCTAGTGGTCCTTCTTTTGTAGATGATTTTTTTTCCTATGAGGAAAATGAAAAAGAAAGGTATCCAATCTATAGTGCCTTATCTAAGACTGAGTGAAGAGAAGTCATTTCTTTAGGTACTACCTATGAAGTTTGGAAAAAATTGGAAGATATCTATGAAGGAAATGACAGTGAAATTTTTAAAGAAGCTAATAGCTAAGTTCAAATACGAGAACTTGAAAATAGAAGAAGATGAAGATATTGCAAAAAAATTTAGAGGGTTCATATTGTAGTGAATGAAGTGAAAAATAAAGGTGGTACTCTGACAAATGAAGATGTAATGGAGAATATTTTGATGACGTTACCAGAGAGTTACAGTGATAAGGTTTCAGCTATTGAGGAAGTGTATGATCCTAAGAAGTTCACTAAACAATATTTGTTTGGAACCTTGGCTGCATTCGAGATGAGGAAGTTTGGAAAAGAAGAGAAGAAAAAATTATCCTTTAAAGCTATAAAGACAAAATTTGATCTGGATAGTGATAATTTAGAGGAGGTGGAAGCAAATTTTACAAGGAAGTTGAACAAAGTTATTGATAAGTACAAAGTTATGTTTCCTTTTAAATGTTTTAGTTATGGAAATATTGGTCACTATGCTTCAAGATGTTCAAATAGAGTTTCACACAAGAAGAATAGAGAAAACAAAGAAAAAAAGGATAAGAAGTTAAGAAATTGTACTATGTTAGAGAAGATACTAGAATTTCTGATGATGCGTATAATTTTGAGGGAGATAATGATGAATTCTTGTTTCTAGCTTTTGAGAACAAATCAGTTTCTACTAACTCTAGAAGATGTGCAAGGGAAACTGGTATGAAGAACAAGAAGGATGAGATGGAAGGTACTCTGGTTACTAACTTTCATTCTAGACAAGATGAAGACTATTCATTGATTGGTAGTGGCTTCTCACATCAACTGACCAAAGACAAAAGTAAGTTTACTAAACTTGAAAAGTATGATGGTGGATTAGTCATGTTTGGAGATTATTCTAGAGCAAATATTGTTAGAAAATGAACAATTGCTTTTGATGGAAAACATAGTAATGATGATGTCTATTATGTTAAGGGCTTAAGGAATAATATTTTGAGTGTTGGAAAAATGTGTAGAAAAGGATTCAAGTTTGTGTTTCAGGATAATACTTGTGAGATCAAAAAAGGATCTAGAACTGTGGTTGTTGCAGGAAGAACATATGGAAACATTTATCAGCTTAAGGGTGTTGATGGCCAGTGCCTTGAATCTCAAGTTAATGAAATTTTGCTATGGAATTGAAGGATGGGACAAGTAAAATTTGATAATCTAATCAGGATTAGTTCAAGAGAGGTTATCTGGGATCTGTCTAAAATCATGAAGCTACCCAATACTGTTTGCAGAAGTTGTCATTTGGGAAAGCAAACAAGATGCAATTTTAAAGGAAAAGATCAATCAACTAATAGAATGTTGGAATTGTTTCATATTGACCTATGTGGTCCCACAAGAATAGAAAGTCTTAATGGTGATAGGTATTTAATGCTCCTAATTGATGATTATTCTAGAATGACATGGGTTGCATTTCTGAGGGAGAAAGCTCAAGCTTTGGATAGATTCAAAGTGTTCAAGGAAAGGGTAGAGAATGAAGTGAACCTGAGAATCAAATGTTTAAGGTCTGATAGAGGTGGAGAATTCACTTCCATTGAGTTTAATACATATTGTGAAGAGCATGGTATAAAGAGATAATTTTCTGCTCATAGAACTCCTCAACAAAATGGAGTTGCTGAGAGAAAGAACCAGATTGTGAAAGAGGAAAATGTACTTGATGTATACTCAAGAGAGGCAATCCACACTGATGTTTATATTCTTAATAAAGTTCATATCAGAGGTAACAATACAAAAACTCCTTATGAGTTTTGGACTGGCAAGATTCCTACTGTGAAGTACTTTAAGGTGTTTAGAAGCAAATGTTACATTAAAAGAGATGATGAGAACCTTTGAAAGTTTGATGGTAGATGTGATGAAGGAATTTTCCTTAGATATTCAACCAATAGAAAATCTTATAGATGCTCCAATAAAAGATTGAGGAATATTTTTGAGAGTGCAAATGTGAAAGTTGATGAAGATATGCATAGACCAGTTGAGATAAGTGAAGTTGAACCAGATGAGCCTATCTTTAGAATAGTGCAAGAAGAGGATAAGGAAGAAGAAGAAGAAGCTCCAAAACATTCCCCTAAGACTCAAAAGTATTTATAGAAGAATCATCTAGAAGAACAAATAATTTGAGATAAGAGTGAAGGTGTAAAGACAAGAAGCAAAGTGGTAGCAACATAGGTAAATCTATGTTTACTTTCAAAGATAGAACCTAAGTCTATGTGTGAAGCATGCAAAGATGAAAGTTGGGTAGAGAAATGAAAGAGGAATTGCAAAGAGAAGAATTAGACATGGGAATTGGTTCTTAGACCTGTAAACAAGAATGTAATTGGTTCAAAGTGGGTGATCATGAATAAGTTGAATGAGAATGGTGAAGTTGTAAGAAACAAAGAAAGACTTGTATGGAAAGGTTATTCATAGGTTGAAGGAATATACTTTTAGGAGACATTTTCCCCAGTGGCAAGAATGGAGGCTATTAAGATGTTTTTGGCCTTTTCTGCACATAAAGAGTTCAAGATTATATATCAGATGGATGTTAATTAGTCTACATTCCTAAATGGAGAACTAGAAGAAGAGGTGTACATGGAACAACTAGAGGGATTTATGTTATCAAATAAACCAGATATGGTATGTAAGTTGAAAAGGGAATTATATGGACTTAAACAGGCTCCCAGAGCATGGTATGCAAGATTGGAAAGATATTTGACACAAAAAAAAGTTCAACAATGGCTCCACAAAAAAAATCTCTGATTAGTGATATTATAATGTTGATAATGGTTGTGTATGTTGGTGATATTATTTTTGGAGGAAATGAAGGTATGTGTAAGAGATTTATAGAAGAGATGCAAAAAAAGTTTGAATTGTCTATGATTAGTGATTTGAATTTCTTTCTAGGACTTCAAGTGAATCAAACTGATAAAGGAATATTCATTTCAAAATCAAAGTATGTTGAATATGTTTGGAATGGATGAATCCAAACCGGTCTGTACCCCTATGGTGATTGGATGTAAACTGAGTAAAGATGATGAATCCCCTAAAATTGATCAGAGCATGTACAAATCTATGATTGGTGGGCTATTGTATCTTACTACAACTAGACCACATATCATGCATGCAGTATGTTTAGTTGTTAGATTTCAAGCAGAACCTAAAGAAGCAGATGTTACAGCTGTGAAGAGGATATTCAGATATCTAAAAGGCACTATGTATTATGGATTGTGGTATCCTAAGGATACTAATTTCACCTTGAGTGCTAAAAATGATGTAAATTGGGCTAGTTGTGTAGATGATTGGAAGAGTACAAGTGGTGGTGCATTCTTTGTTGGGGGAATATTGGTTTCATGGCTAACTAAGAAACAAAAAATTAGTTTCTTTATCCACTACAAAACTAAGTACATTGTGTGTGAACCCCAATCTAAATACCTGCAAAACAATGAGAACAAGCACATTAAGTTAGAGATTGCAAGCAAGAACAAGGATTCCCCATGAAATCCATTTACAAAACTCAAATTAGGAAAATAAACAATGAAAAAAACAATGAAAATAGAAAAATAGTTTGAATCCTAATTTAAATTTGCAAACTCATGATCCCATGGGGGAATTGGTGCCAATTTGATGTGAAAATTGGCCCTTTCCCAACTCCTATGATGCAATATTGATATGTTGAAGATATGTTGATGAGTGATCCACTTTTTTGATGAAGGATGAATGATTCCAAGCTAAAAAACTACATAACCTAGCTATGATTCAATGATATTTGATGGAAATGGCTAAATATTTTAGCATAATAACTTTGCATAATTTGTGGATGATAAAATGAGGATATGATATTTTTATTTATAGAATGTAAAGATGGATGAATGTCCAAATTTGAGCAATGTGGGACTAACATTCATCCAATGGAAAGATTCCACTTGTCAATCTATGAATGGATGGAGGATGTGCAAGTTTTGAGGATTGTGCCAATAAATGCATATTTTTGAATTTCAAATTTGTTGAAATGACTTGCAAGAGGGAAGGGAAAATGCAATAAGTGCTACTTGGCTCAAGGAAAAGGACATGTAAGATGGAGTTATTGCCTTGTTGGATGTACATGTCCACTTGGAATTTTTGAATTCAAACATGGAGAATATTCCAAAAGATGCCTTGTGAGGAAAATGGAGATTTAATAAATGAATTAAATCTATTTTCATGTGCAACTTGAAAAATCTAGAGGATGGGACATGAATTAGAATTAAATTAATCAAGGGTCAATTAATTTAATAGGAGGTTAGATGATGTGACCTATTTGACTCAAATTTATGGATTTATTTAAATCAAATAAGAGAGGAATATGATAAGAGAATAATTAAATAAGGATTTTGATTTATTTAATTAAAAGAGATGGTGTTAGATTAAATAAAATAAGGTTTTAATTTATTTAATTTAATAGACAGACTTTATAGATTTAATCAAATAAAAATAATTATTTAATTAAATAGGGATAATTAGATCAGATGATTGATTTAATTAACAAAAGAGAGTGACTTAATTAGATAAAATGATTTATTTAATTAAGAGAGGAATATTGATGGATTTAATTAGATAAGGGGATTTGATTAAATGGTTAGACCGAGGGATGATTTAGGATGAAACAATGTTAGTAGGTTGGGATCAAATGCACAATGTCAATCGGTATATTTTACGTGTCTATATTTTTCCCCTCTTTGAAGCAATGCACTTGTTGCATTGGTTCAAAGAGTAAACGATCTCGATCAAAGTTTAATTTTTTTTGTTATTTAAAATCTTGCCCCACTACTACCTAGCGAGAGAAAACATGCCATTATATTTCCCCCTCTAGAGAGTGGATGAAAATTTCAATTTTTGGGTGATCTCGTGAAAAAAGAGGACAAGGTGCCTGATAGGTCCTAAAAGGCTTCGGGAGGCTAAAAATGTGTATAAACACAATAAAATGATGTAAAACAGGCCTCAACTAGACAAAAATAGCTTCAAGGGTCCAAAACCCTAGCAGCACAGCCAATTAGGGTGAAAAAAACCCTAATTTTCAAGCTTAAAAGGGGCCTAAGGGGTCACTTTCAAGTCATTTTCACACACTTCCATTTGTAATCTTGAGATTTGAGCTCTGACCTCCTAATGATATGGCACAACAGTAGCTTTCCCTACACATTTCTGATCGAGTTCGGATGTACTAGCGGCCACCTGGCATTGGGGCACCGGTAAGTTACCCTTGAGCTTCGTTTTTCCTTCTTTTTTCCTTCATTTAATGCTTTCAAAGTCAGTCTTTCTGCAACAGCACTATATAGTGCTGCTCAAAAATCAAACTGTGTCACTCGGTGTTAAATAACATCATGGCAGTGTAGTTTGGAGTTTCAAAATAGACTCCAAACTGCGACACTAAGCTCGGGGCTAGCGGGGTGGTTTGGAAACTGTGACGCGGCGGTCCTGCATTTGCTCAAAGTGCATTGCTAGAAGAAAAAGTGCACCGCAGTGGTGCCATTTTAGTCTTTTATGCCTTAGCATCAGAGTTTCATTAGAAATCAAACTACGAGGCCTTCACGGATTGCACCATTGGAGAGGTGTTTTGAAAGCCTGGTGAAGAATTTTTCAAAAATTTTAACATGGTGAGCTTCCTTGATGTAGGACGCGACGAGGAAGCTCTACTCTCGAGAGCACAGGTCGTGGGACCTGTTTGGATATTTGTGGGATGTGAGCGACAGGGATCAAGATCGACTCTAGGTCACAGGGTTATGGTACATCACTTACACAGCGCCCATTTGCACTCACTTAGGGATGCTGTCAACTCTGGCCGAGAGATGGCACAATGAGACCTCTTCATTTCATCTTCCCACTGGCGAGGCCATCATCACCTTAGAGGAAGTTTGGCATATTTTGAGATTGCTGATTCATGGTCAGTGAGTGATTTTTGACATGGGTGAGGGGCACGATGCTTGCCATGGAGTCCTCGCCATAGAGGACATCATTCTTTGCGAGGGGCAGATAGAGCTTAAGCAACATAGGATCCTGGCACCTCCCTTCCCCTTGTTGTTGTAGTGGTCATTTTAGGTCTCATTCCCCCTAACAAACGAGGTCGATACTTCAGTCACAAATGGGGATATTGCTGGGAGCATATGGTTAGAGATAGGCTAGTCCATTTTGCTTGGGGGCAGGTGCTTCTAGCTTCTTTATACAGAGATCTGCATGAGTACATGTACATGGATGGTAGAGCACTCGAATCAGGCATGACACTTCTTCATGTCTAAGCGTCGGAGCACATTGTTGTGCTACGTCCACACATTGTTTCAGTTTCTATGGTGCTAGATGATACCCTCATGTGGCATTATAGAGGTGGTGTGTCCTTCACACACAGGTGAGCACAGGATCCCCTACTGGAGGAGGGTCCTTGATGAGATGCAGGTGTTCACATGGCAACCATACCTTGGTTGGCCCAGATGGGCCAACAATGCTGAGCAGTTGTTCTTTTCCTGCCAAGACCGCTATATGCGGGGGTGCGAGCACACGATGATCGAGAGGTACTTTCTCGAGTGGGTGTAGTGCCAGTTCAGTGAGCCTTAGCATTGCCTTGATGACTATGTAGCTGTCTTCACCTGCACCATGACACAGGTTTCATGGGGGCGGTATATTCTTGCCTCAGTGGTGATCAACAGTTTCAGATAGTTGGTGGCTCAACCATGAGCCTACGATCAGGGGCCTGTAGATCCAAGCACGACACAGGCATACGAGGATTGGTTCTAGCCTCCCCTATGATCAACTACTCCAGGAGTAGTCCTAGATCACCAGAGAGTGAGAGGAAGAGGGGGAGGACAAGGACAAAGGGTTGATGTATGACAAGACTAGTCGGTTGGGCCCCAAATTCAGCCAGGGCAAGGAGATTTACCAATGTCAAATTAGTAGCAGGTGCCATCAGGTGTACCACCATGGGTTGAGGATCAGCCTCAAGTGCAACTTCAAGTACAGCCACCAACACAACCAACATGACAAGTGGATCTCTGAGATGCATTGATTGCTCAGCTATAGGCCTAGGTGCAAAATGTGACATGGGAGAGAGATCAGGCTCGAGCTAAGAGAGAGCAGATGAGGGTTGAGAGAGATCAGACCATTTAGCAAAGACAAGCTACACAGTTACAAGTAGCCACAGAGCTAGGCCAGAGATAACAGTTGGGCATGTGCAGGATCATGATCAGCCAAAAAGCGGTGATATGATGGGTATTTGTAGGGTATGTGGTTGATGACTTTTTTTTTACCCAAAATTGATGAAATGAAAAGGGTTTTTAAAGGAGATTCTCAGATTTCCACCAATATAAATTATGCTTTACTTTGAATTTAATAAATAATTATTATTCAGTTTCTATTTGAATTATGACTAAAGTCTTGATTGATAGGCTGATTGAAAAACATCTATAGCTTTCAAACGGTATCCCATTCTTTGAATTCAAAACATGCATCACATTCTATGCTTTGCATACTATAAGATTAAAAATCTAGAAAAAATGAATTTCATGAAGTTTTGACCAAGTTAAGGTGGTTAAACATAAGAGTTTTTATATTTTTTAAAAGTTGTAATAAAAAAATCATAATTAATTATTTACTTGGAGAAAAATTACAAAAAAATATGCATCACATCTGGACATGAGTCCTCTACTTATGTTTAAAATATTATAAAAAAATATTATCATTTTATTGTGGTTAGGGTGGTCAGACAGACACCTACTTCTTAGTTTTTCCCTAAAATTTAAGTACTACTGCATTGAAATTTCAAATTTTCACTAAATAGATTTAAAAATAAAATAAAAACCTAGTAGTTTAGAAACTACATTCAATCTGATACAGATTCTATTCTTACATATTTTTGAAATAATATAGATAATTTATTCAAACTTTTATGTCAAGTTTCCTAACTCTTATTTTTCTGAATTTTTTGCCACTTAAGGGCCTATTTTTTCCATGATGATCCTACACATACCCAGTTAGAGAGTATGGTAGCCTCCTCTTCTCAGGGTACATTGTCCATTCGGTCTTACAGGGATGCTATCTGAGAGGTTGAGTACTATCAGAGGAATTATCATGAGGCCATACCCAGAGGAGGACGGGTCCTAGAGTACTCGCAGCAGACCAACTACAGACCAGCAGAGGGTCACGGTGACAGGGGCGAGGGCAGCATACATGGGGATAGACCTTGATCAAGATGATATGATACTTTTTGTGCCTTATGGGCTCCGTTTTGATAGCCCGATGGGCCTTTTGTATTGATTGACATACGTGTATAGTGATCCAATTTATTATTTGTACTATGATAGTTACACTATTGATGATATATATATATATATATGAGTCGATGATGATTTTGATATGATGTGATGTATACCATTTATTTATGCATGTGTGAATGACTTTATTTCTATATGTTGTGCAATGATGTTATTTGATGCTTTTATGGATGCACTTATTTCCAATGATATTATGCAATGATTATGACTAACAGATCTATATTATGTTAACCTATGATATGCAAATGTATTTATGTGATGTGAAATGATGTTGTCTATATGATGATCAAATGGTGATGTAATATGTGATATGGATTGTAATATGCAAAATGATATGGAAATGATCTATGGTGTATGTGTGAAATGATATGTGAATCCTATTTACATACGAAATGATTATGGATGGATGTACGCTTTGTATGTAATGAATTTTGTATGTTCCTATTTATGCTTATAATGATGTGTAATGATTTATCCAATGAATGATTTATGATGCTATTTATGAGATGAAATGGATGATGTAATGTGATGGTCGTGATATGATGCAAATGAGATGGTTTTTTAAGATACTTAGATTAACAAATATTATTATCCTAAACATATTAAATGATAATGTAATGTATGTGATGCATTTAATATGATGCAATGATATGTTAATGCAAAGTGGTATGATGATGCCTAGTGTAATATGAACATAATATGTGCAATGGATTATCTGATAATGCTTATGTACCTATTATGTATGATTATGCAGTAGGTGGTAATGTGAAATGATTATGACATGCAAATGAATGTTATGTAAGGATTTATGTGATAAATGCAATGTGATGCAATAAAATGGATGCACCTATCTATAAAGAATGCTTATGATATCATGTTTATATGATGATGGAAATGCAATGCATGTGTTTCCTATATGTTATGTTGATGCAATATGCTAATGATTTGTGGATGCAAGATTGATGACGATGGTGATGATGATGGTGATGATCAACTGTCATAGTACCTTGTTAGCACGATGAGCAAGAAGAGAAGAAGTCATTTCAACAAGACACAAGATGATGAAAGTGAAAATGATGATGATGATGATGATTACTTACCGAGGAATTAGGATTTTCAAAGGGCCAATTTCCTTATGTTTGATAACACAGGTGGTATGATGCATCAAGGTATAGAGAACCAAGATGGAATTGTACCTAGTGTGATGTACTTTGACTTGACAAGAAAATAGGAGTATCCTTGTTCATACCTGACATACGAAAACCTTGCTAGGATGCAGTTCAAAAGTTTCAAACACCTCGGACCAAAACACGGAAAGGTATAACCTATCAATGTAATAGTCAACAAGTTGCCCAAAACCTCATCCATACATACCTAACAAAGCAAGTATTCATGAAGGTTATATTAAAAGAACATCCAACAAGCATAGCAAAAAAAAGATAATGATTGTTGCTCCATTCCTATTTCTCTAAATTCTCTTGTTCAGATATCATCGAGAAGTCCCTGGAATGAGCGCAATAAGATAAATCAAAAGGATAAAGACAAAGTAAACAAACAAGCTGATGTTCTTCAACACCGCTAACCAAAAGGGGATGTGTTTTGATAGGATAAGAATCCAAGTGATATCCAAAATGATGCCCATTGTCAGAATGATATATCCTAGGACATGCATTGTATAGGGTGATGATGGTTTGATAAGTTGCTTGATAAGCTATTGATATAAGGTTGACTGACATGTCTGAAAATGATCAAGATTTTGATTTTGTTTTAAAGAGTTGTTGTTTCGATTTTGATTTTTTGTTTGAAGTTTTATTTTTCCAATTGCTATGGTTGTTTATGTTTGTATTGCCAAAGGATGAAGGTGATGATCAATTTAGTATGGATGATTGATTATTTCGAGTTAAAGTGAGATGAGACAGATGGATTTTTTTGAATATTTGGATGTTTTTTGATCTTTTTGAGATGTTTTGAGGTTGTTTTTGGTATTTTCAAGATTTTACAAATGTTTTGATTTTCCAATTTTTTTGAATGTTTTTGGATTTTGATGTGATTTTGATTTTTTTGGATTTTGATGGTTTTTTGGATGTTTTTGTGTTTTTGTGTCTTGGGGGCTAATCACCAATTAGCCTTTCCTACATTTAAGCTCAGAGACAACATAGTTTGAATACATTGTTTTTGATGTTTTATGTTTTATGAGTGTTTTTGGATTTTGATGTGTTTTGGATGTTTTTGGATTTTTCGCATGATTTTGACATTTTGGATATCGATATGTCTGATGATATCAGTCCTTTGTTTAGGATTTTTTTGAAGACCAAGCTAAGGTTGACTGATCGAATCGATGGATTGATGATGATGATAACATTGTTGAGGATTGACAACAATGCAAGGATTGTGTTAACCAACACAATGATTGGGATGATAATGGAGTGATTGGGTTTGATTGATCTAGATTTTTGAAGCTTGGTTTGGAACAAAATTTTTTTTAGATGATTTGATGTGTCATTGAAGCACACATTAGATGCAATTGATAACGATTGATTGGATTGATGTTTGATGAAAGATGAAGATTGATAAGGAATGTCTTCTCGTCAGAATATGCCATGGGCTAGTGATTTAGTTTTTTGATCACAAGTGGTGGACCAATTTTATTTCACGTTTTCCAATGTTTGGACCACCATATAAGTTGGAGGATATAGATCAAGATTTATTCCTGAAGCAAGATGTAAAAAGTTGCCCCCAATGTCTAGCAATGTATGGAATGTGATGTGTGGATGCTCGGATAGGTGTATGGATTAAGGGATATGGATTATATTGTGATAAGATAAGGTGTTTAGATAAATAATGCTCATTTGCATAATGCTTCATGGCTTAGATAATGTTGGGTAGGATAGGATCAATGAAAATGACCCATGTCAAAATGTTTACTGTAAGCAAGTGTAAAGTGAGCACCAAACTTTCATTAAGATCAAGATAACTCAGATGATGGATGCAGATAGATGCAAATGGATTGGATAAATGGTTCATGGATGAATGAATTTATTATGGATGAGATGGATGGAATGTTGGCTTTATTATGGATGGGATGAGATGCTTTCTCCTGGAGTGGCACAAGCATATGCTCGATTCTACACATGACACATGTTTTCCAGGTTTTCATCAGGGTACCTGCCCAAAGCACCACCGAAGTGGTATTCACTAGAGGAAGATTTTTTTCTTTACTATTTTCAATCCTTTTTCTATTTTTTTGGATTTTCATATTTTTTGATTTTTGGTATTTTTCTATGAAAGATTTAAAGCTCATGTTGAACCACAAGGTGTTGCTGATGTAGATGCTTCTGTCATGATGTGCCATCGATATCATGCCTTAAGAAGTTCCTTTGCTAAGATATGTGCACTTAAATCCAACTTTTGAGATTCCCGATCTACTTCATTGATACCAGAGTTGACTTTGTCTTTATGTGCATATCACAATAGAATGCCTTCTAAATCCTTATGATAAAGGGTTGTTGCCAATACATGGTCAATTTGAGAATTGGATATCATGCGTAGAGGCATGGATGGAGTGTGTTTAGGGATAAAAGATGGATTGGTTGACAACATTAGAATTTTTGACTCTCCAAACTTGGGAAGATGAGCAATGATGGGTGGATATGAAAGTGTGTGTGGAATTAGGACCAACTACTTGATATACTTTGTGCATCACTTGAAAAGCCTGCTTTTGCTTTTACGGACATCTTTGATGGATAATTTTCCCTTTTTTTAATTTTTCCCCATAGTTTCTTTGACTAATGGAGTTTGATAGGGATGATCTTTCTTTGTATTCTTTAGTATCCATATTTGTTTGATTTTTCCATCATGCTTTGCTTCCTTTTCTTTGATAATGTTCTTCGTACTTTGATTCAAATCTTTCTTTCGAAGTTGGTTCCAATTCATGGATGGGGTGATGGGTGGATGAAGATTCATGGCGTGGCTGGTTGTAATATTAACATTAGTTTCATCATAAGTATTCTTCGTGCTCCCTATGTTGATGTTTGCTTCAGACATAGTTTCCCCCAGTATGGTGGTAGTAGAAACTTCATGCTTTGATTTTTCTTGTTTTGAGGGTTCCTATTTAGAATGCATTCTCTGATAAATGACCACTACAGATGATGTTATTTCAATTTGCTGCTCTGCTAACTCTGAAATATTTTTTTATGTCTAACCTGCTTCATTGAGTGGATAATGTTGGATATCTTCATACATGATGTCTTCAGTCTAGATTTTGGATATATCTAATCCTAATGTCGACAACTCTATTTGGCTATAGGAATCAATAATATGCTCTTTTTGTGTCATAATGTCAGAAGTAAAGGAATCATGTTCAGAATGAAGATCATCTACGTGTCCATCCATAGAAATCCTCTCATGGGTAGATGGAGGAGCATGTGCTATGTGGATGTGATCATTATTTGTGACATCCTGTATAGATAGGAGAGTCTCCATTAAATCATTATAGTATCTTGGAGATACGAATTTTTGATCTTGAATAATTTTGGAATCACCTTTGACATGCTTTGGATCAAGTTCTTGAAATGGGTTAGTTCCAAAGGATGGATTTCTTACAAAGGGTTCTTAGATATCTTCATTAGGCATAGGAAGTGTCTCAATATCCTCAGGATTATTGATAAGATTTGGATCAAATGTTGAGTTGAAGATTCCTTCAATATCGGCAATCATGAGGTCAAAGGATGTCGATATGTCTTGGAAAGGACCATTGCTAGAATTTGGTGAGAGATGTTGATCATGCTTTAGAATAGATTTTTTAGATATGTCCTATAACTCATTAGGTGATGTAGAGACATTTTCAACATGATCATTGGTCAATGGATTGTTGATTACAGGATCAAATAATGTTAACACTCCTTGAAATAGATCATTGTCAAATATTTTTGAGGGTTTCTTATCATGATCAAAAAGTGACTCTTGATGTATGTTGATTTGATCTTTGGATGAGGTAGAAACATCTTCCATGTGTTTTTTGTTGGATAGGTCTTGATCATGTGATCATTGACTTGGATTGATACATGGAGTTGTTAACATTTTTTTAGGATTTTGAACACCATTTTCTTGTTGTGCTTGGTATTGGGCTTGAACTTTCACTGTCCCTTGAGGCCGGGCTTGTGCTTGTTGGGCTTGTAGTGTGGCTTGGGAAACTTGAGAAGCTTGTGCATCTTGTTGAGCAACTAGTTGCACAGCTTGTCAGTTTTGGTTTTGTTGGAGTGCCTTCTGATAAGAAACCTGTTGAGGAGCTTGCATTGCCATGTTGTATTGGTTTGATGTGTTTTTTTTGGGTGGTGGTGGTGGTGGTTTTGGAATAGTGCTTGTTGTGGTGATAAGAGGTACCATCGTATTGATGATGGGTATTTAAGTGGTGGATGGTGCGATGAATATGGTTAATCCTTGAGAGACCATGTTTTGAGGGATGATAGATGATGTGTTGGTTGCTTGTGTTATGGGGATGGTCACCATCTGTTGTTCTGATATCGATGGTAAGGGGGTATGATTTGGTATGATGCCTTAATTGAGGATTAGGGGGATGTTTTCGATGAGAAGTGGTAGTGAAGGTAGCCCCAAACTGAGAGGTGATATGGATGTTAATGGCAAGGGTGGGAGTGTTGGGAAAGTGAGTGGCATGCTCCCTTGGGGAAATGATGATGTTTGATTGAAAATTCCCCCTAGTCCAAATATGTCTCCTTCTCCTTGTGAGGTCATGGGGAGAGAAGTTTGTGGTGATAATGATAATGTGTCATTATGAAAGGTGAGGGGGACATATGGGTGTGATGGATTTTGAACAATATTTGGGTGTTTTGCAAACATATCTATCCAAAAGTTTACCAAGTGTGGATTTGAAATTTTCATGCTTGGTATAGTTGTACTTGGTATATTCTCATTGGTCATGTATGGATTTGGTGGGATAATGTTGTTTTGTTGAAGACTCGTGGCTTGAGAATTTGGTTGATAGATTTGTAAATTTGGACTTGGATTTAAATCTACTATCGGAAAAGGTGTTCCAATATTTGAATTGGGTAGACTCACATTTGTTGCTCCATTGAGGTTTGTGGGAGATAATGATCCCATGTATGGATTGTATAAATGTGATTTTTGAAAATCAATTGACATTGTAAGGCTTTGATAGTTTTGTTGACTTGGATTACTCATGATGTATGGATCAAGTTTATATTCCATGTTCCTCTTGTGTTTTGACCTTGTTGCAAAAGTGACCTCTAAGGTTTTTTAGGACCAATGATGAGATGAAGGATGAAAGGGGTGAATGATATGGGTGTTGTTTTTCTTAGGGACTTTGTATCAATGCTAGACTTTAGGATTTAATTTTGATTGGCTTTGATTGAATTTGGATAATGAACTTGTAAACCCTAAGATGTTAGATGTGATATTAGGATGAACTTGTTCAAAGGATTGCTAATTCAATTAAATATATGAGAAAGGATTCATCCCCATACACCTAACTAAATAAGGTGATTTTGATTTTGATGATTTACCCAAGTCTAGAATGATGTTTCCAAAGCTCTAAAGTTTCATGTTGGATGGGATGATAAATGTTTGAAATGGATGAGGTGTTTGATTTTCATCCTAAATGAACCTAAGAAGGACTTGTTTACAAGGCCAAGGTTTTGAAGAACATGCTTTTCCCTTTAAACCAAAATATGAATGTTTGCTCAAAAGACCATAAGACAAAAGATACACAAGCACATGTGTGGGTTTCAATTGATTTCATATTGATTAGTGAATTTCTTTTACCACAAACACTTTCTTGATTAGATTTTCAAACTAAACGTCCAATGTCCTAATTTCTTTTCATCCCTCAAAGTGCTATGTGGAATTCAAGGAAATCAAGGCAATGGTTACCTATTGTTTAACTTTAGTAGACAAATTGAGATGTAATCCAATGTTTAGAAACCTCTAAGGATGTGAATCCCAAGGGCAAGCAATAACATATGGATTGAGTCAATTGTATTTGTCTCCCAAAGGGTTTGAAATTTTGATGATGTTCAAGTGTTTGTTTCCAAGATGTTTTCGAACAAGCAAAGCATTTTGTAGCCAATAATAAGTACAACCCTATGGATGTGTATGATAATATTTGTTGGATTCCCACTTGGACAAGTCCAGCTGCACTTATCTTTAGTGAATGGTTAGATGCTTGACCCCACTGGCTCCCCTCCATGACTCATTAACATCAATCGGGGCAACCAAGCATCAACACCCATGAAACTCCCATGGCATGCTTTATATTTCTACTAAAAGACCATAAAAGTGTGGGGTGGCTTCATAACGACCGTTCTTGCACCAACAAATAGATTAAGGATTTTGTAAAATTCTAGAACATGGGTTTTAATAAGGACTTTCTGTTCGTGGAGATTGACCCATACAAAAAGAGTCCCCTTTCGAATCCATCTTGTCAAAGCTAACTGCATGATATTGGCATTTACTCCAATACCCACATTTATATCCTAGTTGAAAATTCTCTTGGATTTAGAGTGTTACCAGTTGAGTTGTTCGCTTGGGTGAGTAATTTTTCCCCAAGGCAAGCCCTCTAGGATAAATAAAAGTGAGTAGAGACAATATTCGTAACTCGATCAATATTTTTTTGCAACAAAGAGAGAGAATGTACACAATAATGCCCCACTCACACTTGCAAAAGATTTTGTTCAATTTTAAACCCAAAGATGAAGTGTGGAGGTGACTAATTTGTCTCAACCTAAAATCATGAAAAAGGCCTTTTGATTGTCAAGATTGCTATAAAGCATGAGAGAAGCACATACATCCTTTTTCAATGAGGTTAGTTCAAGTAAGCCTTCACAAAACAAGATAGCGCATGTTCATTTTAGATCCTCAAAGAAATTATGAATTATTTTTTAAAGCACCAAAGGAAAAATGATAGATATTTTGTTCGATTGTTAACCAAAGAAACAAAATCTAGTAAGTTATAGTCCTAATGTCCATTTTAGCCCTTGCAAGAAAAATTTGAAAAGGTTCTTTTTAAAGCCTAAACGAAACTAGTGTCCTAAGAAAGAAGTGAACAATTTCTCAAAAGTGTTAAGCAAACACTAAAGTGTTTAAAAACACTTTGATCTTGCGAAATATCCTCCTCATGCTTCTCCTTCTTTCATTTTCAATTCCAACCTACAAGAGAGAAAATCAGTTAGATTCTGCAAAATATAGAGATTAAAAAGTAGAAAATAGAAGATAAATTGATCATTAATCAAAAGGCATGTGCTAAAATTTAATTTCAACTTTTTACTCCCTGCCAGCGGCTCAACCCATGACTGCGTCAGAGTTTGATTTCTTAGCAGTGTTGTACAGTGCCACTTACTAGTCATTGTCACTCTATGTCAGGGATAGTGAGCTCAACTGCATCTCCCTTTTGCTCAGCATTGTTTGATTTTTTTGAAAATTCCTACAAGTCAGATTGGTCAAGCGACACAATTAGAAATTCAAATTTTTGGGTGGGAAGACTCTAGCATCGTAGTTTGAGTTTCCAACAGTGCTATATGGCAACGCTAAAGAGTCATTGGTGCTAAAACAGTGATGTTGAGCTCTCAGTGTTGGAATTTTTCTATGTATAAGCAAAAATGTGGAATTTTGTGAGAAAATTGATTGAAAACGATATTTTTCCCTCCTTCTAGCTCCAAATGGGTGAACCCCAATCCAAATACCTACAAAACAATGAGAACAATGAGAACAAACACATTAAGTTAGAGAATTCAAGCAAGAACAAGGATTCCCCATGAAATCCATTTACAAAACTCAAATTAGGAAAATAAACAATGAAAAACACAATGAAAATAGAAAAATAGATTGAATCCTAATTTAAATTTCCAAAGTCATGATCCCATGGGGGAATTGGTGCCAATTTGATGTGAAAATTGGACCTTTCCCAATTCTATGATGCAAGATTGATATGTTGAAGATATGTTGATCCACTTTTTTGATGAAGGATGAATGCTTCCAAGCTAAAAACCTGCATAACCTAGCTATGATTCAATGATATTTGATGGAAATGGCTAAATATTTTAGCATAATAACTTTGCATAATTTGTGGATGATAAAATGATGATATGAGCTTTTTATTTATAGAATGTAAAGATGGATGAATGTCCAAATTTGAGAAATGTGGGACTAACATTCATCCAATGGCAAGATGCCACTTGTCAATCTATGAATGGATGGAGGATGTGCAAGTTTTTGAGGATTGTGCCAATAAATGCATATTTTTGAATTTCAAAGTTGCTGAAATGACTTGCAAGAGTGAAGGGAAAATGAAATAAATGCCACTTGGCTCAAGGAAAAGGACATGTAAGATGGAGTTATTGCCTTGTTGGATGTACATGTCCACTTGGATTTTTGAATTCAAACATGGAGAATATTCCAAAAGATGCCTTGTGAGGAAAATAGAGATTTAATAAATAAATTAAATCTATTTTCATGTGCAACTTGCAAAATCTAGAGGATGGGACATGAATTAGAATTAAATTAATCAAGGGTCAATTAATTTAATAGGAGGTTAGATGATGTGACCTATTTGACTCAAATTTATGGATTTATTTAAATCAAATAAGAGAGGAATATGATAAGAGAATAATTAAATAAGGATTTTGATTTATTTAATTAAAAGAGATGGTGTTAGATTAAATCAAATAAGGTTTTAATTTATTTAATTTAATAGACAGAATTTAGAGATTTAATCAAATAAAAATAATTATTTAATTAAATAGGGATAATTAGATCATATGATTGATTTAATTAACAAAAGTGAGTGACTTAATTAGATAAAATAATTTATTTAATTAAGAGAGGAATATTGATGAATTTAATTGGATAACGGGATTTGGTTAAATGGTTAGACCAAGGGATGATTCAGGATGAATCTATGTTAGTAGGCCGGGATTAGATGCACAATGTTAATTGATATATTTTACGTGTCTACACATTGCTACAACATCTTGCTCCACATAGGTATTATGGATGAAACAAACATTGAAGGACATAGGAGTGATATGTGATGAAACTATCCCTATCTTCTGTGATAATACAAGTGCTATAAATATTTCAAATAATCCAGTAATGTGTTCAAATACAGAGCATATATCTATCAGATATCATTTCCTAAGAGAGAAGGTATTAGAGAATAAAGTGAGACTGGAGTATGTGCCTACAAAGAATCAAATTTCAGATATATTTACTAAGCCTCTTTGAAAGGATACTTTTGAGTATCTTCAGGAGAAGTTGGGGGTTAATGCCCCTCCTTCAAACTAGCTGCACATGGAGGTGCATCAGTCTAGTGGATCTAAAAATTCTTCTTTTTTTTGGACTGATGATTAGGTCTACTCTTAGGTCTATTCCATAGGGGAGTAGGAAGTTTCATTGTTGCAATATGAAATGGGTGCACTCCTAAGGTGTAGTGATTAGAAGTTATGTTCTTTTCCATTGATGTTAAAGGGGGAGAGAAGTTCATGTGAAAAAATAGTGAAACAAAATTGGAGATAGTATTGAGAGTGCAGGAATGTTGTGTAGGATATCTAATCTAAAAAATGAAGGAGAGCATAGGAATGGATTGGATGTTTTCTTTGATGTTTTTTAACATCATGTGTTTCCATCAATGGAAAAGGGGGAGATTGTTGCAAGTATGAGCAATTTTGGTGGTGTTGTCATTAATGTTGTCATTGATATCAACAAAATATAGGATGTTCCAAAGAGAGGAAAGAAGTGATTGTAGGTTGTGCATGTATAGTTGAGATGCTATAGAAATGTTGTGAGTACATGAGGCTATCTTTACGATGTTTCAAGTGTGCTGATATGATGAGTTTCCAAGTGCTATTGAGAAAAAGTGAAGACCAAGTTGTGTGTATGTTTAAAATGTGCTCCATTTTTTTCTTGACATTTCTTCTGTATTGATCTTATGCTTGTGCAAATCTAAGGTGTTGTTTCTGGGCTTCATTGGGTGATATATCTTGGATTGTAGATTCTATTTTTATGAAGTGTGAAAGTTGTGTTCACTGATGTGTGAACTGATTTGGACGATTTTTTTGTCTGTGGACTAAGCGAAACTTTTTTTCTCTATAGTCCTCAGCTAGTTTGTTTCTAGTCTTCTAGATCTGGTAGAAGGATTGTAATGATGTTATCTATGTTCCATCAAAGATGTTCATGGTTTGGTGCTTTGAAAGATGAGTTTAAGTATTCTTGTGTGTGTTTGTATAGTACAGTTGGACTAGTGAGAAGTGTTTTGTGTATAAAGTTTGTTTCATTTGTTGTGGATGAATCTAAAAGAATCTAATATGTGTTCTAGTGTATGTTGAAGTGTTTCATGTGGTTTTCATGTTATCTTCTTGTTACAGAAGCATGTACTTCAAATTTCATTTGTGTTTTCATTAGGTTTGGTTGACCTAGTGTTGAAACATCATGTGAAGGATAATAATCAATTAAGGAAGCATTTGATTGATTTGAACCATTGTTTTGGGTCTTGGTTAAGTGTTGGTTTAGTCCACTCTAATTCTCTTCCACTACAAGAATGTTCAATTTCCAACCTAATTTGAATTTTCAATATGAAGTGTGTGTAGCCAACATTGGAGAAATTTTCTAAGGTTGAAGATGGTATAAATACAAGTCGAGATGTTATGGATTGATGTATCAAACATCCCACAAGTGTGGGAAACAAAAGTGTGTGAAAGTGAGTTGAGGAAATAACACTTTAATTTGTCAGATTCCTAATAGCAATAAGCTAATGGCGTTTGCAATCTTCTAATCAAGGCTACGGATGTGTGTAGTCTATTATGGTGGATTTTTCTATGATCTTTTGTATTTGTAGGTAGTGAGCCTCCCTTTTTGATAGTGAGTCCTATCTATAGGTAGTGAGCCTTGTATTTAGATATTCAGTCCATTCCTGGAAGTGATCCCTTTGGTAGTGAGCCTCTTTGTAATTAGTTTTGGAATTACTTTATATTATGAGCTAATCCACATCGAGGTTTTTCCCTTATTGGGTTTTCCATGAAAATATGGTGTTTCTTGTGTTGATATTGCTTTTTGTTATTTGCATTTCATCCTCATACTTAATAACAAAATAAAGTGGATGAGAAGTTGATAATTGTTTGAGCTTGTAATTGAGATTGGTGACAACTGATTCACCATCCCT
This sequence comes from Sequoia sempervirens, assembly GCA_007258455.2. Lineage (NCBI taxonomy): Eukaryota > Viridiplantae > Streptophyta > Pinopsida > Cupressales > Cupressaceae > Sequoia > Sequoia sempervirens. Next base: position 16,476,778 of record VDFB02137365.1, read on the forward strand.
CTTAGGTTTCTTGTTCCTTTCAACAAGGACTCATTCACCCAAAGTGGTGAATGGGTCCCATAAGGGCCATGTTGCTAGCTAAAGTGTAAGAGAATGCATAAATTAAGTTCATATGTTGATCTAGTCAGGTTTTTGATCAAAATATGCCTTGGGATGCACAACATGGGGTCATAGGGGCTTATTAATGATTATATAAAAGTCATAAATGCAATAGATATAAAAAATCCAATTTGAAAGTGTAAATAAATACACTTTTCAGCACTAAATTAAGGCAAAGTTGAGTCTATTTACCTTAGAAAGTCCCTAAATCCCATGTGAATTTGTAAAACACATTACAACACTAGATTAGGTTTAATTCATTTACAAGTCTCATTAATTTAATGTGAAAGTGTAAATAAATACATTTTACAACATTACATTAGGACATGGTTAAGTTAATTTAGCTTAAAAAGGGCCCAAGACTTAATGTGAATGTGTAAAAAACCTCACAAAACTAGACTAGGGGGACATTAAGTCTAATTTGTCATTAAAACAAGAAAGGGAAAATGTATACTTTTCTAGTGTCCATAGGTGGGACTCGTTAACCATTATGGGAAAATGACTCTAGTTAGGTGGACCCATTCACCTAGGGTGGTGAATGAGTCCCCCTTAACACAAAATTAAAATTTAATTCAAAATTCTAGTGGATTTTTATTCTCCAAGATCTAAGGTCGGTCTGTAGTGTTGTAATTTCAAGAATTATTGCATAATTGAGTATAAGTACAAGGTTCTTTCTCTCATTTCATCCTAGCTACCTAATCAAGCATTCAAGCATTCATGCATATAGTTCACAAGAGCATTTCAGCATTCATAAGAGAATTCAAGGCATTTCAAGGGTAGATTATCAATCATTTAAGAGCTTCTTCAAGTGTCATTGATCATGTCAAAAATTGCTTGCATCATATTGTTTTAGAGCTAACAATTGTGATGTAGGATTTGTGTTTCAAGCAAGCATTGCATCAACATCAAGTAAGATTTCAAGTTTACATCCATTGGAGCCATCACTTACATGTTTAAAACATTCTAGTACAAGGGTTTGGTGAGTTACAACATCATTACTTGTTCATTCATCATTCTCTATTCTATTTCATTTCATTTCAAGGGTTTGATTATGAACAAGGTGTTTGACCAAGGAAAACCCCTATTCACTAACCCCACAACATTTTTCCCTCTCTTTGCATGTGATTTAAAGGTCTAGGTTGCAGATTTGTCAAAGAGAAAGATTGGAAAAGTTGTCATCAAGTTGTCAAATCAATTCAATGTTGTCAAAATTGCAGACAAGCCTTGGAGAAGGACTACAAGCTGAATTTGGTAGTTTTAGACTTGGATCTATATCAGGAACAACAAAGCAGATTGAGAGCTCTAGAACCCACTTCATAATTTCCAAAAAGAAGAAGTGGAATAATTTGCTACTATTGGTGAATGAGTCCCATTGACCAGGCCTAAACAAGATTTTTGTAGATCTGTGTACCCTTTTGGCTAAAACCTATTGACACTTTTTTCCCAAAACTAGACTAATTCACCCAGCCTGGCATATGAGTCTAATTCAGCTTCAACATAAAAAAAATTAGTGATCCAGAGCCCCATCCCATCTCTAGCAAGTTTCCAAGTTCACATTTCTAGTTTCACAAGTTTTTGTTACTTTTTACTTACATTCTTGGGTTATTTAATATTAGTTTGCATATCACACTATGTTTTCAAATTTTTTTTATTTTCCAAGTTTACACTTGGTGGAAAACCACTTTCATGTCTCAACCATCCCCAAGTATTCCTTATAGTCATATCTCATCTATCCTTCATTGGGTTGAGGTCTCTAAGGTGTCATTGAGTGTGAATATCGTGAAATTGGATCCCTCTCCTTGTACCCCCTTTTTTGGACAAGGAAGTGAATCATCTTTTTTCGGTGTCCCCATTTTGGTGAACCTAACTTTTTAACATCATAATTATGATTTTGAGTGCATTTACATCCTATATTTATCTTGCATTAACATTGCATTGAATTTTGCATTAGTTAATTTGCATTAGTGAAAAGTTCATTTAACTTTCATTATTACACGTAATTTCATTAAAAAAAGTAAAATTTTACATTAGCATTTCAGATTTACATCAGAAAACATAAAAAACATAAAATTCATTTCAAAACTTCTGAATTTAAAAAAAAAAATTGTACCAAGACCCATTTGCCACCTTCGACGAATCAGTCCCTTTGCACATTTTCCACTACATTTTCTAGCATTTAATCTTCATTTTTTGAGTTCCTGTTTGTTGTTGTTATCTCTCTATTATAGTTTTCTGATATTCTTTGTCATTCAATTCATTGCCTCTAGTTTAGTTCCATTCATCTTGTGCATTGCTTAAAAATCAAAAGTGAATTTACAACATTATTGCATAGTTTAAAAACTAAAATTTGCATCACGGATATGTGTTTTAATAAGCATTAGATGTCATCAAAATCGTTAGTAAATATGTTAATTTGTGCCTTTGGAAATGACCCTAGTGACATTGAACTCACTCATGCTCCTTCAAATCCTAATACATGTCCTCCTCATGATGTTAACATCATAGGAGAACATGATGATAGCATGAATAAGATCCTTAATGATTGTCTTGAAAACCTTGAAGTTAATACATCCTTTTATCCATCCATGAACTAACCAAATCCTCCTACAATACCACCTCTTGAGATGTTTGGTTACTTACATCTTGAAACAAAAGTTGAACCTAAGTTCCCGACAATAGCCAAACCTACTTCCCCTAGACAAGTAAACACTCAACCATTTTATGATAACAAAGTAAGAAATATTCCCATCAAACTCAAAGAAACATATGGAAAAGACTTCACCATATTGAGAAAACAAGGATGCAATAGGACAAGCGAACATGAAATTCATCAACTCTTAGAACAAAAACCAACAAATGAAAACATAAAGGGGGTTGGCTACCAAGATCCCTCTCATAATAGCAATCCTCCTAGAGAATATCTAACACTTTGTGATGATGGTATGGTGATTTTTGATTCCCCTCCCGATATGAATATCCTTCTTCCTAAAGAACAAACAATAGATCATAACAATGGAAAGGATGAGAGGATCACTTTGGGTCCTCCTCCAATTAGAGAGAAAGGTGAATCTAGAAAACGCAAGAGGCCTTACATGTTAGAAAATTTGAAGTCTCCTCGTCCACTACCTGAAAGTGAACAAAAATTACAAATTCTTCTCAACCAAGGATTAATATTATTACCAGCAATGAATTGTGTGCTATATCCTAAAGATGAAAAAGTTCCACATTGTGAATATCATCGAGTTCTTGGAAATAGTAGTGATGAGTGTTGTGTAATGAAAGAAATAATGAGCAAGTATCACTTCGATGGAAATAATTGCTATCCAGTGATCACATAACAAAATCTCCTACTCTTTGTCATGTAATAGTTATAGAACATTCTCTTCTCACTATTACATGACCTTTCCCATCATCTAACTCAGCTCATTCTTCTCTCGCACTTAGTGGGGGAAAGAAATTGTTAGCCTTTCAAAAGTAATGCATTTTTTGTTTTCCCTTCAGTTTGTCATCACCTTCCACTTATACAGACTGAGATTAGGAGGCAGATGAATTTCCCGTAGGCTAACTTGCATTTTCTCTTTCCTTTTTATTTTCTTTTATGTGATTGCATGTGGAAAGTGTGATCCCCTGTGATGTTATTTTTGATGTTCTCTCTATTTGTGACATTCCTCTATTTGAACCTTCATTATTCTCTATGTTGTGCACAACTTTCACCTTGTTTATCTTTATCTTTTTATTGTGTTTTCCTTTTGAGGATGATGCAAGGCATCGAGAATTTTATGTCTCCTTCATGTTGACCCAAAAGGATTTCTTTTTATTTTCCTTTTCATTTTATCTTTTTCTTTTTCTTGTGTTTTCCTTTTGGGGATGATGCAAGGCACCAATACATTCATGGCTCCTTCATGTTGAACCAAAAGGATTTCTTTTTCTTTTCATTTTCATTTTATCTTTATCTTTATCTTTTTTTTTCCTTTTGGGAATGACACAAGGCATTGAGACATTCATGTCTCCTTCGTGTTGAACCAAAAGCTTTTCCTTTTTCTTTTTCCTTTTCTTTTCAATTTTTCTTGTGCTTTCCTTTTGGGGATGACACAATGCATCAAGGAACCGTATGTCTCTTCCACTTTGACCCAAAAGTTTTTTTGGTTTTTTGGTCTCTTTGTGTCATTCTTCTAGTTCTATGTGTATTTGGGGGATAATGATAATTCCAAGCTCTCTAAAAAAAAAATCATTACAGCAAAGAACATACTGACCCCAAATCTATGGATCACTTATTTGTTTGGTGTTATCATTTTGGGGGAAAACCCCTCTCTTTTCTTTTTCTCTTAAATGATGCAACTTTACTTAGAAACGCATGACTTGGCATAGGGATTTCCTAGTTAGCTCTCATGTCTTCTTTCTTATTTGCTACTTTAAAGTAATTTCTCACAGTATGGTGTTCAACGATTCCTTTAAAGTAGGGGTATATGTTGGCATTATTATTTTTCATTTTCCTTTTCATGGTTCTTAGTGCAACCTTCTTACTTCATATGATGCTTTTTTCACTTTCTGGATCACATTGGGTGTAATTTCCTTCATGAGCATGATCTATATTAGCATATTACATTCCTCTTAGTCACTTGATTTGACACACTGCATCCCCTAAGTTGTGAATCTTTTATTCTTTGATCGGTCCTCTCTTGGAGACATTATGCACAATGTTCCTTAAGTTAAAGACCTCACATGAACTAATAAAGACTCCTTTGAACATTATTTACATGTTGCATTTTGCATTTTTTATATGGCCACCTTACATAACACAACTTGCATGCCTATGGAGCCATCACATTTGATCATGAGCTCCAAGAATACAAATTTTTTCTTCTCTCATGAAGCTCGAAAGAACATTTTCTTTTTGTGGCACCTTTATAAAGTTATTAGGAGGTATAACTTTGGTATGGTTGAGTGGTAAGCCCATTCCAAGGCATGAACTTCCCCATAGCCACCTGTTTCTGTGAGTGCATACCAGCCATGAGTGTATGTTTCTTACTTGGAGGATAGCTAGGATTTCTATTTCCTTAGAGTGAGTATGCGTTCTTTGAACAAAATTCCTAGATTTGATCAACATCATGCTTGATCAAATTATTTCTTTCCTTTGCTTATTCCCTTTTTTGTATTTCAAATTGTATATTCAGCCTTGTTGTTCTTGACATCATTTTCATGTGCGTTCCTTTATGCTTATGTTAGTTTGTTATGGGATCCTAATCTTGGGGGCTTGAAAACCCCTCCCGATTGTTGTCATCCCATATTGCTAGCATTGGTACATTTATACCCCTCTTGATACACGTTGATATACTTTAGTGTGAATATGAAGTAGGTTCATCCTCTCACTAAAGTTGGGGCTAAATGTGGTCACCAAAAAAGTAACCCTTCTACTTTTTCTAACTCGTTTTGGCCTCATCATGATTTTTGCTTAATATTGCCTTGATTTAATTTTGTAATGTGGATAACACATTCACATTAGGTCCTAGGCCCTTGGGAACTATAAGGATTCAAATGGTACCTTACTTAAGTGTTGTAAAGTGTTGTAACACACTTTCACACTTTTCTAAGCTTTTGTTAATAAAATAACCTCTTTTCATCATTTACCAAGCCTTATTTCAAAGTTTTGTAAAGTGTTGTAAATGTATAGTCATAAAATTGCACCCGTCACAATTTCACATACATTCTTGCACCTAGTTTAGTGTCCACTCCCTTAGCATCTTTAGTAGGCTCATTTTAGCCCCTACATCAGCCTTTATCCCTTCTCAAGATGCTCTAGCACCAGTTTTCAATAGCTTCCCTCGCACATCAGCTTTTCATCAAACCTTGTGTTTTTCCCATTTCTTTTTTTTTGTAGAGTGATGTTTCTAGACACTACCACGTTGTCTGGATGTCTACGCACCCCACTACCATCCTGCAATGTTTCAATGTTCAAACAATCATTTTTGTGCATTTTTCCCATTTGTCATCTCCCTTGGTCGGTGGTAATGGTTTGAGATGCCCTGAAACGGCTTGGGAAGCTTATTTTACCTCCTTAAAAGCAATATTTTCAATTCATTTGGCCTCTTCCTCCATGTCTAGCTCCATTCCTTTGCTTCTAACTTCTCTCCAACATTGGCTCTAGCCTTTTACTCTTTAGCTTTTGCTTGCACAACTTCATATAGCTTGTTATAGAAACTTCTCTTCTAGCCTAATCTCCTTCTTAGCTTCTTTCTCAAGCATTCTACCATCTGGATTGCTTGCACAACTCCGTTTTTTATTTTATAGCAGCCTCAAGCTCTCAATCTTTTACAACACTCTTGGCTCTTGCAGCTCTCTTGGCTTCCCTCCTTGGCTTCCTATGATTTCCTTGCACCTTTGAGCATCCTGGGATTGCACACATCCCCTATCTACTACATCTCTACCTCATGACATGAGTTCTCCTCCTCGAGCATGTATTTCTTTTATCACTCATACTTGGTGGTCCAGGTTCTACTCCTAAAGCGGGTTTTTCTTTCACCACATGCTTTGTTTATTTCTTTCTCACCAACACATTCTCTAGATATTATGCATGCAGGTTTTGAAGACATTCACGTGCTGGAGGCTTCATTACTTGCATGGTTGTTAGTATTTTCTTTCTTCTCCTTGTCTCTATCATTCCTATTTCACATCATTGTAGCTTTATCACATTCTCTCAATTCTCAACAATCAGAGTGGAAGTAGTCATTTAGCTATTTTCTATGATATTCTCACTTTTTGGGATGCTATCATGCTTATGGGATGCCCATGTTCCGTGCTATCATCCTTATTTCGTGTTGTCGTCCTTTGGCCAAGAGCTTGTCAGTTTTTCCAAAAAATATTTGTGATCTACTCTTTCCAATTCTAGAACTTTCGTGTTGTTCCTTGAGGTAGTTTAGGCTAGTTCTCCCTATGAGGCTCTCTAAATGAAGAGAAATCATGAGTAGAGAATCCCCATTCTCTACATTTTGGTGAACCCAGCGTGAAGAAGGGTAATTTTAGAAAAATAGGAATTTATTTACCCCTACTTGGTGGGGTCTTAACTTTTGACTTGATGCTTAGAATTTAGAACTGTTTGCACCATTGGAAAGGTATCCTAGAGAAATAGTTCAATCCCTAAAATATCAACACCTATGGTAGTTGAATTTTAACCACCGACGCAAGTTCTAAACTCAAATTCTGCTCTGAAGACTTCTGAAAATGCAAATTACTAGAACATAGAAAATACCAAAAGAATGTAATGAATTTAATATCTTCTTTTATTAGTTTAGTATCTAATTTTGTTCACAAAATTAATGATATTCCATTTCATGCATGTGATGGTGAATTATATTTACCCATGTCACATGATATCGTTGATCCTTCTCATGAAATTCCTCTTGCTTCAGAGGATATTTTGTTGCAAGAAGATGAAATCATTGATACCTTTCTTAATGTTACTCTACCTTCTCTTCATTCCAATGCACTCTCTTCTAGAGATGTTACATTTTTGAATGATGAAGCTCATCTTTGTTCTAATGCACTCTCTTCTAGAGATGATGCATTAGAAAATGATGAGTCTCCTTCCACATTTGATCATCCTTGGATCGATTTTGAGAATATTTCTTCAAATAATTATTCCACTAGTTGAGATGATTCTGTAAATGTAATCTATGTCTTTGCTGCACCTTAAAGGCCTAAGAGACCTATCATTTACGTGACTCCAGCTAGTCCTTCTCCTAAAAGGATTTTTTCTATTCATGGTGTTCCATTTGATGATGATTCTCCTGATCTTTCTAAGGCTCCCTCTTATAGAGTGGTAGCCCATACTTAGGAAAATAGAATGAATAAACAACCAATCCTTCCTCAAGCTCCTAAACCTATAGTTAAAGCACTTAAATGATTATGATCTTGTTGAGAAACTTCATCTTACTTTGACTAAGATCTCACTATGGGACTTGCTTTAGTCTGGTACGGTTTATCAAGGTATGCTTCAAAAATCCTTGTAAAAGATCCTCTTTCCTACCTCCACTAGGCCAATGGACGTTAATGCATTCATAGCCTATATTCATGTGGATTCACTGAATATTACATTCTATCCATAGGAAATCTCACCTTTGAAAGTATAGAAGCAAATGATCCTCTGATGATTGTAGTTAGCATTAATAATATTGGCATTAGACATACTCTCATTGACACTAGTTCAACACTTAATGTATGTAGCATTGATCTATTTCCTAAGATTAATATTGATTCATCTTCTCTTAAGGGTATGTGCAGGATCATGATGGGCCAAAAAGTGGAAATATGATGGGTATTTGTAGGGTATGTGTCTGACAACCTTTTTTTTACCCAAAATTGATAAAATGAAAAGGGTTTTTAAAGGAGATTCTCATCTTTCCACCAATATAAATTATGCTTTACCTTGAATTACAACTAAAATACTGATTGATAGGCTGATTGAAAAACATCTATAGCTTTCAAACGGTATCTCATTCTTTGAATCCAAAACATGCGTCACATTCTATGCTTCACATACTATAAGATTGAAAAAAATGAATTGAATTTCATGAAGTTTTGACCAAGTTAAGGTGGTTAGACATACGAGTATTTATATTTTTTAAAAGTTGCAATAAAAAATTAATAATTAATTATTTACTTGGAAAAAAATTACAAAAAAGTATGCATCACATCCGGACGTGAGTCCTCTACTTATATATAAAATCTTATAAAAAATGTTATCATTTTGTTGTGGTTAGGGTGGTCAGACAGACACCTACTTCTTTTTTTCTTGAAATTTAAGTACTACTATATTGAAATTTCAAATTTTCACCAAATAGTTTTTTTTTAGAAAAAATAAAGCTATTAGTTTAGAAACTACATTCAATTTGCTATAGATTCTATTCTTACATACTTTTGAAATAATATAGATAACTTATTCAAATTTTTACGTGAAGTTGCCTAACTCTGATTTTTCTAATTTTTTTGCCACTTAAGGGCCTGTTTTTTCCATGATGATCCTGCACATACCCTTAATGCTTCTTTTCTTGTTATTCGTGGGCTTGCTAATGTTGGAAAATAAGCTATAGGTACAATTGTATTACCTTTGTAGCTTGGACCCATTACTGTACCCACTCTAGTATATGTTATGTCAAAAAAATTACCATATAACCTTCTTCTTAGTAGACCATGGATTCATGCTATGTGTGTAGTTTCGTCTATGTTACATAAATCTATTAAGTTGTTTTGCAATAATCAAGTAATCACAGTTGAGGATGACCTTGATACTATGCACTTATGTGACATGGTAGCTCCCAGTCAGGTTTCAGTTATTCCTACTCTTATTCCTTCAGTGTCATCCAATGTGTCGATGTTTACTCCAATAGTACCTACTACAAAGGATAGTCTTGAGATAAATGTACCTGAATAAGATCCTTTTGAAGCAAGAAATTTTAAGTCTACTCTTTCTACTTCTCAAAAGAATGCATGTCTTGATGATGATTGGAGTCCCTTATACTTTACAGACTCCTTCAATTGGAAGCATAAAGTCAACCCGATCCACTCATAATTTCTAATAACATAATCCACACCTGCTATCAAAGATGGCCATTCTTCTATATCGCGGGATGATGTGAATGCAAATTGTAATGTTCTTAGTGTTGATCCTCCTTCTGAGGAAGATGATCACACATATATTAAAGAGCTTAATGTGTTGGTAGCACTATCAAGAAGGATGATGGTGATCCTATAGAGGAGTATGATCCCCATTTCTAGAATAGTACTCTCCATGTAGATCTACCATTGTCTACTACCTTTATATCTTCTTGTGAGAAGTCGAGTCTTTCTCCACAAGAGAAAGGTTTACTTCTTGCTCCTCATTTTTTTTCTGGGAAAGAGGATATCTTGTTGAGGCCTCACAAATCCTACTTAATCACTCTTCCTTCTCCTACACACAAGAAATATCATGAAAATGATAAAGAAAAACATTCTTTCTATGCATACCATCGAGTGCTTGGCCATTCCACTAGTGAATATAAGGCCTTGAAGGATAAAATATAACAAGTATGTGATTTTGGTGCCATCAAACTCCTATTTGATTAATTCACCTTCCTTTTGTTCATATGACAAGTGATATTGAGGTTTACCTCTATCCTGCATGTTCTAAGTATCTTGCATGGTTCTCCTCCCCTATATACTAGGGGCAGTAAAAACTCATTTTGGAGATGTGCATCCTTTTTAAGGACCCCCTATCTTCTCTATATATTTCAATTGAAGCGTCCCTTGAGTGGACCCATTTTTCTCTTGAAGGGTTACCAAGGAACCACCTTTTATAGATTTTTTCTCAAATGAATTCATTGGCATCTAGCTTGGGGGAAATTTGACTAAACCTCACTTTTAAAATAGTGCATCCCTTGATTAGACTCCTCTTCTTTTGAAGGGTTCCCAAGGGACCCCATTGAAAGCCTTCCAATTTGTTGATGGTCTGCATTACTGTCTGCTTATTTTCCTATGTGGCTTCTTTATTCTCTGGAATGTTTTATTTGTGTATTAACATGTTGCTTCATAGGTGTGCCTCTAAAGCTACTTTCCAACTATATAGAGTCCCCTTTTTTGGGTTTCCTCCATGTGAGAGATCTTGGGGGATACCTCCTTGAAGGTTTGTGGTCCTATAAGGCACTTTCATCTTGGTTTCCTCCATGTCAGAGATCTTGGGGGACACCTCCTTGTAGGTCCATGGGCCTGTAAAGTGCTTTCTTTTATAGGTTTCCTCCATGTGAGAGATCTTGGGGGATGCCTCCTTGTAGGTCTATGGGCCTTTAAGGTGCATACTTCTTGGTGCTTCCTTCATGTCAGAGATAGTGGGGGTTGCCTCATTGCATGTCTGCGAGCCTGTAAGATGCTTTTCATCCTACAATATTTTTCCATTGTTGGTCTATGGGCCTTCAGTGCACTTTTTTCAAACTCTCCTTATGTCTGAGGGCCTATGGAATCATCTCTCTTGGAATTCTCATTCCTTTCTAGCTTCTCCATCTCTTTCTCTTAAATTCTCTTTCTTCTCTTTTGTATATATTGGATAAAAGATTTGCATCTTCTTCATCCTAAGTATATTTTCTTCTCTTCATTTTAGATTTCTTCTATGTGTTATTGTTTAGGGATGACACGTAGTACTGAGACAACCTTCTACATCAAGGTCTCTTTCAATTTTCTGACTCAAATCCTTTAGCTTTTTATCTTCTAACATCATTGTCTGGCGTAGGTTTTCCTTGTCTAATGCATTTGTTTTGCAGGTCTTTAGCCTAGGGGCATGCTTCCTCTATAGAATCCTTTTGGCATAATGATGTTATTTATGTTTAGTAGACTTCCTTTAGTGTGCATATTAGTGTAGATCAATATGCTTGCTAAAGTGGGGGGGAAATGTATAGTCATAAAATTAAACCCCTTGTAATTTCACATACATTCTTCCATCTACTTTAGTTTCCACTCCCTTAGCATCTTGAGTAGGCTCAGTTTAGCCCCTACATCAACCTTTTTCCCTTCTTAGGATGTTGCAACACACCTTTTCAATAGCTACCTGCATGCGCCATCTTTCCAACAAACCTTGTTTTTTTCCCATTCTTGTTGTTTTCTAGCTTTACGTGTCTAGACACTAGAGCGTCACATGGATGCCTACGAACTGCACTAGTGTCCTAGGATATTTCAATGTTCAAACTATTGGATTTTGTGGATGTGTTACTGATATGTGGTTGTCATTAATCTCAACACTATTAGCATATGGTGTTTAGACACATAAAATGTATTGATTGGCATTGGACATCTGATCCTCACCACTAACATCATTTTTTCCTAAATCATCCTTCGGTCTAACCATTTAATCAAATACCTTTATTTGATTAAAATATTCAATATTCCTCTCTCAATTAAATAAATCGGTAATCTAATTAAGTCACCTTTTCTTGATAATTAAATTAATCTTTTTGATCTAATTATCCTATTTAATTAAATAATTAATTTTATTTGATTAAATCTCTAAAGTCTATCTATTAAATTAAATAAATTAAAACCTTATTTAGTTTAATCTAAAATCGTCTCTTTTAATTAAATAAATCAAAATCTTTATTTAATTAATCCCTTATCACATTCTTCTCATATTTGATTTAAATAAATCCACAAATTTAAGTCAAATAGGTCACATCATTTAACTCCTTCATTAAATTAATTAAATTTGATTAACTTAATCTCCTCTCATGTCCCATCCTCTAGCTTTTACCACTTGCACATGAAAATAGACTTATTTGATTTATTAAATCTCTATTTTCCTTCAACAAGGAAACTTTTAAGGAATATTTCCCAAGTTTGAATTCAAAATCCAAGTGGGATAAGTCTTTCTAACAAGGAATTTACTCCCTCTTACCTATCCTTTTCCTTGAGCCAAGTGGCATTCAATGAATTCTTCCTTCCCTCTTGCATGTCATTTCAACAATTTCAAAATTCAAATATATGCATTTATTGGCACAATCCTCAAAACTTGCACATCCTTCATCCACTCATAGGTTGACAAGTGGCACTTTTCCATTGGCTAATTCTTAGTCCCACATTTCTCTATTTTGGACATTCATCCATCTTCTCATTCTATAAATAAGAGGCTAATCTCCTCATTTCATCATCCACAATTTGAGTAAACTTACTATGCTCAAATCATTATCATTGAGTTCATAGCTAGGTTATGCATATTTTTCTATTGGAGCACTCATCAAGCATCAACAAAGTGGATCACTCTTCATCACACATCAAGCTTGCATCATAGGAGTTGGGAAAGGGCTAATTTTCACATCAAATTGGCACCAATTCCCCCATGGGATCAAGAGTTTGATTGTTTTGATAGGATTTTAATCTATTTCATTGTGTTCTTCATTCTTCTTTCCTATTTTAAAACTATGCTAATGGATTTCATGGGGAATCCTTTTTCTTGCTTGCATTTCATTTTCTAATGTGTTTGTTCATTTTTTTTTATAGGTATTGGGATTGGGGTTCACTCATTTGGCACTAGAAGGAGGGAATTCTCACCTTTCAATCATGTTTTTTAATCAAAATTACACATTTTTCTTTATTTACAGGTTCAACATCATTGTTCAACACCGTTGGTTCTCCAGCATCGCAATACAGGACCATTGAAAATTTAAACTCTGACGCTTTAGTCTTCCTCCCCAAGATTTTGAAATTTAAACTATGCTGCTGGAAAAATTAAACCCACGAGAATTTTAAAAAAAAATCAAACTACACTGCTGGACAAAAGGGTGACGCATTCACGCTCACTGGCCTGACTAGTGAACGGCACTATATAGCACCGTTGGAGAAATCAAACTATGACACCTTCATGGATTGCACCATTGGAGGGGAGTATGAGGTGAAATTTAATTTGCAGCACGTGCTTTTTTTCAAATTCTGCTTCTTTTGTCTATTTTTTGTCTTTTTGACCTCTGTTTTACAGAATATGACTAATTTTTTTCTTGGAGGTTGAATCGATTAAAGATGAAGAGGAAGAGAAGCACAATGATATCATTTCACAAAAATAAGTGTTTTTAAACACTTTAGTGTTTGTTTAACACTTTTTAAAGATTCATTATTCCTCTTAAGGAAAATTTGTCATCTTTGTATGCTTAGGATCTACTAATCTCGTTTGGGCTTTAAAAATAACATTTCAATTTTTGCTACAAAAAGCTTAAAATGAATATTAGGACTCAAATCTGCTAAAGTTTGTTTTGGGATTAAAAATTGGACAAGGAAATTTGTCACACTTACTTTGGTGCTTTTAAAACTAACTCACAATTGCTTTGAGAGGTTAAAATGAACATGTGCAACTTTTTTTTTGTGATTGCTTACTTAAACTAACATCATCGAAAAGGACATATGTGCTTCTCTCATGCTTTATAGCAATCTTGAGAATCAAAAGGCCTTTTTATGATCTTAGGTTGAGATAAAGTAGTTACCTCCACACTTCATTTTGGGAAATAAAATTGAACAAAGCTTGTGAGTGTGAGTTATGTATGTCACGTGGGTTCTCCCTTTGTTTCTAAATGAAGGTTGATCAAATTTCAGACGTGCTTCCTCGCTATTGTTTACCTTTAGAGGGCATGCCTAAGAGACACATCTGCAAGGAGAACTCGAAGGTGAATCCAATCAGTTTTTCATTCGGGCCAATATATAAATGGATAAGACTAAACTTTCAAGTCCTCATGGTATGTAGGCCTTATCTGTATAGTGTCTTTCAGAATGGGGTACTATTGTAAAAATTATAAGAGCCCCTAGTAGGATTGATTAAAGCCTTTAGTGGCTTGTTGGACAGTCACAAGGTGCCATGTCCCCGATGTCCCATCATTAAGAACCTTGTTTGTAGTGGCCAACTAGTCCATCCAACGAGTTTATCAAAGTGGTGCATTAGAACTTAGATTCCAAGAAGTTACTTGCCATGTCTGATCTTGGTTAAAATATAAAGGTTAATACTTCATTCTTAACATACCTTTATATTTTTTTCCTTGGTTGCATGTAAAATCATCTCTTCTACTATGAAGGGCATGAGGAAAGCCCACCAAGAAAAACGTACCAATTGAGCTAGGATGTTATATTGCTTGTGAGTCAAAACACTTTGCTTGTTTGAAAACATTTGGAAACAAACACTTAACATCATCATCCAAATTTCAAACCCTTTAGGAGGTAAATACAATTGACCAAATTCATTGGTTATTGCTTTCCTTTAGGATTCGCATCCTTAGAGGTTTTAAACACTTGAACTTACATCTCAATTTACCTACTAAAGATCAACAATAGGTAACCCTTTCCTTGAATTCATCAAATTTCCACATAGCATACTTTGTGGGATTCGAAGAAATTAAGACACTAGACATCTAGTTTGGAAAAAAAAACTAATCAAAAGAAGTGTTTGTGGTAAAATAAAGTCACTAAGCAAAGATAAAAAAATGAACTCTCACATGTGTTGAAACCTCATTATTTCCAAGAAGGTCAAAATCCCAAAACAAAATTCCTTGAGTCAAGGTTCAAAATCCAAAAATGTATGCTCAATATTAACCACTCCTTGTTTATAGAGGTCCTTAAAAGCATTGCATGTTCTTCAATACCGAGGTCTAGGTAAACAAAGTGTCTTTATAGGTACATCTTAGGATGAAAATCAAAATATTTTTCATCCATCCTTCAAACACCAAACCAAAAATCATCTCACCATCATCTTTTGAGAAATCTTGAAATTATCCTTCATGCTAGGCTTTTGGGCAAAAACCATCAAATCCTTGAGACAAAATCCTTGAAATCTTTATCAAATCATCTTTGGCTAGGTATGTGTAGATGCATGCTTTGCATATTCTTAGTCAAAAATTATCAAACCATCTTATTTAGCTAAGTATATGTAGATGCATACTTCTTCATATGCTTGGTTAAATTAGCATCTTGTTTGAATAGGTGTGGGTAGATGCAGCCTTCTCCCTACACATATTCAAATTATCATCCTTTGAGAAAATATATCCCTTAGATAATCATCCAACATCTTAGAGTCTATTTTTTCAATCAAAGCAAACCAAAAAATCAATCAAGTCAAGGATAATCCAAAAAATCAAAATCAAAATCCAAATCATATCCAAAAGTCCTAAAAGTCTAGCACCCCCCTCAAGATTTTTCAAAAGATCAAACATCCACATCATCCATCTCTTGAATAATCATCATATCACCTTTTGATCCTCAAGATATCCTAAAAATTTCTCTTTTGTGCTTAAAATAAGATCAATCCAAAGAACTAGAGATTCATCTCCTATATTCTTGAAAATTGATCCTTATTTTATGGTTCAAACTAGATCTCAATACAAGAAGAACATGGAAGCTAACAAAGAAACACCTGCTTCAAGTGACCTAAGCCAAATGAATGCCAAAATAAATCTCGTCGAATCAAGCAATCCTTTGACTAACTCATCATCACAAAATCCACCAGAGTAAATTCAAGAAGAAGATCTTACCTTTGGCATGCCGCATGAAGAAATAACCGAAATGCTCCAAAATCTGGAGAACCATAAGATCATTAACAACATGATGAGGCTTAACCCTTCACTATACATGCTTGAACTAGCAAAACAAGGGGTCAAATTACCTTCTGATTTCAACGTGAGCTCTATAGTGGAACCATCTTTGGAGGTTATTCCTCTAATTTCATCCACACTCCCCATCTCATCTACACCCACATCCCAAAGCATCACTCAAAACATTCTGCAAATCATAACATCTTTTGCTCCAACTCAACCTAATGTCAATAAGGGAAATGCATTTCTTAAAGCTATTCAAACACACCCCCTTGTCAATAATCAATACTTGGATGCAAACACCATTTTGGAACAAAACATACCCCAAAATCCATTACATAAGTATGTCCCTCTCACTTTCCATAATCCTAATGATCCATCATCATCATCCTTCCGTGCAACACCCCAAAATTCTCTCATAAATTCGCAAGGAGAAGGTGACATGTTTGGACCAGGGAGCATTTTTGGCACCACATCATTTTCTCAAGAGATCACACCCCTCACATTTTCACCTCTTCCACCATTACTGTATTTAATGGGAAATTTCCTAAGGTTAGATTAGATTAATTAAATACATGATAAGCATAAACCCAAAGAAGTTATGAAGCACAAAGAAAGCTTAAAGCAAAATGAAACGATTATACCAGCCGGTTCGTGAAGCTTCCATGGTTCACCTCCATAACACCTCCTAGCTTACAGCATATGATTGATGCCCTCAGATTGAGTGTGTCAGCATTTTGACTATGACATTGTCCTATTAAAGTTTTGAAGGATTTAAATAAAGATTATACCTATGCCTATGCCAAATCACTCTAAAATGCAAAATAAATCTATGTATTTATGCATCAGAATAACAAAGTTCCTCTGTGTCATCTCAAAATGTGAGAAAAATAGCATTTTATAGAAAATGCCGTTTTGAATGGATGGACGAGATCGACTTTCGACAAAGACCTAAATCCAAAGGAATAGATTTAACCTGATAATCCCTAATCAGGGTTAGGGAAAAATTCTTAAACGAGCGGTGGAGATGTCATGTAATAGAATTGAATCGATGGTGGAGAATAAATGAGATAATTAATTAGAAAATAAGGATTTTTCAAAATTCAAGAAGATAAAGACTGCCTGATTTGTGAGATTCAAAAAATCAAGAAGATAAGAGTTGAACTGAAGATTAGATTTGAAAAATCAATAATTTGCTCAATTACTTGATTTTTGGAGGAAAGTTACCATTTCGAATTAAACTAATTCAAAATATGGATTTTGTGAGATAATAAATAATCAATTTTCAAATTATTTACTAAAATGAATTGTAAGTTAAGAATGTGATATCATTTTGAATAATTTCATTTATTTAAAATGAGGGAAATATTAATTTTGACAATTAAATAATTAAAGATAATTATTTAATTTAGAAGATATGATTAATAATTAAATAAATTAATAAATTCATTTAATTATGAGGATTAGTGACATTAAATAAATAAATAAAATTTATTTATTTAATAATCGAAGAAATAAATGAAGAAAGGTAATTAAATAAATTAAGAAATTTATTTAATTAGGGGAAGACTTAGACAATTAATGACGTATTTAATAAGTAAATAAAATTTATTTATTTAATAATCATGAAAAATAAAAGGACATGAATTAATTAAATAATTAGGAATTATTTAATCAATAGTCGAATGTGGACCAAGGACATAATTAAATGTCATAATTATGCTAGGACGAAAGTGGTAAAGCTGGCCTAGGTCATTTTTAAGTGTCTATATTTTTCCCATCTTTGTCATAATGTAGCACGTCACATTGTGACAAAGAAAATAAGTCAAAGCCATGCTCTAGTGATAGTATAGAGTATCAATTCCCCCTCAGGAAAGTTTTCAAATTTTGGGTCGGCAGCAGAAAAATTTGGAAAGGGTCCCAATAAGTCAATTTGATGACCAGAAAAATGATGGCGCAAACGGTTTCAGATTCTGACATGTTTAAGGTAGCCAATGGGGTGGTCAAAGTTTGTCAAAGGAACCTCCAGTACTGACCTAGTTGAAAAATGCTATTTTGACTTTATAAATAGGTTGACAAAGGGGTAGAAGTCAATTCATTTTCACTATTCACATTGCAAAATCGAGAGCTCAGAGCAAAGAGGACTGCAACGAGGATGGTGATTCCAGTGACAGAGCACCATGGCGAGATCGTGTGGACCTATAGGCAGCCAGACGGCTTAGAGCTAGTGGTATGTACCCCTAACCCCCTTTGTAATTTTCTCATTTTGCATGTCAAAGTTAGGGTTTTAGGGTGAACAATGAATGCATTGTGATGCATATGTGTGTGCGTAAGCCACATTTGACTTCGAGTTCGACACATTTGATGCATTGTGATGCAAGTGCGAGGAGATTTTAGGGCAGGCCAAGGGTTTACAACGTATTCACCAAAAAATACAATGCATTCGCTTTATTGAGCCACATCTGAAGGTTATAACGCCTCATGTGTCATTTCACGATGCATTCGACTTCTTGAGTGACACATTCAAATGAAGCGACACATGTGTCATATATCATGACACAAGTGCTATGTTGTGACATAATTGAGCGATAGAATGATGCAATCGATATGTTACGATGCATTTGAAGTATGAAACGACACATTTATTGTTTCATGACGCAATTGTAGTCAATGTGACGCATTTGACTTTGACTTTGACTAGGGCTGATTCTAATACTTTTGAAATTTGAAATGTTTTTTGATAATATTGACAATTGTATAGAAGGTACTGACGCATTTTTTTGCTTTGTGCAGAGACAGCTAGCCCCCATATACACGCGAGAGAGCAGACCGTCGACTTTTTGATTTGTGGATCAGCTGACTCTATGAGAGCGATGACAATTGATGTCACTAGGTCTATTTTATGCTGCCTATATGCTCGCTATTTAGGAAAATAGGGAACTACTGACAACGTCATGTGAGCAATGGCATTCTGAGACATGCTCCTTTCACCTGCTGACGGGAGAGGTGACCACTACACTTGAGGATATTTACCACATTCTATGTGTGTCGATCTGAGCAGAGCAGATCGTCTATGACCCTCGCCATGTCCAGTAGACCTTCATAGCATACTATCAAGATGAGGGTGCAGGACTTGGCATCTAGGGCTACAAGATCCATTGGGAGTTTATGGCAGAGCATTATGCTCAGTTTGATGCATTCCTAGCAACATTGATCGGTGGGATACTGATTCCTGACGATCGCGGACATGGGCTCCCTATTGGTTGGGGAGACGTCATGGTGGGGATGAGGTGGGATAGGACAGTGTATGCCTAGGGGCCTTGTTTGTTGGGCACACTTTAGCACTAGCCTCACGAGGTTGCCTATAGGAGGGTAGAGAGTATTTCATGTGGCATTATGCTTCTAATGATATGGGCATAGAAGCATATAGTGATATTCCATCTACCTATTTAGAGACCACATCTAACTGAGGGGATGCCCTATGCATATTACTATGCTGGTGCTCTTCAGCATATGTGGATGGGGGAGACAACTTGGTGGCAGCATCAGATTGATACTATGGTGTCATTCATCTAGAGGTCGTACAAAGACTATCAGTAGTGGGACGATGAGGATGACCACTTGAGCTTCTGCAGATAGTATCACTACTTGATTGGGAGAATAGTTCAAAGCCAGTTGATCATAGAGATATATATGCCGCAGCATGTCCTTAGATAGTTTGGAGAGCAGCAGGGTGTACCTGCAGGCACAACCGACTATGCTCGGTCTTCTAGAGAGTCAAATTGGGGGCCAACGATTCCCATAGCCTTTTGCGTGTAGCAGATCGATGGGCTAGGAGCCGAGTAGTGGGGATGGAGAGATGGGATTGCAGATCCCGGGACCACGACCGATTATGACTTATAGTGGCAGGAACATAGACGTGTGCCATTGATAGATCCAGATGGGCCAACACTTGTGGATAGGAGGTTAGTTATACCTTTTGTGTCGAGAGTCAGGTGAGGGGGTAGAGACAGTGATAGAGGCAGGGGCCGGGGTAGGGATGGAGGTAGGGATGGAGGGAGGGGGAGTGATGGAGGCTAGGATGGAGGTAGTGGGAGGGATGGAGGCCGGGGTGGAGGGGGAGATGGAGGTAGGGTTGGAGGTTGGGGTGGAGATGATGGAGATGATGGGGATGATGGAGGAGATGGCTGAAGATGAAGGAGAGATGGCCAGAGATAGGGCAAAGGGTGCACCCACGTGTGGTGAGAGTGGCATTGGATGCTATCCCAGAGGTGGCCGTGGAGGAGGAGAGAGAGGAGGAGGAGCAGTCAAGGTAGGAGGGGGAGGAGGAGAGATAGGAGGAGTAGCCGAGGCAGGAGAGGGAGGAGGAGGAGAGATAGGAGGAGTAGCCAAGGCAGGAGAGAGGAGGAGGAGAGACAGGAGGAGGAGGAGGAGGAGAGACAAGAGGAGGATGTGGAGGTGGACGTGGATGTGCCTTGGTATGAGGGAGTCGGTGGAGAGGATGCTACAAAGGATGATGATGATGATGATGATGATGATGATGATGATGATGATGATGCCATGGATGAGGCTGAGAGACTCTTGAGATTTAGGATGGTGGAGGGAGATAAGGAGATACCATCCAGCTCGGCATTGCCCCGTGATGCCATGATAGACTAGAGGGTGGTAGACCTTCAAAGGAGACTAGATGAGAGTTTCACACAGGTTTGAGCACTACAATTAGAGCTAGAGGTGGCTCAGGTAGAGAAGGATCAGGCAGTGATCCGCCAACAGGATTCAACTCAGTGGTGTGTAGATTTTGCATCATTATGTTCTTGGCCTTCTGGGGATATTTCTCGTGAGCTTTCCAGGGTGAGCACTAGGTATGGGTAGTACCAGACTCTATATGAGCAGACAATTCCTCCAGAGCGACGAGATCCTATATCGTCACGCTCACAGATGAGGATAAGAAGCAGTCATAGATCAGGGAGTGGGAGTGGTAGCAAGAGTCAAACAAGTGTAGGAGGATCCACCTCCTTAGGGCACATATCAGGGCACAGGTCTCACCACTCACACAGGTATGCCTCGAGTCATCATTTGAGCCATAGTCATGGGTCCACCAATTCAGGGCAGAGATCAATACATAGGCAACCACTAGTGACATATCCTTCAGCGTCACAGAGTTAGGCCGCAGTGTCATCACAGGTGTCTATTACTGTGGAGATGATGCCATCAGTGTTAGTTCCATTGGTTGCATATACAAAGGCTACTAGAGGTCCACCCATTATCTCAGCACTAGTCACATATCCTCAGCCACTACACTCTTCGCCATGAGGGGATGATGAGAGTCTTTCCTAGGGGCATTTTTGCTACACTTGGTTCTTTGTTATGACACATTATGTATAGACCACTGAGCCTGCGAGCTCCATTTTGGGATATCCGTTGACTCTATCCTATGACATTGTATATTTTTGAGATGATGCTATATGATGATGCAGTTTTGATGTGGGCCTACATGTGTGTTATGCGATGCTATTTGATTTATGCATTATGATATATGTAATGTGATGCTTTATGTATGATGTTGATTTATGATGTATGATGGTACTTATTTATGTCTTGTCATGTATGTCCTATGATTCTTATTTATGAGATGATGCCATGATGATGCAATGCTTATTTATATGTTATGTCGATTTTGTGATCCATAATGTATTTATTTAAATGGATGTCATGTTTATGATTATGTTAATGCAATATGCAATGAAATGTATATGATTTAATTCTATGAAGTATGTGTGGACCTAATGCAATGTTTATATGATCATGTATGCACTTATGTTTTTGTATGTCATAGGATATCATCATGAGATAGATGAGAGAAGATGACTAGACCGAAGGAGATGCATGTTAGTTCCTAGACCAAATCCTTCAAAACTTTACCACAGGACTTTAATATGTATTGATCTTAATCATCATTGGGCAGACTGTTGTAATGGCCAACAAACACCATGATATAGATCAAGGTGTGCAAGGTCATCCCATCACATAAGACAAGTAGTCACAGACAAGAATGATCATGACTCAAACTAAGAGTGTGATTGCCCTAGTCTTTTTGTCATAATCAGCCACAAGCAGAAAAGACAAGAAGGACAACTCATGAAATGTCGTTACTTCTCTAAATCCTGTTTCCAGGACATCCTTGAGAAACTAACATCATGATTGCCAAAATAAAAAAATAGAGCCATTATCATGATACGTCGTTGTTTTTCGAAATCCCATAATCAAGACCTCACAGAGAAACTAGTAATCATGTGTGTCAAAAGTTGAGACAAACGTCATGATACGTCGCTGCTTCTCTAAATCTTGTTGTTGGGATCTCGCTGAAGAACTAGTAACATGATAAAAATTCAAAATAAAAGTGCCAAGTTTTTTCCAAGTACATCTAGATACCCCTTGTTTTAATGTCAAGATGTCAGGTTTGATGATGATGAGATGCCGGGGTGTCAAATTTTTGACGATGCCATGATGACGAATGTCAAAAATTGTCAAATTCAGGAAGGACACATCTTGAACAATGTTGATGTCGAGAGGATTGATCCCTAAATGTCAAAAGGGATCCCTTAAAATTATGATGATGCCTAGGAAGGACACATCCTAAGGCATAAATGACAAATTTTGTTCTTCAGAAGGACACATCTGAAGAATATTGATGTCAAAAGGAGTGATCCTTAGATGTCAAGAGGATCCCTCAAAATGTCGAATGATGGTGATGATGCCTAGGAAGTACACATCCTAAGGCATGAATGACATAGGTTATCTTTTGGAAGGACACATTTGAAAGCTAACCAAGAGTTTGACTTGTTTTGACTGAGTTTGCATTGTGTTGACCATATGTCGATTTCCTTTGAGATGTTGATGTGATTTTCATGTTTGAATAAATGATTGTTTCACTTTGTTTTAGGAGTTTTTCCATATGGAAAATGATTTGTCTTGACTTGAAGACTTTTGGCGTGTGTGTTAGTGTAGTGCCATGAACCCTAATGGACTGACCTAGTGCAGCCTTAGGGGATCATCGATAGATGGCCTTGCCTACATCATGCACTCAAAGACCTTGTAGTTCAACATGACCAAGGAATTTGTCTTGGTGACCAAATATTGTGTGATGATTTTATTTTGACAAACCTAAAAGGACTGACCTAATGTCTCGGGGACTCGAAAATGAGTCTTGCCTACGTAGAAATTCTGCAGAGACAATGTAGTTCAGACTAATGACAAAATACTTGACTTAAAATGATGGGCCTAAGGAAATGTGACCTTTAGTTTGCATTGTCCAAGACTGGTTGGTATTTTGTTGTGGTTTCTTCAAGGCATTTTCCATGTTTTTTTTTAAGCTCTTTTTTCATGATGTTTTGCAATGTTTTTGGTCTTTTTTTAGGACATTTTGCAATGTTTTTGTCCTTTTCCAGGACTTTTTACAATTTTTTTGTGTTTTTCCAGGACTTTTTACAATGTTTTTGTCTTTTTCCAGGACTTTTTACAATGTTTTTTTTTTTCCAAGACTTTTTGCAATTGCCCGAACTATGTGTGATATCCACTGCAGTGACATGATAAAAATGTTGCCCCTAGTTAGATCCAAGACTTAGCCAATTTTAAAGGACATGAAGAAGGGATATGCATGCGATACTAGATGGACAATATAAAGGACTTGATGTCAACCATTTACCAACCATGAGAGGAAGGTTATGGTGCATGGTGAGTGTCATGATAGTGACGGGAAATGTGTTCCATCCTAGGCCTAGGCAGATGAAGTAACAATAGATGGCCGAGAAATGATTGACTAAGCATGGTGCTTGTTTTCCAGGTTTTCACCATGGTACGTATCCAAAGTGCCTGTTTGCCAGGTTTTCACTATTGGATGAATTGTTTTTCTTTACTATTTTTGTCATTTTTTCTATTTTTTCTATTTTTTCTATTTTTGTCATTTTTTCTATTTTTTTACCATTTTTCAAATTTTTATGTATTTTAAGGTTTTCAACTCCATCTTCTGATGCTATGTGTAGAAATTTAGGAGATGTAGACTATTGATAGGCTCTGCCATTTTTTCTCCATCTGGAGTCACCAACTGATAGGCTCCATAACCGAAAGATATGATGACATAAGGACCCAACCAGTTTGGTTCAAACTTTTTTGGCTTTTCTCTGTCAGCTGGGTTCTTAGGGTTCTGCATGAGGACTAAGTCGCCAATGTCAAACTTCCTAACCATAAAAATCTTGTTGTAACTATGACAAAGATAGTTCTGATACACTTGTAGATGGTTTAAGGAATTTTTTCTTCTTTCCTCTAACATCTCTAGCTCATGCAGGCGCGACTGTCTATACTCATCATCAGTTAAACCCTTCAGGGAGTCTTGTAAGGAAGGAATTTCAATCTTGATGGGAAAGATGGCCTCAGCTCCAAAGACCAGGGAAAATGGAGTGGCTCTTATAGGCGTACGAATGCTAGTGTGGTAATCCCACTGAGCAGGGTTGAGTTGTATATGCTAGTCACAACCAGTGTCATTGATAGTCTTTTTGAGGATTTTAACAATAGTTTTATTTAACGCCCCAGCTTGACCGTTTCCTTGCTGGTAATATGAAGATGAAAAATGGTGTTGGATGTGAAATCGCTCACATAACTCATGAACGTCTTGGTTTTTAAACGGACATCTGTTGTCAGTGATGATGGATTGTGGAAGGCCATACCAACAAATGATGTAGTTGAGAATGAATTTGGATATTTTTTTTCTAGTTATGAATGTCAGAGGGATGGCTTCGATCCACTTCGTAAAATAATCAGTGGCAGTGATGATGAATTTTTTGCCATTGGATGAGGTCAGATGGATCTTACCCATAAGGTCAAGTCCCCATTGAGCGAAGGACCAAGGAGAGGTGATCAGCTGAAGTTCTTGTGCTCGAGCATGGATCAAATCACTATGAACCTAGCATTGGTGACAAGTCCTAACATATTCTATTGCATATTTTTCAATGGTTGGCTAGTAGTACCCAAGTCTCATTATCCTCTTGGCTCGAGTAGGACCCCTTGAATGAGTCTCGTATATACCCTCATGTACTTCACTTAAGGTTGTATGTGCTTCGTTAGTGTTGAGACATCTAAGGAGGGTGTCGTCAAAGCTACGACAGTAAAGGGTATCACTAAAAATGGAATATCTTGCGGATTTTTGGATAAAGAATTTCCTTTGGTTATTGGACAGGTTAGGTGGAATGGTTTGAGACTTAAGGTAGTCATAAATATCTTGGTACTAGGGAGAGTCAGGACCAACAAGTTCGCAGGCCATCTCTAAATCTAGACTGTCATAGGCAGGGATCAACAATTGTTCTATTAGGAATTCCAGCTGAAGCATATTGCTTGGAATGTCGAGGAGAGAGCCTATTGTAGCCATGGAATCTGCTACTTTGTTATGTGCTCTCAGAACTTGTTCAGAAGTTACCATATGAAAGTACATTTGGAAATTTTCAACCATTCATTTGTAGGGCATCAGCTTCTCATCTTTTGTGTCATAGTCATCATTAACCTGGTTGATGACTAACTGAGAATCCCCATAGAAATATAATGCTCTGATTTTCCATTTTATTGCCATTCTAAGTCTTGTAAAAAATGCCTCATATTCCGCCACATTATTTGTGCATGGGAAATCTATGTGGAAAGACTTAGGAATGGAGTCTCCTTGAGGGGTGATGAATAGGATCCCTGCCCCCAAGCCATGATTTGTGTGTGATTCATGAAAGTATAGCCTCCAAGGATACTTTGGCTCTGTATGGAATATCGACTCATCTAGAAAATATGCCACTAATGGGTGATTACTTTGTAAAGGTGCGTCTACCAGCTGGTCTGCTATGACTTGTCCTTTTATTTCCTTTCTTTCTACATATTGAATATCATATTCACTCAGAATCATGACCCATTTTTCCAGACATCCCATTAATGTTTCCTGACTTAACAAATATTTGAGGGGCTCGATCTTTGCTACTAGTTGTGTCTGATGGCTTAACCTATAATGTCTTAGTTTCAGTGCTGCAAAGACCACGACTAGACAAACCCATTCAATTGATGTGTAGTTTAGTTCATACCCAACCAATGTCTGGCTGATATAATATATAGCTCTTTCTTTTTCTTCTTGGTCATTCTGCACTAATAATGCTCCCATTGTTGAATGAGTGGCCGAGATGTATAGGATCAATGGTTTTCTATGAATGGGTGACATGAGGACTGGCAGTGATAGTAAGTAGTCTTTTATGTGCTGAAAGGCTTCTTGGCATTTATCTATCCACATGAAGGGGATAATTTTGTGCAGAAGATATTGGAATGGTTGGCATTTATTGGCCAAATGGGCTATGAAGTGTCGAATAGATTGTACCCTACCTTGTAGGGTTCTAAGTTCACTTATTCCTCTAGGTGGAGGCAGGTCTATGATGGCTTTTAATTTTGTTGGATCGACGTCAATGCCTCTTCAAGAAATTATGTATCCCAAGAGTTTACCCGATGTTACACCAAAGACACATTTCTTAGGATTTAGCCAAACTTTGTATTCTTCTAGTCTTTTGAAAATTGTGTCTAACACCTTCAGATGATCCTTTCTTGTTACTGATTTATCCAAGAGGTCGTCAACATAATCTTCCATTATTTTATGCATCATGTCATGAAATATTGTGGTCATAGCCCTCTGATATGTGGCACCTGCATTTTTAAGACCAAATGGCATGACATTCCAACAGTATGTACCCCACGGGCAAGTGAATGTTTTCTTATGCTAGTCTTCGGGGGCAATACAAATCTAATTATAGCTGGAGAAACTGCCCATGAAGGATAGCATCTCATATCCTGCTATGAGGTCAACTATGATATCAATATTTGGTAAAGGAAAGTCATCTTTTGGACATGCCTTATTCAAGTCTCTAAAATCTGTGCAGACTCAGATCATTCCATTTGGATTTGTTACTGGCACCAGGTTAGATATCCATTTAGCATAATCAATAGACCATATGAATCCAACGTCTAGAAGTTTCTTCAACTCAGCCTTGACCAATAGAGCGACCCGAGGATGCATTTTGCGTAACTTTTGTTTAATTGGTTTGGCATTAGGCAATAGTGGCAGATGGTACAAAACTAGTTTTGGGTCTAGTCCTGGCATGTCAGCATAGGACCATGCAAAGTTGCATTTACGTTCTGCAAAGAATTTGTGAAATTTCAGTCTCTCTTCTTCAGTCAAGGATGCAACAAAGAGGACCATTTTGGGATTTTCTATAGTTGATATGTTGTCTTCTATGGTGTCTTCTATAAGCATAGTTGATTTCTTTTGTGTTACGACAAGAAAGTCCAGTCCTCCATCTTTGGGTGCCTTAGAGAGTTTTTCACCCGCAGATACGTCCTTTGTTTTTACTTTTGTGTCATCAAAAGGTGCCTTTCAATTTTCACCTAGAGACGTTTCATATTTTATTTTATTTTTAATTTTAATTTTGCGACTGGAGGATGGAGCAGTCTCACCAAAGTGGGCCACACAATCTAGATCAATGGAAAATCCTGACTTGTGATCCCCACTAGGTATTCCTTCATGTAATCCCATAAACTCTGCAATTGCCTCATCATTCTGAAAGGTGTCCAGGACTGGCGGGCCTTGTTGGTCCCAATCGACTAGTTGAGGATAAACTAGGGAAATTCCATCGTTAGTGTTGGTGAATTGAAGGGAGGATATGGAAAGCATACAAATGGATTCAGATATGTTGTAGATGAAATTATCATCCAATTCCACATCGGAATCTATCCATTATTCCCCTTCGCTTGTCTCATATTCGTTGTCAAAATAAGGGGTGAAGGACTCAAAGACGTGATTGTCATTGTTATTTGGTAAGTCGAGTGGGTTGGATTGATTGGATTCAAATGGTGGGGTTTGTAGGTCATGGGGAATGGTAATGGGACTATGACTTTTTGGTGCCTGATCAATTTTAAATGTTTGCCAAAAAAATTGTTCAAAGGTGAGCTCCCCCGTTTCGACAACAAATCATTGAGGCAACAGTCACTTAAGGATCATTGAGAGCCAAGTTCCCACTCTTGGGAGTTAGTTTTGGTGAAGGTTTCCTTATTGGTCTCGACACTTTTCGAAGCATGTACTCACTCATTCAAAATTCCATTGGTACGTCGGTCGTCATTTTCGGGCAATCCATACCCTAATCCAAGATATTTTGGTATTTTGAAAGGTTCTATGGGCTCTCTAGTTCCATCATAGCCTTTAGGCTTCATCATGTCATATCCCTTTCCATATTTCTTAACTAGTAATGGGGGTAGGTCTGCCATTTCCTTATAGAGCCATCCTATAATATCAGCAAGGTCCTCATTACTCATGTCTCCCCATTTGATAAAAAATGTTTTTGGTGGAACTTTGAAGATTTCTTTGGGTTCCATTCTAAAACATGGTTGACCATAGACCTTCAGACACTTGGGTATTGTTGTAATGCAATATGTCGTATGTAGTTTTAATTCTCCGCAGCCTAGGTCCTAGATCTTGACAGTGGTCTCAGCCTTAGGGTTTGTAGAATATGGTGGTGTGGTGGAAAACATGGACATAGTGGACATGGAAGATGATGCGAGTGTTGATGGGTCAACATATTTAGATGAGAGGAGCTAGGTGCTTCTCGGTTTGCAGAAATACCCCTTAGGTTGGTACAATATTGAAAAGGGTTGGGGTCGCCATATATAGTGATTTATGTGCCATCAAATGGGAATTTTAAGTATTGGTGATATGTGGATGGAACGGCTTTTAAGGCATGAATCCATGGGTGACTGAGCAAGATGTTGTAAGGTAATTCTAGATCTAGGACTTGGCAGGTTGTATCCAAAATGACTGGTCCCACTCTAATAGGAAGAGAAATAATTCCTCGTGAAGAGCATTATTTGTCATCATATGCTTTTATCACTATACTCTTTGTAGGGTCCATGCATGCATCAAAAAATCCTAGAGCCTTAACCAGTTTCAAGGAGCATATGTTCAATCTTTCTCTTCCATCTACTAAAACTCTTCTAACCTTGTGCTTATGGACAAAAGTTTCAGTGTGTAATGCATCATTATGGTTAATCTTGGGTGAAGAGTAGTCTTGATCGGAAAAAGTTACATGGTGAGGCATAGTGAGGTATCCCACCATGGTCTCAAATTGGTTGACAACAATATCTTTAGGGACTGACGACTCTTGCAGGGTTTTATCCAAGATAGCCTTATGCATGGGAGAGATGTGAAGCAACTTGAGTATAAAGATTTTCCCGGGGGTTTTTCCAAGTTGGTCGATAAAGTTAAACTAACTCTTGGGTTTCCACTGCTTTGTGGTTGAGATGGGTTGTGACTATTTAGGAGATGGGCTAGGTATGGTGATTTTGGGTTGCCTAGTGGGAGGTGGACTAGCTATGGTGACCTTGCCACTTTGAGTAGTAGCATTACATTGGGGTGCTCTCTTAACCGTGATGGTGTTGATGTATTCATCATCAGTTCATAAATTATGTATAGTGGTTTTGCCAGAATAGTCATAGTTGGCTCGGGCGAAATTGGCTTGATTATTATTTATCTGTGGACCTGACATGGAAGCATTATAAGAACCATGGTCTGGCAGTGGGTTCTTATGGATGGTATGATCTGAATTAGAGGAAAATTGTGGTCCACCTACCTCAATGATACAACTCTCGATAAGGTCTTATACCAAGTTTTTCAATTGTCGATAGGTAGAAGTTTTATGTCCTTTTGCTCGATGATAATCGCAAAATGCATTATTGTCCCACCATGCTAGTTTGAATTGTCCTAGGTTATATGGTTTTGGTTCTTGATGTGTGATGACACCATTCTAGAGGCATTTCTTGAGGACTTCCTCAATGGGCTCACCCAAGGGAGTGTATGTACGACCCCTGGGGAATTGTCTCATCTCATGATATTTTCCTTGATTATTTTGGCCGCTTTGGTTATTTGAAGGGACATTGGTAGGGGGTGTCAATATTGTTGTTGGTTTGTTTTGTGGTTGAACCCCTTTTAGAGCCAGTACATGACCCATAGTGTTTGGAGCCTTGGCATCAACAACACCGTCATTTGTAACATGTTTATTTTTGACCCAATACTTGTTTTTGTCAGTGGGAGGATTTTCATTTGTGTTTTTAGGACCATATCTTAGCTCTCCCTTTGCGATAAGGGCTTTCTCAATCTGGACACCTTTTTTTACTAGGTCCATCAAGGTTGTGCAACAATGCACTTGCAATGCATATTTTAAGGGTCCTAGAAGTGTTTGAACGAACATGTCCACCTTTTCCTTTTTTGGTATGTCGATGTGGAATCAACTAGCTAGAATTCTCCATTTTTGAAAGAATGGGATGAATGTTTCACCAACATCCTCTTGTGTGAGATTTCATAAGCTAGTAATAGAGGTGTCCATATCAATGTTGTACATGTATTTTTTTATGAATTTTTGTTTAAGCTCATCACATGTTTGGATATCCTTTTGAGTGGAAAACCATTCAAGGGTAGGACTTACAAGACTTTTAGAAAAAGGTCTCATCAAGTACGTTTGTTCATAAGTGACATCCATACAATTGGTTACAAATTCATGGACATGTTCGATGGGGTTTCTCTTTCCATATATTTGGTAAAATTAGGTGACACATATCCTAGAGGAAATGGTGGGATGTATAAGTTCATGTCGAAGGGATATACATTCAGATCATATGACACTTCTAATTTTTTGCCAGATATTTGTATGTTTTCTATGGTCTTCTCTAGACCCATCAATTTTTCTTGTAAGGCATTGATTATAGGGTCATTTTTGGTCCCATACGTTGGATTGATTACTATGCCATAGGTCCCAATTTGTTGTGTGTGGATGTTAGTGTATTGTTGAGGGATGGATTGTTGTGATATGTGTGATGTGTTGTGATTTTTGTGTTGTTGGTATTGAAAGTTTGGATTGGGGGTATGTTGGTGAGTATAAATATGGGATGAGTATGCTGGGATGTGTCCCCTAGCCATTTCGGTCAATACTTGGGGAATATGGTGACCATGAACATTTTGATGTGTGAATGATGCCATGGGTTGTGTTTGTTGACTACCTTGTCCAAATTGTTGGGTTTGGACAAGGAGAATGGCCGTATTTTTTCCTTGGGATTTGATGGTATTGGACTCTGTTGACATGTTAACATTTTTTTGTTGTCCTTGAATAAAGATACGTCATTTAGCTCCCACCAAAGGATTTTGTGAAATACCAATGAGAGGATATGATGAAGGTGTAATGATGGTACTAGATGTAGTTTTCAATGGAGGATTTGTATGACTTGATGATTCCCCCATGGAATTTACCATAGTGGTAAAGAGAGGATTGGAATAACTTGCCCACACTACCGAGGAGCCAAAGGTGGTTCCACCCAATTGTGACGGTGTTGTGGATATTGTGGGCACTGTGAAAGATTGTGATCCTCCAATGGATGTAGCATTTATTGAATTGGAGGTGTTTGGAATGTTGGAGGTAGCATTCACTATCGTTGTAGCATCAAAAAAGGTATTGCTCGTAGTGTTTGGAGGTTGGCCACTATTTGACATGTTAAGCGTATTGTTGATGTTAGGGTCAGGAGATGTTGATCTCAATGTATTAATGTCGAATCTGTGGGGCAACTTAGCTCCTTGAATTAAGAGTATGGCCAAATATATGTCTCTGTCATATAGGACCATTTGTTCCATGAATTGAGAGGCCTTTGGATCTTGTGTTGCTACCTCTAGGTTTTCCTCAAGTATTTGTCTGTATTCATCCTTATGTAAGAATGGTTCAAAGGGACTATTTGATGAGGATGGTATGGTCATGAGCTTAGTTGATTGTTTGTGTTGGCAAATGGATCGTGAAAAGTCCAATTTGGGTCATACGTGGGATTGTTGACATTGGAAGTGGAGTCTTGTCCAAAGTTTTCCATTTGTCATTTTTGTTTTTGGAGTCTAGTTTCCACCATAAAATGAGATTGCTCAAATGAAAATGAAAACTAAATGCAAGGATGGCACTATGCAAGGTCTAGCTTCAAAATGACAACTAGGATGAATAATATTTTTGGATTTTTCAGGAATAAAATATGCAAGGTATAAACTAGAATGCAATTTGGAGAAAATGATACCTAAACACTTCTAAGCTCAATCTTTGTTTTCGATTTTAGTTACTAAAGGACTTATTGAAAATGAAAAAGTGACAAGATCAAAATGACTAGTGAGTTTTCCTAACTAGACTGTTGAGTTGGAAAATCTTACAAAAGGGACAATGACTGAAAAAGGGAATGATGATTAAGTCCACAATAACCTAGTTTCGAGAGCAATGACGTTGCAAATTGTGCTGAGATTAACCTAATCCAAAGTATGCAAGGATGAAAACCTAGGGTCAAGCTAATGCCTAATGTATGCAACTAAAAATTTGATGGATGAAGCCTATGGTCACAAATGCAAACTAACGGTTGAAAATTTTGAGTAATTTCAAAGCTAGTTTCTGATAGAATCCCCTTGGAAATAGTGTTTTACAAAAGATTGACAAAATTTAGACTCAGTTTGGACTTTGTATGAAGATTTTTCTTATGTCAAGAAAATGTGTTGTAAGCGTAGGAATGAGTTAAACAATCTAAACATGTATCTACACTTCTAAATAGGACATTGCATCTAAGATTCAAGAAAATTAAGCTAATTTAAACTAGAAATGTTCAAAAATCTATCCTATTGCTCTCTAACTCTAAAGATTTATTTAATCAACTTTTCTCTCAGATTTTAGAAGCTAATTAGACCATTGAAATAACACTTAGAGAATGAGAATTAAACTATTCTATTCCTATATGATTAAATGATAAAAACTACTATAATGGCAGCCATGACTGCAAATGTTGAATGCTGGATGAATGCTGGATGGATGCTAGATGAATGTTGGATGCTTGAATGCTGGATGAATGCTGGATGCTTGAAAAACCTATAGAGTAAGATTGCATAAGTTGGGATCCATTTCCTTGTAGCTAGAGAGCTGTATTTATAGCTTTCACGGTAGCACATTTGCACAGGGATACGGGATAAGAGGCTGGGATTCAATCTGGAGAATTGAAAGGCATGGGATGAGAAGATGGAGTTAATCATGGAGGATTGTTCCTCCCCATGAAAACACCAGGCAAGATGAGAGGAAAGATTGGAGGAAGAAGATGGAGAGGATTTCCTGTAGGTTTGTCCCCAAAGCTCTTCCCGTGAATGACAGTTGAATTAATTAGATTTAAAAAATCTAATTTTATTGGTGAGTGAATAGAGGGATATGATTTTTGCATTAATTTAAATATTTTTGATTTATTTAAATTTAGCAAAAGAAGATTAAATAATTTAATAAATCAAACCATAGGATTTGTTTATTAAATTAAAATAAAAGGAAAATGATAATTATATAAAATATTTTAAGATATCTTTATTTAATTAAGAAGAAATGCGATGAGGTAATTAAATAACACAAATTATTGAAGCTGTGTATTTAATTTAAGATGGAATTAATGGATAAAGTATAGAAGAAATAATAATGATAATAATTAAATAAAACAAAGTATTTAATTTTGTTTATTTAATTAAGAGAGAAATAATATGATAAAATAGAAGAATTAATAATGAACTTAATATAAATAAATATTTCTATTTATTTATTAAGTAGATGAATTTAAGATTAATTAATCAAATAAGTCACATTTAATTAATTAGATTCTCCAGACCATTTTTAGGTGTCTACATTTTGCCCCTCTTTGAAGTGATGTGTTTACGTGTTGCTTCAAAGAATGATTTTGCTTCAGCTGCCAGTATTGATGAAATGTTTGAAATATGCTCCAGACTTGCCCTAGATATTGAATTTCGAAATGATAGTGATATATGCCCCCACGGGAGAGAAATTGATGAATTTTGAAATTTTATGAGGAATTTGATGATTTGATAATTATTTGATGAAGAAACAATGATGAAATAATTTATCTCCCGATAAAGAAATACTGATTCCTTCAGTTGATTATGATGATGATTGATGATCCTGATAGCTTAGAAGATTATTGATCTTATGATAGGTGAGATTCAATGATTGATTGATGATTGATTGACCTCATGATAGGCGAGGATCAATGATTGATTAATAATTGACCTCATGATAGGCGAGGATCAATGATAGATTGATAATTGACCTCATGATAGGCGAGGATCAATGATAGATGCTCACAAGATTTGATCAAAGTCTCATCAAAGCTGATTCAGATTTGATTAGGCAATGTGGTTTGACTTCTTTGATTGATATGATATGCCCTAGTATAGGAGTGATTAATGTACTGAGATTTGATGATGCCAAATGATGAATAGGCTAGGAGATGAGATGAGGAAGAGATAATGGAAGGAGAAGATGAAAAGTAAGAACAAATGAATTCAAGGATAAACGTGATGTTGCCCTAGTCAAGTTGTAAGCCAAGATTGATTGATGATGATGATGATAATAGTGTTGTTAATGAGGGAAGGATACATCCCAAAACAACACAAAAGGATAGGGAAAGATACATCCCGATGATGATGATGATGATTGGATCAAGGCTTGTAACAAGGTTGGGAACAAAACTAAGGATGCAATTAAATGATTTGTGCTAGACATAATAGATTAAGATTGGATGGAATTTGAGATGATTGAAATGAAAGAAAATGATTCAGAAAGAGGTGATTAGGAAAACAATTATATATTATCCTAAGAATTATTGAAGAGATAGTGATATGATGAGGAGAGGGCATACATGTAGCTTTTGAGATTGAAATTGGTAGCTTTGAAACAAATCTATAAATGCATATGCAAGACTAATATGGATGCAATCTATTTTATCATGCAAATCTATTTTGCCATGCAAATCTAAGTTTTATTTCAACAATCTTTTGATTTTGCTTTGTATCATCACTGAGCTTTTAAAAATGTTGAAATAAAATACAAGCATCAATGATATGAGATAGACCAATGATGACCTGAGTACTTCTTTCATGATTTTTGATATTTCAAGCGAACACAAGCATCAAGGTATAATTAAACTGAGATGACCAGAGCATTTCTTGCATAAACAGACAAAAATTAACCATTTTCTTAAGTGAATTGGAATGTCATCCATGATACTTGGTAGAGCACTTCCCGCGACGATTCACAAAATAATAATGACTAACTCACAAACAACAAACAAAGAAAAAGTATCATTCTCCTTCCTTGCTTCTCTAGTTTAATACATCATCGAGTAGCTCCAAAGAAATGATAAGCAAATGATAAAAAGAAAAGTACAACAATTCAAATTCTACTTAATGTATTTTCAAATCATTATTCAGATTAGATCATCGATGTTGAAATGTGTGTGCTGATGTGTGCATGATATTCTCAGACGTTTGACCAAATGATGTAACCTAAAGACCTATCCTAGGGGTCTCGGGGACTGATCAAAGATTAGTCTTGCCTACGTTATACACGCAGAGACCACATAGTTTGACTGACATAAACTCCATTTTTTGACTGATGTAGACTCTATTTTTGTGTTTTCAATTTTATGAATGTTTTTGCATGGATTTTCTGATTTTTTGATGTGTTTGGATTTTGATTTTCTGATGTTTTTGGATTTTGATGAATTTTTTGATGTTTTTGGATTTTTATTTTCTGATGTTTTTGGATTTTGATTTTCTGATGTTTTTGGATTTTGATGGATTTTCTAATGTTTTTGGATTTTGATGGATTTTCTGATGTTTTTGGAATTTTTGATAGATTTTTAATTTTTTAAGATATTTGATTTGGAATGAGATGGTATGACCAATTGAAGGAACAAGATGAACCACAATAGAGGTAATGCAACCATGGATAAATGATAGATCAAAATGAAAGTCACTGCAAAACATGTCACACAAGCAACATATCTCTTGTTGAAAGATGACAATAGTTGATTGATTAATATGCCAACAATGATTGATTCCATAAGGCATGATGATGATAAGTACTTAGGATTACTGATATCCTCTAAGTACAAAAAGATTGATGATTGTTGATGATTGATTGACAAAAGATATGAGGATTGGATAATGTTTTACAGCTAGGCTCAAATATGATTTGCATGATAAGATTCAAGGTTGCAAAGGGACATGATGACATGGATTTTGATAAGCTAGGAGATATGGAATGGAATAATGCAAGGATAACGATAATGAATGGGATGATCAAGATATATACACAAGGACCAAGTGCTTTGCCCCCATTCTTCATCAAAACCAAGGATGAAAAGAAAGGATGTATCTAGTAAGAATGATGGAATATGGATGAGATAAAAGATATGGTATGAAAGATATGGATAAAGCATATAGGATAAGCATATATGATGTTCAAGAAGATTCTTAACCTTATCAAGATCAAAAGTGGAAATGTAAGGAATGAGCGTAGAAAGGATAATGACCATGAATGATAAGATGGATGAGACTTGCCCCTAAGTGTAGAGTGCAAGAGGAATATGGAAGATAGGATATGGATGATAGGGAGATGGAGGAAGGACTTTAACATTGAGTTTCACAACCAATTATCCCTTTAATTAACCATGGCAATGGGGATTAGACTCATAAATGCTGGTAGATTAATGGTATGATGGAAGAGACTAAGGATTTATGCAAAGGTTTGGATTAAAGGGGAATGATGGGGGATGAATGTTGGATAATGGATAGATGGAAAGGATGACAAGCTCAACATTGGCACACACCTTGAAGGATGGTGGAGTGATGGAGGAAGAATGGATTTGGAAAGTGATAGGTTATTATATGGAAGATTGGAGGAAGCTTTTGGATTAGAAAATTTGGATGCCAATTTTGATTTTATTGCTTCTATGAGACTTTTAGGAATCCACATGATTTTTGACTTTGATATTTGCTTAGTGGGCCTTTGTGGCCTTGAAAATTTTTCATTTATGGACCTTTGTGGTCTTTGAAAATTTCCTTTTCGCTTTGATGGGCCTTTGTGGCCTTATAAAATTTTCTTTTGATTTATGGACCTTTGTGGTCTTTGAAAATTTCCTTTTTTCTTTGATGGGCCTTTGTGGCCTTTTTGATTTTTCCTTTGATTTTGGATCAAGTTTTCTTTTATTTTTGCATGTCTCTTCGAGGAGACATGTTGATCCTTTGATACATGTGGATTTTGATATAGAAGCTTCTAATATTTTGCACCCAAATTGCTTCCAAGAGCAATGGGATGGGTGGATTGAGATGAATGGTATGAAGGTATTATGGATGAGTGAACGTGGGTAGAATTTTTAAAGGGCATCAAAGATGTGTGCCTTTGTTGTTCTTGAGGAATAGGATATGGACCTAGGATAGATGGAGATTTTGATGGACTAGGATGAGGACCTAGGATAGATGGAAGGTTTGATGGACTAGGACACTTAGGTGTATAACCAAGGCCATGGTGATATGGGTGTTTTTGAATAAAAAGGGGTTCTAGGATACCTTGTTCATGAATGCCTAATCCT
This sequence comes from Sequoia sempervirens, assembly GCA_007258455.2. Lineage (NCBI taxonomy): Eukaryota > Viridiplantae > Streptophyta > Pinopsida > Cupressales > Cupressaceae > Sequoia > Sequoia sempervirens. The sequence continues at coordinate 16,514,496 of VDFB02137365.1, forward strand.
TTGCCTTTGTAGTTCATACTTTGACACATTTGTTTACCAATGGGATATGTATTGTTTGTGAAACAAGATGCAAGTCTATTTTAGGGAGGATATGATATGGATGAAAGGATAGGTGTTGGAAGTAAACCAGAATGGATAAGGGTGGAGGATCCTAATTTATAGGTGTAGGGTTCATGGATAGCTTGAATAGGTGTGATAGGCTCTTGACATGGGGATGATGGGATATTTTGATCTTGACTTGGAAAAGGATCATGAGGTGGTATGAAAGACATATCTTGATCATGAGAAGGATAAACATCTTCATGGGATGAAAGGGCATCCTTGAATGGAAGCATATCTTGATCTTGATGAGGAAGGGAATCATGAGATTTTGTAGAAAGCATGTCTTGATCATTAGTTGGTAAGAAATCATTAGATAGGATTGAAGAACTAGCATGATCTTGTGATGCAATAGAATCATGATATGGTATGGGTTGATTAGATGATTTGGAAGAAGAACTTGGAAGGATACTTGTCTCTTGAGATGGATGTGAATTATTTTGGATGAAAAGTGAAAGGAGGGGATCATCATAAGATTCTTGAGAAATGGGATCTTGATCAAAGATTGGAAGATTTTGTGAGATTGTGGAATCATTGGATGGAGTAGAAAGAATATCTTGACTTGATGTGTAGGGGAGTCTATGCTAGCATGCTTTGGATTGAGAGATTGACATGAATCATTGGATGTTGAGGATATGATAGAAGAAGGATGATTGGATGGAATTGTTAACTTGAGTGAAAGAATCTTGAGGTTCATTTTGGCTTATGGTGGATGGAGATAAATGTGTGACATGATAAGATTGTTCAATATCATTTGTATTTGAGGACTGAGATTTGGGCTTATTGAAATTTTGGAAAAATTCAAAGATATTGAACTTGGATGATGGAGTTGTTGGTGAAGAAGGTCTCATGTTCATTGTTTGGTCAAGAGGATATGGGTAGATGTTTGGCATTAGATATCTCTTTGTGGTTGTTTCCCAGATTTGTTGTTGAAGGTTCTTTAGTTGATAAGCTAAAGCATTCAATTGATCCTCCTCTATTTCAGCCATGGTGGTTTGTGTTTCTTTTTGGGATGATCTTATCTATTTTAATGACAAGAAAACATAGCAAGCAAAAATAGAACTGTTGTTGATTAAATCCTAAATTCTTAAACAAAGAGTGTATGTTCAAGAACCAAACATGGTTCTTCTTGATTTTCACTAGTTTATAACAGATAAGACAATTCAGATAGACTCACTCCTAGAGACAAAAGGTCATCGTTATATACTCAAACGGCCCACAGCTTGGAATTGCGTCGACTCACACAGCCATGTCACCCCCTAGAGGGCGCCCGTGTTTTTGTCTTTTCCAGGTGCGTACTCAGAGTGACGGAAGTGGATACCGGATCCCCTGAGCAAACAGTCCTTGGCAATTATATGGTGAGTGCTTGAGGGTAGATTCTTCCCCGCCCCTGCACCGCCGAGTATTACAATGTTTGGGAACTGACAAGCGTGCTTCTATTTCTAGGTTCTTAGATAGGGTTTCCGTTCAGAGCGGCAAATGGATAAACTCCCTCGAGAGACCTCCCAATCTTTAGAACAAAGATTTTGGGGATGGTTATCCTGCACACTTCCGTTGAAAGAGGGTTTCCCCAAATTCACATAAATTTTAAAGTGGGTTGGAATACCATGGCTTTTGGCTTGTCCCCACTCAGGTCGTTCCCGTAGGGTGAGTACTTTTTCCCACTATGGCAGGCCTGTCTAAAGGTTTTAATGAAAGCTTGAAAATGCGCAAAGTAAAAGTGAGTTTGGTATTCTGATGCACCCAGTCAAGGGGAGAGCATAAACCTATCACCCAATCACAGCAAAGAAGTTGTTCACTTTTTAAAACCCAAAAGACAAATTATCTAATCTATATGGAGATATTGCTCCATAAAAAGCATGATGTCCAATTTTAATCCCACAAGAAATAATGAAGTTTCTATCCTAGGATTGATCAATTTTTATCCATTTTTTGTCCTAGGATTGATAAATTTTAACCCGTTTTCTATCCTAGGATTGATAAATTTTAACCAAAAAAGAGATTAAAGAACATAATCTAGCCATGGATGCGTCGGATCTAGATAAAAATATACATTTTTATCAATGCTATTTGGTCCTAAAGCAGGAATGAAACAAAATAGATGATGGGTTATTTTCCCATGAGTGTTCAAAAACATTATTACAATGAATATCAAATGCTCTTTCTTTCACTTCAATGCTCCATTTTTTTCTTAAAACCTATGTAAATGTTCCAAATGTTAGATGAAATCAATAACTAAGAAGATATAAGGGTTAGATGAATGATTAAGCAAGAAAACCCTAAACCTTAGACCACGTTACAATGTGATTTGACTTTAAATGTAAAATTGAAAATTTTAACTCTATAAAAAGTGATAAAAAAAATGCACCATTGCATAGCTTATGAAATTCTACCCCATTTCAAAAAAAAAATCATCAAAAAAGACATATGTATGACCAAGATATGGCCATTTTAAAATTGACTATCAAAACACTAAATCTGATGCGCTAAAACAGAGCCCTAAAGCGCTAAAACAGAGCTCTGAAGCGCTAAAACAAAGCCCCAAAGCACTGCAGAATTGTCCTGAAGCACTAAAATAGTCGATTGAAGCACTAAAATAGTTGTGTGGCACGCTAAAAAATTTGAGTGGCGCGCTAAAACAAACGATCAACGCGCTATAAAAAGTCACGGTTTCGTGAAAACTATCACGCCGATACCTGTAAGACACTTTTCTCAAAAATTAAGCAAAATATGGGGTTAGGCCCCATGGTGGGCACCAAATTGTAAGCGTAGGAATGAGTTAAACAATCTAAACATGTATCTACACTTCTAAATAGGACATTGCATCTAAGATTCAAGAAAATTAAGTTAATTTAAACTAGAAATGTTCAGAAATCTATCCTATTGCTCTCTAACTCTAAAGATTTATTTAATCAACTTTGCTCTTAGATTTTAGAAGCTAATTAGACCATTGAAATGACACTTAGAGAATGAGAATTAAACTATTCTATTCCTATATGATTAAATGATAAAAACTACTATAATGGCATCCATGACTACAAATGCTGAATGCTGGATGAATGTTGGATGGATGCTAGATGAATGCTGGATGCTTGAATGCTGGATGAATGTTGGATGCTTGAAAAACCTGTAGAGTAAGATTGCATAAGTTGGGATCTATTTCCTTGTATCCAGAGAGTTGTATTTATAGCTTTCATGGTAGCACATTTGCACAGGGATACGGGATAAGAGGCTGGGATTCAATCTGGAGAATTGAAAGGCATGGGATGAGAAGATGGAATTAATCATGGAGGATTGTTCCTCCCCATGAAAACACCAAGCAAGATGAGAGGAAAGATTGGAGGAAGAAGATGGAGAGGATTTCCTGCAGGTTTGTCCCCGAAGCTCTTCCCCTGAATGACAATTGAATTAATTAGATTTAAAAAATCTAATTTTGTTGGTGAGTGAATAGAGGGATATGATTTTTGCATTAATTTAAATATTTTTGATTTATTTAAATTTAGCTAAAGAAGATTAAATAATTTAATAAATCAAACCATAGGATTTGTTTATTAAATTAAAATAAAAGGAAAATGATAATTAAATAAAAGATTTTAAGATATCTTTATTTAATTAAGAAGAAATGTGATGAGGTAATTAAATAACACAAATTATTGAAGCTGTGTATTTAATTTAAGATGGAATTAATGGATAAAGTATAAAAGAAATAATAATGATAATAATTAAATAAAACAAAGTATTTAATTTTGTTTATTTAATTAAGAGAGAAATAATATGATAAAATAGAAGAATTAATAATGAACTTAATATAAATAAATATTTCTATTTATTTATTAAGTAGATGAATTTAAGATTAATTAATCAAATAAGTCGTATTTAATTAATTAGATTATCCAGACCATTTTTAGGTGTCTACATGCGTCATTTGAGACCTCAAATGCGTCGCAGGATTGCGAATGCATTTTGATATAGTGAATGCGGCTCTTGGACTGACAAATGCGACTCATCTTTGCAAATGCGGCTCTGTGAGTTTCAGATGCGTTGTGACACAGACAGATGCGGTGTTTTGAATTTCAAATGCGGTTTAACAGGTCTAATGCATTGCAAAATTTGGAAAATACGGTTTGACAGAGCGATTGCATTTCAAGAGTTGTGACACAGTTTGCTAAAATTGAGGTTTTTGATGTATTGAGAGCAAATCTAATCTGTCTAATGTTGAATGTTTTGTGTAGAAGTGAAAATGTGGTGAATAATGTTGAAAAATCTAGTAAGCACTTGACAAGCACAATGTTTTGAGTGTAAGTAAGCACACATAAGAAAATTACAATCCTAATAGGCCAATAGGCCAAGGGTTTGTATACTTGGTATAGCCCACTGATATACCCCGGATTGGTGCTAAACACCTTTCCTTCTCGAGAGTGGATAGCTTAGAAGTTTGTTGGCATTGGCTCCCCTCCATGGCTCATTAACATCATTCGAGCACACCAACTTCAGATTCTTGGCTAGTGACTTCCCAAGAATTGCTATCTCTACTCAAGGGGATCAGTAGTGAGTGTCTTCGAGCATGATACTGTACCCTACATTATACCAAGCAATGGCTAAAAAATGGCTGGACTCTAAAACAAAAGGTGTTGAGTACATGCATTTCATTCATAGGGTATGATCCATGCAATGAGAGTTCCCTTTCAGATCCATCTCGTCAGAACCATATACGTGATTCTTGGGCTTTCCCCAAGAATCCACTTTTATATACTGGCTAGAAGTCCCTCGAGTTTTGGGTGCTACCGGTTTGAATCATCCTAGGGTGAGTACTTTTTCCAACTAGAATAGGCCCAAGTTCTAGAGTTAGTAACTATTTCTCTTACACCCAGGATTTCCTGAAAGGGCAAGGGGAGAGGATACTTTGATTACTAAGTCTTGAGGGTGACAAAAAATAGGTGGGTCTAGTTTTTTGAATGCCATTTTGAATGTACGGACGAGATCGACTTTTGACAGAGACCTAAAATCAAAGGACAAGATTTAACCTGATAATCCCTAATCAGGGTTAGGGAAAAATCCTTAAATGAGTGGTCGAGATGTCACCTAAGAGAATCGAATCAGCGGTGGAGAATAAATGAGATAATTAATTAAAAAATAAGGATTTTCAAAAATCAAGAAGATAAAGACTGCTTGATTTGTGAGATTTAGAAAATCAAGAAGATAAGAGTTGAACTGAAGATCAGATTTGAAAAATCAATAATTTGCTCAATTACTTGATTTTTGGAGGAAACTTACCATTTCAAATTAAATTAATTCAAAATATGGATTTTGTCAGATAATAAATAATTGATTTTCAGATTATTTACTAAAATGAACTATCAGTTAAGAATGTGATATCATTTTAAATAATTCCATTTATTTAAAATGAGGGAAATATTAATTTTGACAATTAAATAATTAAAGATAATTATTTAATTTAGAAGATATGATTAATAATTATATAAATAAATAAATTCATTTAATTATGAGGATTAGTGACATTAAATAAATAAATAAAATTTATTTATTTAATAATAAAAAAAAAAATGAAGAAAGGTAATTAAATAAATTAAGAAATTTATTTAATTAGGGGAAGACTTAGACAATTAATGACGTATTTAATAAATAAATAAAATTTATTAATTTAATAATCATGAAAAATAAAAGGACATGAATTAATTAAATAATTATGAATTATTTAATCAATAGTCGAATGTGGACCAAGGACATAATTAAATGTCATAATTATACTAGGATGAAAGTGGTAAAAATAGAGCTTGCTTGATAAATTTCCTAAGGTTAGATTAGATTAATTAAATCCATGATAAGCATAAACCCAAAGAAGTTATGAAGCACAAAGAAAGCTTAAAACAAAATGAAACGATTATACCAGTCGGTTCGTGAAGCTTCCATAGTTCACCTCCATAACACCTCCTAGCTTGTAGCATATGATTCATGCCCTCAGATTGAGTGTGTGAGAATTTTGACTATGGCATTGTCCTATGTAAGTTTTGAAGGATTTAAATAAAGATTATACCTATGCCTATGCCAAATCACTCTAAAATTCAAAATAACTCTAAGTATTTATGCGCCAGAGTAACAAAGTTCCTCTGTGTCATCTCAAAATGTGAGCAAATTAGCATTTATAGAAAATGTCATTTTGAATGAACAGACGAGATCAACTTTTGACAAAGACCTAAAATCAAAGGACAAGATTTAACCTAATAATCCCTAATCAAGGTTAGGGAAAAATCCTTAAACGAGCAGTCGATATGTCATCTGAGACAATTGAATCGGCGGTGGAGAATAAATGAGATAATTAATTAGAAAATAAGGATTTTTGAAAATCGAGAAGATAAAGGCTACCTGAATTGTGAGATTTAAAAAATCAAGAAGATAAGAGTTGAACTAAATATCAGATTTGAAAAATCAATAATTTGCTCAATTACTTGATTTTTCGAGGAAACTTACCATTTCAAATTAAATTAATTCAAAATATGGATTTTGTGAGATAATAAATAATTGATTTTTAGATTATTTACTAAAATGAACTGTCAGTTAAGAATGTGATACCATTTTAAATAATTTCATTTATTTAAAATGAGGGAAATATTAATTTTAACAATTAAATAATTAAAGATAATTATTTAATTTAGAAGATATGATTAATAATTAAATAAACTAATAGATTCATTTAATTATGAGGATTAGTGACATATTAAATAAATAATTAAAATTTATTTATTTAATAATCAAGAAGAAATAAATGAAGAAAGGTAATTAAATAAATTAAGAAATTTATTTAATGGGGAAGAACAGACAATTAATGACATATTTAATAAATAAATAAAATTTATTTATTTAATAATCATGAAGAATAATAGGACATGAATTAATTAAATAATTATGAATTATTTAATCAATAGTCGAATGTGGACCAAGGACATAATTAAATGTCATAATTATGCTAGGACGAAAGTGGTAAAAATAGAGCTTGTAGGCCTAGGTCATTTTTAAGTGTCTACAATTACCACCATTATCCACACCTCTACTTGGCTTGGGGCTTCCACCTTTACCAAATATCAATCAAACCAACATTCCAAACACCAATCAAAGCATCACGCCAAACTCTCAAAACTTGTCATCGATATCGCAACAACAAATGATAACTACACAAGCAATCATGGCATCATCAACCACCCCCCTAACATCTCAAAGAATGGGCTCTTAAGGACCAACCACATCGATTGCACCATCCACCACTCAAACCACTAACATGACATCACCGCTCACCACCACCACTAGCACCATTATGAATCCACCACCACCAAACTCCAATTTATCAAGCCAATACAACATGGCATTGCAAGACGCTCAACAAGCTGCTTATCAAAAAGCATTCCTACAAGTGCAAAAGCAAAAAGCCACACAAATAGTTGCTCAAGAAGCTGCACAACTAGTTGCCCAACAAGCCACACAAGCAGCGCAAGATGCTCAAGCTACCCAAATTGCACAACAAGTGCAATAGGCCGCACAAGCCCAAGCCCTATTGCAACAACAACAACAAGCTACTCGAGCTGTACAAGCTACTCAAGCAACCCAAGCCGCATTACAAGCACAAAAGGCTGCTCAAGCTAAAATTCTATTGCAACAAAAAGTGGCACAAGCACAAGCCCAAGCACAAGTAGCGCAAGCACAAACTCAAGCTCAGGCGCATGCCTAATATCAAGTACAACAAGCACAAGCACAAGCACAATTTCTTGCACAAAAACAAGCAACACAATTACAAGCATATCAACAAGCAATAAAATAATATCAAGAGCAACAAGAAGCAGCCCAATTGGAAGCCCAAAATCAAGCATTGTTGGAACAACAAGAAGCTCAGCAATAGACAATGTTAGCGCAACAACAATAAAAACAACAAGTGTTGTTTTTACAGCAGCAAATGCAAGCATACCTGGCTTGACGAAATGTGCAAATACCATCAAACAAAACACCAAACAACCCACCCATCCAACCCACAATTGAAACACCCTAGAATACCTTCATCCCACCCCCTGATCTGTGAAATGACGTAATGACACAAATCAAGTTGCTCTTGCAACAAGTTCTCGGTGTTCAATCAAGGCGAACCACAAAAACACCAAGCAACTTGTGTCCCTATCCATTTGACAGGAGCCTTGTGATGAAACCATTCCTAAATAGATTCAATATCCCCAAGTTTGACAAGTATCATGGGACGGGAAACCCTAAATATCACATCAGGAAATTCCAGGTTCATTGCATGGAAGTCGCATATGATGATACTTATCTGATGTGGCTATTTCCTAGGAGTTTGGCTAGCCACACAATGGAATGGTTCTCTCACCTACCTATAGGCATCAAAAAATTCCAAGAAATTATAGATGCATTCATTAAAAAATACGCATGCAACATCGCCATGGATGTCAGTCTAAAAGAACTCTGAGCTCTGAAACAAGGTAAGAATGAATCATTCACTTCATTCCTACAACGATGGCGATCCAAGGCCAATCAAAGAAAATGGACCATGCCCAAGGAACAACAAGTTTTCCCAACCTTGACGACCTCTTGGAATTCCATCTCAAGGTACAAGGGATCACCACATATGACCAGTTGATCTCCAAGGCACTCAGCATCAAACAAGCCCTTATGACACAACCTATGGGATCAACTTCATACCACAAACAACAAAACAACTGCCCACCCACCAATTACAATGAAAAACCTCGCACATGGGAAAGAGAAAAAATGTCACTAATGATGGTTTCATCTATGCCAAAGTGGTCATCAGTGCCCCTCAGCAAAATACACCTCCACCACAAATCAAAATCCAACACCGAAACAGTCATCAAGCAACACAGCAACCAAACAATAATCAAGCAATTCAAAATGCCAATGACCAAAGGGGATCACCCCAGTGGAACAAGAATTACCCCAAGTGAAAGTACACCACTCTTGGGGAACCACTTGAAGTCATCATGAAGAAGTTGATAAACAAAAAGCTCATCAAAGCTCGCACCTATGAGAATTACCAAGAACCGGATGTGAAACCTCCTTGGTATAATGAGAATCAACTCTGTGACTTCCATAAAATCAAAGGGCATACCACCAATAGTTTTATGGGGCTAAAAAACATAGTTCAAGATCTCCTCGATCAACGAATTATAAACATGGAACAACCAACAGGAAACCAAAACCTTAAGATATACACGAATTTGATGCCTAACCATGGCAATAAAGGGAATAATAAAACAAATAAGGGGAAAGAAACCTTCAAGAATGTAAATCATGTGTATGACCACGTTGTTGCATCTCTGGATGACTACTGCGCTACCATCACTATCAAAGGAGCCCATGCTAATTATGGAGTCACCACAAGAGGTGGAAAAGTTACCATCATAGGATCATCCCAACCAAACAGAGTCCCTACACCTAGATTTGTCCCCAACGGATATAACATCCTTGATCAGCTCAAAAGAATTCCAACACAAATATCTATCATGGAGCTACTAAAAATATCATCTGCCCATAATAAAATACTTGAGAAACAATATGCTTCATCCACTGTCCCTGCAGATCTTGATGCAGAGCAATTCCAAGCTATGGTTAGAAATATCATTACACCAAATCTCCTCACATTCTCCGACCAAGATTTTCTTGCTGAACCATCTCATAACTATGCACTCCACTTAGAATTCCTAGTATAGAAAAGAAAATTCAAAAGGGTCTTGGTGGATGGAGGAGCGGGCTTAAATATTTGTTCTCTCAAGCTCATCAAACAATTAAAAATCTTAGAGGATTCCATCGACAAAGGAAAGGGTACCACAATAAGAGCATATGATGATCAAGAAAGAGTGTCTTAGGGCACAATCAAAATCCCTATTTAGGTAGGGCCAGCCATCATGGAAACCACTTGTTAGGTCTTGGACCTTGACTTGTCTTATAACATTCTCCTAGGACGTCCATGGATTCATGCAATGCAAGCAATAGTGCCAAATTTTCATCAATGTGTCAAATTCACATATGAGGGACAAGAAGTCACCATCCATGGAGATCCTAAACCATTCTCCTACTACAAAAGCCTCGAGGAAAATTACTATAAAATCCCCCAAGTACCAAAAAATGATGAGGGCCCATCTACAACATACATTGATCCTGCCACTCTCGCTTCCACTTCTACGACAGAGACACCAATCACTCACGCCATTCCCACCATCTCTAAAAATAAGGTCATCATCTAGGATAACAGTTGTAGAAACTACATGATCCCTAAAAATTCTTTTGTGGTAGAAGAGTTACCACAATCTCCTAGATCATGGGGACGTCCACAAGTAAATGAAGCCTCCACATCTCAAACATCTCTTGAAGACTATCCCAAATTTACAAGTTGGGTAGATCTCGGTCAAGAGGTTATCGAGGCATATCCATCTCATATGCTATACCAAGATGAGAGACCAGTATTTGATTTACCAATGGATGTTAGAAGCAAGGTTCTGCAAATGATGCTTACAATGGGCTATGACAGAAACCAAAGACTTGGGAAAAATGATAATGGGCTTATAATACCTATCATTCCAGAGATGCAAATGAGAAGTATTGGCCTCAGATGTACCCCTCTGAGTATAACCATATGTGGCTAAGGTCCTCCAGTTAGAAAGGTAAAAAATCCTCCTCAACAAACTGCAACTAAACTATGCTTACCAGTATCTACAAGTCGTGTTATAGATAACTTCACATTTGACATAACCGATGTCTATAGTAGTAGTGATGACGAGGATCCCATGACCAACTTACCTAGGCTATTTGAGGATACCACTATTTTCATGATTAGCACCTTATCCTTTGAATCAGACCATCAAAATAATGAAACCTGCCTAGTATACCCCCAACTCATTGATTATGACCAACGAGGACCACCAGTTATTGATACATTAAAAAAAGATGAGGTGCTCTCAGAATTCATCGGACTACGGGATAACATTTTGTATGGGTATCATAGCAAAGGGTTCATAATTGAGCTAGATACACATGCCTATTATGGGGAAATGATTGAATCCCTTAGTTGCAAAAGTGAGAAATTAAGAATAATATCTAAGTCCTTGAGTGAAAACCACATTGTGGCACTCTCTGACCAGAAAAAAGTAAAAATAAAGGATGCATCCAAGGGTGAAAACCTCTCTAAGGCGCCTGAGGATGGGGGATTCAATCTTCCTTTCAGAGCTCTTCATCAAGAAAAATCAGCAGTCCTGGCAGAAAAATGCAATCTAATCAATCTAGGAACAAAGGAAACCCCACATCACATTCTATGCTAAGTCATAACTATCAAAGGAACAAGAGCTCCTAGTAGCCTTCCTAAGAGAGAGATAGATAAAATTTACATGGAGCTATGCTAACATGCTAGGGATTGATCCATAAATCATAGTTCACCACTTAGTAATATACTCTGAAGCAAAGCCTGTTAGACAAAAGCTCAGGAAAATGCACCCTCAGATCACCCTGCTACTAAAAATGGAACTAAAGAAGCTAATAGATGTAGGATTCATTTGACCGATAGATTATCTAGAATGGGTTTCAAACCTAGTGCCTGTCTCAAAACTTGATGGGGGCATTAGAATCTATACAAAAATCAAAGACTTGAATAAAGCATGTTTGAAAGATGATTTCCCATTGCCCAATATTGACATGATCGTAGACATGACAATGAGACATGAAATGCTTTCCTTGATGGACAGTTCCTTAGGTTATAACTAGATAATGATTGCTAAAGAAGACCAACACAAAACGACCTTCACTTGTCCATGGGGGACTTACTGCTGGAATATGATGCCATTCGGCTTAAAGAATGTAGGAGCAACATACCAAAGGGCCATGACGTTAATCTTCCAAGGAATGATTCACAAAACGGTCAAAGATTATGTTGATGACATTCTAGCCAAGTCCAGAAGGAGAAAGGATCTCATAGCAACCCTAAGTACCATTTTTGATAGGCTAGAGAGGTACAAGGTCAGATTAAACCCAAAGAAGTGCATCTTCGGTGTACAATCAGGAAAATTTCTAGGATATATAGTATCAATGAGAGGTATTGAGGTAGATACAACAAAAGTAAAAGCAATCCTTGAGATGGAGGCACACAAAACATTAAAGGAATTGAGAGGTCTCCAAGGTAGACTTCAATCCATTTGCAGGTTCATAGCACAGCTGGCAGAAAAAAAAAACCCATACTCTCACCTACTCCACAAGGGAGTAGCGTACAAATGAGATAAAAAGTGTGAAGAAGCCTTCAATAAAATTAAAGAATATCTACTTACACCACCAGTCCTAATGCCACCAATCCCAAGAAAACCATTAATTCTCTATGTATCAGCAATAGCAGTAGCCCTTGGAGCTCTCCTAGCTCACCATGATGAAAATGGAATAGAACGGGTCATCTATTACATTAGTAGAACAATGGTTTGGCATGAGCTAAACTAATCATTCATAGAGAAAGAATTCCTAGCAGTAGTGTTTGCATCATAGAAATTCATACATTACATGTTGGCACACAAAATAAAACTCATCACCAAAATTGATCCTCTCAAGTACTTACTGTCAAAAGCAATGCTCATTGAAAGAATGGCCAAATGGGTGATGATACTATCATAATATGACATTGAATATGTGGAGAGGAAAGAAATCAAAGGCCAAGTCATTGAAGATCAGCTTGCAGAAGCACCAATCTATTTAGAGAATCATTTCATCTCAGAGTTTCCAGACGATTCTATTTTTAATCTCAACATAGCCAACCACTGTAGAATTTATTTTGATGGCTCATACACGCAGCATGGATCAGGAGCCGGTGTCTTCTTTATCACCCCACAAGGGGACTGTATGCCAAGGTCCTATAAACTGGCGTTTCCCTATACCAATAACATTGTAGAATATGAGGCTTTAGCCATAGGTCTCAGAATAGCAATGCAATGGAACATTATAGCGCTTAGAGTATACAAAGACTCTCAATTGATAATAAACCAAGTGAATGATGAGTACCAAACTAAAGACGATAAGCTCACTCCATACAAGAAATTGGTGGAGACTCAAAGAATCCTTCATCAAGATTACATTTGAGCAGATACCCAGAGCCAACAATAGAGCAGCAAATGCCATGGAAATAATTGGATCCTTACTGGACATCACCCACAATGTTCCAAAATATAAATTCCTGATAGAGCAGCTTCTTGTGCCTGCATTTGAGGTAAAAGAATTAGAATTTGTGTGTGAAATCATTGGTCTTGGTGATCCTTCGTACCACAACATTTATACATACCTTCGAATAGGTTTCATACCTGTCGACTTACCCTGGACTTTAAAATGAATCTTTAACAAAAAGGCATCCCGATTCGTCATCCTAGGAGATACCATGTATCGTAGGAGTATAAAAGGAACCTTACTGCACTGCTTAAACACTGAGGAGGCATTGACCGCTCTAACTGAAGTACATAATGGTATTTGTGGTTCACACTTGAGTGGAATGACCATAGCCAAGAAACTACTGAGGATGGGGTATTATTGGCTTACAATGGAAAGAGAGGCACATGACTATGTCAAAAGGTGTCTACAATGTCAGCAGCATGGGGACCTCATCCATGCTCCAGCTCAAGGACTTCATCCCATCATCACACCATGGCCCTTTTCACAATGGGAACTTGATCTCATTGGAAAAATAACTCCCACTTCGTCTAACGGCCACAAATTCATCATAGCCGCCACATAGTACTTTACTAAGTGGGTGGAATGCATACCCATGACGTATATAACTAGGAAACAAATATCAAAGTTCATCCTGAACTATCTCATTTGCTGCTATGGTGTCCCACAAGCCATTATCTTAGATAATGAGACACCATTCAAACATTGGGATGTCTGCAACTTATATAAAAAATTCAAAAGCCAACATTGGTTCTCCACCCCATACTATCCCAAAGGCAATGGCCAAGTATAAGCCACAAACAAAACCATTTTGAAAATCCTCAAAAAAATAGTCAATGACGCAGGTCATGACTGGAATCTGCTGCTTAAACCTACCCTCTGGGCCTACCGAACCAACATCCTCACACCCACCGGTGCCACCCCATTCTCCCTGGTCTACGGATCAGAAGCAGTACTCCCCATTGAGATCAAGCTCCCATCACTCAAGATATCATTGCAAAACCTCATCACAGATGAAGCGTACTGAGTATAAAGATTAAATGAACTGGAGTGATTGGATGAGCGGCGTATAGACACTTTAAATAATTTTCAAGTCTACCAGAATAGACTCGAGAGGAGCTATAACAAGAAAATCAGAAGCAAGATTTTCCAAGTCGAAGAATTGGTACTAAAGGAGAATCAAAAGAATGTCCCAAACCCAAGCAACAAAGGAAAATTTGAACCCAATTGGTTGGGACCATTTTTTATCATAGCAAGCTACAAGTCAGGGGCATATCAGTTATCAACACCTGAAGGGGAACCTTTGCAAGAGCCCATGAATAGCTCTCATCTAAAAAAAAATTATGTCTAAACTTTCAAGGTATAAAACTAAAAAAAAAAAAAAAATAGAAAATATCCTAAAAAAATGGTTACTTTCGCGAAAACGTAGCAAACAGGCATCTTGGTGACAAACAAAAAAATTAAAAAAAAAAAATTAGAAAAAGGATTGAAAATAGTAAAAAAAGAAATTGTCCTCTAGTCAAAACCAATTCGGTGGCACTTTCGACTAGTACCTCGGTGAAAACTTGGCAAATAGGTGCCTAGTGTAAATAAGTGTCGAACACCAATCCTAATACTTGTAAAACAGACATGAAAAAACACATTAGAATATCAAATGCAAGCAAGAACAAGGATTCCACATGAAATCCATTAGCATAGTTTAAAATAGGAAATGAAACAAGAATTAAATGAAAGAGCAATAAAGCAAGCTAAATCCTATTGAAGACAATGCAAAATCTTGATCCCATGGGGGAATTGGTGCCAATTTGATGTGAAAATTGGCCCTTTCCCAAATCCTATGATGCAAGCTTGATGAATGTTGATGAATGATCGACTTTGATGAAGAATGGTGAGTTCTTCAAGACCAAAATATGCATAACCTAGCTACAAATTCAAAAATGTGGATGGATATTGCTAAATATTTGAGCATAGTAAGTTTACTCAAATTGTGGATGGATCAAATGAATGATGAGATTGATTAGAGAAGAGGAAAAAGGGATGAATGTGGGACTAATATTCAACAAATGAGAAGAAGCCACATGTCATCATGTGAATGGTTGAGGAATGAGCACATTTTGAAGAATGTGCAAAGAGGGAGGAGATTCAAATTCAAAATATGGCTTGAAGGATGAGGTGAAAGGTGAAGCAAATGCACATGGCTCAAGAAAAGGACATGTAAGAGATTTTAAATGCTTTGTTGGAAGGGACAAGTCCTTTTGGGGGGGATTTCAAATTTGAGGAATATTCCATCTTTGATGCCTTTTTTGAATGAAAATAGATGATTTATAAATTAATTAAATTGGTTTTCATGTGCAAGTTGCAAAATCTAGAGGATTTGAGTGATTGGGATTAGCATTAATCATGATTTGATTAATTTAAATGATGTTAGTTGATTTGACCATTTTGACTTAGATTTTAGGATTTAAATAACTCAAAATGAGAAGAGAATGATTTAGACCTAGTTAAATAAATATTTTTGATTTATTTAACCAGAGGGGGTGATGTTAGATTAAATTAGATAAATGTTTGATTTATTTAATTTAATTAGATGAACTTTAGAGATTTAATCAAATAATATCGATTATTTAATTAAATAAATATAGGAAGATGAAATGACCTAGCTAATTACATAGAGATAGTGATTTAATTAAATCGAGGGATTTATTTAATTAAAAGGGGAATTATGATGACTTTAATCAAATAAGGCTATTCAATTAAATGGTTAGATAGAGGAATAATTTAGGATGAAGTGATGTTAGTAGAATAGGATCGAGTGCATGTACATTTTACGTGTCTACATTTTTGCCCTCTTTGAAGAAATGTAATTGTTGCGTTGGTTCAAAGAATAATCTTATTGAGATCAAAGTTCAAAAATTCTCTAATTTTTTTGGATGCCCCACTATTGCCCCAGCGAAAAGAATCACGCTGGTATAGTGCCCCCTCGAGAGATTAAACAAAAAGATTCAATTTTGAGGGTCGATCTCTTGACAAAGACGTTCAAAATTAGTTCAACTCAAATGCTTGATGTAGACAGATTTGATGATGTAGACAATCATTAGTCATGGATAACCTCATGTCTACTTTCAAATATTACACACACTAGATCCTGATTTGTACCATGACAGTTACATTATTGATGATATAAATGAGATGATTATGATGTTTATATGTAATGGATGATATGATGATGCATGGGTGATATGGATGCACATGATTTGATATGATGATGATTTTATGATTATGCATATAGGTGATAGATGTATGGTTTATGAAATTCTTAGAATAACTAATCTATATTATGCAATGATGGGGATGAATGCATGTGGTATGATTAATGCTTTATATATGGTATGATATGAATTATGCAGTATGTTGATAGTTTGTGGATATAGGATGGATGCATTAGCGATGATTTATGATTAACTATCATGGTACCATGTTAGCGCAAAAGGAAGTAGGAAGAAAATAAGATGATGACAAGAGACACCAACAAGCCAACTTTATTAGAGATGATGATAAAGATGATGATTATTTTCTTATCAAGGAGCTGGTATTTTAAAAGGGCCAATTACCTTATTGTTTGATAACACACCTAGACATAATGCATCAATGTATAAAGAACCAGGATGGCATTGTACCTAGTGTTATGGACTTTGAATCGACAAATAGATAGGAGTATTCTTGCTCACACTTGACATACAGAAACCTTCCTAGGACGTACCTAACAAAGCAAGTATTCACCAAGTTATATTACAAGAACATCCAACAACCACAACAGAAAAGAGGATAATGATCGATGCCCCATTCCTTTCTCTCTAAATCGCTTTGATTAGACATCATTGAGAGGTCATTGGAATGAGCACAATAAGATAAATCAAAAGAAAATATCAAGTACACAAACAAGTCAATGTTCTTCATAACTCTAGCCAAAGGGATTTGTTTTGATAGGATAAGAATCCAAGGTGATATCCAAAATGATGCCCATTGTCAGAATGATATATCCTAGGACATGCATTGTATAGGATGATGATGGGTTGATAAGTTGTTTGATAAGATGTTGATATAAAATTGATTGACATGTTTGAAAATGATCAAGAGTTTGATTTTGCATTTAGAAGTTGTTGTTTCGATTTTGATTTTACGTTTGAAGCTTGCTTTTGCTAATTGTTGTGGTTATTTCTGTTTGTTTTTCCAAAGGGTGAAGGTGATGATCAACTTATTATGGATGATTGATTATTTCGAATGAAAGCAAGATGAGACAGATGGATTTTTCAAATATTTGGATGTTTTTGACATATTTGAAATGTTTTGAGTCTGTTTTTGGATTTTATGAGATTTTATGAATGTTTTTGGATTTTGGTGCTTTTCAAATGTTTTTGTGTTTTTGTGTCTCTAGGGCTGATCAAAGATTAGCCTTGCCTACATTTAAGCTTAGAGACAACGTAGTTCAGATGGCATGTTTTTTATTTGTTTTTTTTTCTGACTTTTTGAGTGTTTTTGGATTTTGGATGTTTTTGGATTTTTCACATATTTTGATGATTTGGATAAGGATGTGTGTGACAATATCAGTGCTTTGTTTGGTATTTTGTTAAAAACCAAGCTAAGGTTGATTGATCAGATCAATGGAACAACAATGCAATGGTAGTGTTATGCAACACAAGAATTATGATGAATATCCCAAGATGATAAGGGATTGATGATGATAACATTGTCAAGGATACACAACAATGCAAGGATAGTGTTTAAGCAACACAAGGATAAGGATGGATATCCTGAGATGATGATGGATTGATTGGATTTGATTTTATCAAGATTGATGAAGCTTGGTTTGGAACAAAATATTTTTTGGATGATTTGATGTGACGTTGAAGCACACATTAGAAGTGACTGATAGTGATTGTTTGGATTGATGTTTGATGAAAGATGAAGATTGATAAGGAATGTCTTCTCATTAAAATATGCCATGGGCTAGTGATTTGGTTTTTTTCTCACAAGTGGTGGAACAATTTGATTTCACATTTTCCAATGTTCAGATCACCACATAAGTTGGAGGATATATATCAATATTTATTCTTGAAGCAAGATGTAAATATTTGCCCCTAGTGTCTAGCAATGTATGGAATACCATGGGTGGATGCCTGGATAGGTGTATGGATGGAGGGATATGGATTATCTTGTGAAAAGATAAGGTATTGAGATAAAGAATGCTCATTTGGATAATGCTTCATGGCTCAGATAATGCTGGGTAGGATAGGATCAATGAAAATGACCCATGTCAAGATGTTTATCGTAAGAAAGTGTAAAGTGTGCACCAAAATTTTACCAAGATCAAGATAATTTTTACTATGGATGCAGATGGATTAGATAAATGGTTCATGTATGAAATGGATTTATTATGGATCAAATGGATGGAATGCTGGATTTATTATGGATTGGATGAGATGCTTTCACCTGAACTGGCGCACGTAGATGCTTGATTCCACACATGATGCCTATTTTCCAGGTTTTCATCATGGTATTTCCCAAAGTTCCATGAAGTGTTTTTCACTAGAGGACAATTTTTTTCTTTATTGTTTTCAATCCTTTTTCTAAATTTATTTATTTATTTATTTATTTTTGGATTTTCATATTTTTTAATTTTTTTGATTTTTTTGAAATATTTTAAGCTCATGCTGAATCATAAGGTGTCGTTGATGTAGATGCCCCTATCATAATGTTCCATCGATATCCTTCTTGATGAAGTTTCTTTGCTAAGATACGTGCACTTGAATGCAACTTTTGGGATTCTTGATCTCCTTTATTGATATTGGGGTTAACTATGTCTTTGTATGTACATCGCGATAGAGTGCCTTCAGAATCCTTATGATGAAGGGTCGTTGCCAATACATGGTCAATTTGAGAATTGGATATCATGCATGGAGGTGTGGATAGAGTGTGTTTAGGGATAAGAGATGGATTGGTTGATAGTTTGGAACCTGTTAGCTCTCAAAAATGTAGGCGAAAAGCCTCAAAAGGTTGCCAATCTCTTGGTACGTTTTAGGGTAACAGACAAGGTCAAAAGATTGAGACCTTCTACTCTTCAGGTGCTGCTAGACCTAGGTGGGTGTACCTATATGAGTGAGGCAGAATTGATTTGTTTGCTTCTCTTGAAATTTTTTTCCCACAATGGCAAGTGAAAGTGGACAAATGAAATCAAATTTTGGTATAAATTGTATAGAAATATGCAAAGCTGAATCCTAATATTTTCAGTTAATAGATGTAAAAAAGATGAATGAATCTAAATGGTCAAAAATGCAGAGACTAGTGCTTTATTGGGTATGTGGAGTCAAATGAAATATCAATGAGCAACCTCTTTTTGGAAAACACTCAAATTGTTGGCATATTTTTTGTTTATAACTTGTATAAACATGCAAGACTGTGATTGCTAAGCTTTTCTTAATAATCCAGATGAATTTCCCTAATTAATGTGATCAACCAAAAGGATTTAATATTTTCTTGAAATAACCAATAAATTAACCACACAGATACAACAAATGTTCACTGATAAATTGAATATAAACTTGTTATACCAATTTAAACAACCAGAAAGCATCAATCTTGGAGACAACTTAGTAGTAATTTTGATAAGCACAACAGACAATTGACACCAGAAATAAGTAGCCACATCAACTGATTTTCATTGATATCTCCATTTTGAAATCATACATCATAGTCTTTGTTCTGAAAAATTTATTCCATTGAATCCATTTTTAACCTATCTACTATATATCTCTTATCTAAAATCTCATCCTCCATTTACAATTGGAAATGAACATTTATACATTTGCATCTGAAAAGACACATCGCTTCACATTCCATGTCGGCAGGAAACTGTATTCAAACTTCAATTAACAATCTCTAAGACGTTCGCTGAGACATCCCGTAGTTATGCCGAAGTCCAAAGTCCTATCGACAAATATCCCTTTGATCCTTTGTTTCACTGTGACTCATGGAGTCAGGGAGACATCCCATAGATACCTTATGTCTCATCGAGAAATCTCCTTAAGTTCATATTTTGTCACCGTGACAATATCATTCTCACACCGAAAACCTTCGATATAATTCCTTTGCACTTTGTCAGCGAGACCAGAGGAACTCGGTGAGACCTCACCCCGATAGAATTTTTTTGTGTTTTATTAGCGAGACCCAATGCACTCGCCAAGACCATACTTCAAAGAAAAATCTCTCACTGACATGCTCCTTCTGTCGCTGGTCGGTGAGACAATAATCTCTCACCAAGCCTCATTCTGAATACCATTTGTTTGGTTGAAGTGCGTCCATGTGCACATGGTCGGTGAGACACAACCCATTCGATGAGACCACATACTAAAGACATAACTCTTGCTGATACATCATTCTATGTGCTAGTCACTGAGACATAATGCAGTCAGTAAGACCTCATCTCGAAGTCTTTGTCTGGCCGAAAATAATCCTTTTGAGTTGCTAAGACAATGAAAATGTCCTGCCGACAAGCACCTGCGTATGAATTTCAATCACTGTGACATCCCTGAGGTCTTGCCGATAGGAAATGATAGATGTATATAAAAAAAAATACATTATGGATTGGGGAGACCTTGATAATCTCATGCCGATATGGAATATAATGTGAAATACTCAGACCTAGAAGGATTTTATGGGATAAAAATGGGCAGAATGTGAGCAAAATATTATGAAGAAAGGCCCTGAGCATATGGTGAGGACTCGATTGGAAACTTAGGGATATGAAAATCTTGTGAAATTATTCAAAATTTTAAAGTTCTAACAAAACCTTTGACTTTCCAAACTTGGGAAGATGAGCAATGATGGGTGGATACGAAAGTGCGCATGGAATTAGGACAAACTACTTGATATACTTTGTACGTCGCTTGAAAATCCTATTTTTGTTTTGCGAACATCTTTGATGGATAATTCTCCCTATTTTATTTTTCCCCATAGTTTCTTTGACTGATGGAGTTTGATAGGGATGATCTTTCTTTGTATTCTTTGGTATCTATGTGTATTTGATTTGTCCATTATAGTTCTTAGCTTCTTTTGCTTTGATAACATTCTTCGTACTTTGATTCAAATCTTTCTTTCAAAGTTGGTTTGAATTCATGGATGGGGTGATGGGTGGAAGAAGATTCATGATGTGACTGGTTGTAGTATTGGCATTAGTTTCATCATAAGGATTCTTCATGCTCCCTATGTTGACATTTTCTTGAGACGAAGTTGCCCCCAGTATGGTGGTAGTAGTGCCTTCATGCTTTGATTCTGCCAATTCTGAGAGCTCTTGTTTAGAATGCATTCTCTAATAAATGACCATTGTAGATGCTTTTATTGGAGCTTGTTGCTCTACTAACTTCAAAATATCCTATTCTGCCTGACCTGTTTCCTTGAGTGGATATTGTTAGATATCTTCATACATGATGTCCTCAATTTGAATTTGGGATATGTCTGATCCTAATGTTGTCAACTCAATAACCTACTCTTTTTGTGTAATAATGTTAGGAGTAAAAGAATCATGTTCTGAATGAAGATCATCTATGTGTCCATCCATAGAAATCATCTCATGGTTAGATGGAGGAGTACGTGCATCTTGTATAGATAGGAGAGTATCCATTAGATCATTGTAGTATCTTGGAGATACAAATTCTTGATCTTGAATGATTTTGGAGTTTCTTTCATCATGCTTTGGATCAAGTTCTTGACATGGGTCAGTTTCAAACGATGGATTGCTTATAAAAGGTTCTTGGATGTTTTCATTAGGAATGGGAATTGCCTCAATATCCTCTTCATATTTTAGTGGACTTGGATCAAATGTTGAGTTGAATATTCCTTCAATATCGACAATCATGAGGTCAAAGGATGCCAATATTTCTTGGAAAGGACCATTGCTAGACTTTGGTGGGAGATGTTGATCATGCTTTGGAATAAATTTTTGAGATATATCCTCTAACTTATTAGGTGATGTAGAGACATTTTCAACATGATCATTGGTTGATGGATTGTTGATTGCAGGATCAAATAATGTTAACACTCTTTGAAATGGATCATTGTCAGATATTGTTGAAGGATTCTTATCATGATCAAAAAGTGACTCTGGATGTATGTTGATTTGATCTTTGGATGAGGTAGAAATATCTTCCATGTGTTCATTGATGGATAGGTCTTGATTATGTGATCGTTGAATTGGATCCATACATGGATTCGTTAACATTTTGTTGGGATTTTGAACAACATTTGCTTGTTGGGCTTGTAGTGTGGCTTGGGCAACTTGAATAGCTTGTGCAGCTTGTTGAGCAGCTAGTTGTGCAGCTTGTTGGTTTTGGTTTTGTTGGAGTGCCTTCTGATTAGTGGCTTGCAATGCAATGTTGTATTGGTTTGATGTGTTTGGTTTCGGTGGTGGTGGTGGCAGAGGTGGTTTTGGAATAGTGCTTGTTGTGGTGATAAGAGGTTTCATCATATTGATGATTGGTATTTGAGTGGTGGATGGTGTAATTGATATGATTGGTCCTTGAGATACCATATTTTGAGATATTATGGGAGTGGTTGATGATATTGTGATTGCTTGTGCATTTGTCATCTGTTGTTGTGATATCGACGACAAGTTCTAAAAGTTTGGTATGATATTTTTATTGATGTTTAGGATGTTGGTTTGATTGATACTTGGTAAAGAGGGAATCCCTAAGCCAAGGAGTGGTGTGGCTGATGATGGAAATGGTGGCTTTTGAATCATGTTGGATGTAGTGGCAAGTCGTTGAGATACGTTTGGAGTGATCATGATGGTTTGAGATATGATGGGTGTGATAGGGGTGGTTGGGGTGATCGAGGTGATATGAATGGTCAGAATGACTGAGGTGATAGATCCTTGGGAGACCATATTTTGATTTGTCAGGATTGATGTTGTCATTTGATTAGATACCATCTATTGGTGTGATGACGATGGTATATTCAAAGGATTTGATGTGATGGCTTGATTGGTGTTAGGTGGATTGATTTGGAAGGAGTAATTGGTGCTAGGTAAAGGGGTAAGCCCTAAACCAAGGAATGATGTTGATATGGGTAATGGTGGTGGAGATGTCTCTTGGTGCAATGACTCAACTATTTTGGTAAGTGTAGCAATTTGATCTTGCCAAATTTGATCTTGATTTCGATCTTGACTCCCTTGATATAGTTGATTTGGTTTTTGTTCAAGCAGATTTGGGATGCATACTTGTGGTTTTGAATGGGATCATGGAAAATTGATTTTGGACAATGTTCTAATTTGGGATGATGTTCAGATTTGGCATGATCGGTTGAAATTGAACATTGTTGGTGTTGGGAATTACATTGCCTTGATTTAGGTAACTTTGATTTTGCATGGTGTTACCCTGACTTGGATTAATACATGGAGTTGTTAACATCTTGTTTGGACTTTGAACAAAATTTGTATGATTCGCAAACATATTTATCCCAAACTTTTCCAAGTGTGGATTCATGTTTGGTAATCTTGTACTTGGTATATTTACTTTTGGCATGTATGGATTTGGTGGGATAATGTTGTTTTGTTGAAGACTCATGCATTGAGTATTTGGTTGATAGATTTGTAATGTTGGACTTGGATTTAAATCTACCATTAGAAAAGGTGTTCCAAGATTTAGATTGGGTAGACTCACATTTGTTGTAACATTGAGGTTTGTAGGAGATAATGATCCCATGTATGGATTGTATAAATGTGAGTTTTGAAAATCAATTGGCATTGTAAGACTTTGATAGTTTGGTTGACTTGGATTACTCATGATGTATGGATCAAGTTTATATTCCATGTTCCTCTTGTGTTCTGACCTTGTTGTAAAAGTGACCTCTAAGTTGTTTTAGGACCAATGATGAGATGAAGGATGAAAAGGGGTGAATGATATGAGTGTTGAATGTTTAGGGACTTTGTATCAATGCTAGACTTTAGGATTTTATTTTGATTGGTTTTGATTGGATAATGAACTTGTAAACCCTAATATGTTGGATGTGATATTTATGATAAACTTGTTCAAAGGTGTGCTAATTTAACTAGAGGTATGAGAAAGGATGCATTCCCATACTCCTAATTAAACAAGGTGATTTTTATTTGTTTTAAGGATGTACCCAAGTCTAGATAATGATGTTTCCAAAGATACAAATTTGCTTGTGGGATGGGATGATAAATGTTTGAAATGGATGAAGTGTTTGATTTTGATCCTAAATGAACCTAAGAAGGATTTGTTTACAAGGCCAAGGTTTTGAAGAACATTATTTTCCCTTCAAACTAAAAGATCAATGTTTTCTCAAAAGACCATAAGACAAAAGATGCACAATCACATGTGTGGGGTTCAATTGATTTCATCTTGATTAGTGAATTGCTTTTACCACAAACACTTTCTTGATTAGATTTTCAAACTAAATGTCCAATGTACTAACTTATTTTCATCCCTCAAAGTGCTATGTGGAATTCAAGGAAATCAAGGCAATGGTTGCCTAATGTTTACCTTGGTAGAAGCAAATTAAGATGTAAACCCAATTACTTAGAAACCTCTAAGGACATAATCCCCAGGGTAAGCAATAGTTCTAGGGTTTTGTCAAAGGTATTTTCTCTAACTAAGGGGTTTGAAATTTGGATGATGATGTTAAGTGTTTGTTTCCAAATGTTTTTGAACAAGAAAAGTGTTTTGACTCACAAGCAATATAGCATCCTAGCTCAGTTGGTACATTTTTCTTGGTGGGGTTACCTCATGCCCTTCGTAGTAGAAGAGATGATTTTACATACAATAAAGAAAAGAGTATAAAGGTATGTTAAGAATGAAGTCTTAACCTCTATACTTTAACCAAGATCGGACATGGAAAGTAACTTGTTGGAATGAAAGTTCCAATGCACCACTTTGATAAAATCATTGGATGGACTGGTTGGCTACTACAAACAAGGTTCTTAATGATGAGACATCAGGGACATGGAACCTTGCAAGCATCCAGCAAGCCACTAAAGGCTTTGATCAATCCTACTAGGGTCTCTTATACTTTTTACGGTAGTACCCCATTCTGAAAGACATTGTACGGCTAAGGCCTACATACCATGAGGACTTGACAGTTTAGTCTTATCCATTTATATACTGGTCTGAATGAAAAACTGATTGGAGTCACCTTTGAGGTCTCCTTTCGGATGTGTCTCTTAGGAAAGCCGCTCTAAAGGTAAACAACAATGAGCAACCACATCCGTAGTTTGATTGACTTTCGTTTAAAAACAAAGGGAGAACACATGCGATACACCTAACTCACACTCGCAAGCTTTGTTCAATTTTAGTTCCCAAAATGAAGTGCGGAGGTGATTACTTTATCTCAAAATAAGATCACAAAAATTCCTTTTGATTCTCAAGATCGTTGTAAAGCACGAGAGAAGTGCATATGTCCTTTTTGATAATGTTAGTCTAAGTAAGCAATCACAAAAACTAAGTTGTACATTTTGATTTTAACCTTTCAAAGTAATTGTGAGTTTGTTTTAAAAGCACCGAAGTAAGTGTGACAATTTTCCTTGTTCAATTTTTAATGCCAAAACAATCTTGAGTAAATTTGAGTCCTAATGTTCTTTTTAAGCTTTTTGTAGCAAAAATTGAAATGTTCTTTTTAGAGCTCAAAAGAAATTTAGTAGGTCCTTAAAGCTTGAAAGATAGCAAATCCTTAGAAGAGGGGTTATAATTTCTTCCCAAAGTGTTTAAAAACACTTGTTACAATGATGTGATAATGCTTTTTCTTTGACTTCCATGCTCCCTTATCCTTCAAAACCTACAATACAAGCTCCAAATGTCAAATTAAATCAAGAAACAAGAAGATATGAGGGTTAGATAGATTATTGAGCATAAAAACCCTAAAATTTCGACCAAGTTTCATTATGATTTGAAATTAAATGAAAATTTGAAACTTTTAACTCTATCAAAGTTGATAATAACCTACACCATTGGATAGCTTATGAAATTATACCCTATTTCAAAAAAAAAGCTTCAAAAAAGACCAAAAAATGACCAAGATATGGCCATTTTAAGTTTGAATGAAAAAGTAAGAAATTCCAGTGGTTCTATCTATGATGGCGGCTCTATTTGATTTTGTAGCAGTGCTATATAGCGACGTTGGAGATTCAGCGGTGCAATTTAAATTTTTGAGCAGTTTTGTTAGCTGTAAACACCAAAAACATCAAAAACCATAGAATTTTCTTAAAAAACGTGATTTGATCTTCCGGTAGGCCCTCCTTCTAGCCCCAAAATGTTGAACCCCAATCCTAATACGTTCAAAACAAACATGAACAAACACATTAGAATATCAAATGCAAGCAAGAACAAGGATTCCCCATGAAATCCATTAGCATAGTTTAAAATAGGAAATGAAACAATAATTAAATGAAAGAGCAATAAAGCAAGCTAAATCCTATTGAATACAATGCAAACTCTTGATCCCATGGGGGAATTGGTGCTAATTTGATGTGAAAATTGGCCCTTTCCCAACTCCTATGATGCAAGCTTGATGAATGTTGATGAATGATCCACTTTGATGAAGAATGGTGAGTGCTTCAAGACCAAAATCTGCATAACCTAGCTACAAATTTGAAAATGTGGATGGAGATTGCTAAATATTTGAGCATAGTAAGTTTAATCAAATTGTGGATGGATCAAATGAAGGATGAGATCTTCATTTATAGATGATATTGATTATAGAAGAGGCAAAAGTGATGAATGTGGGACTAATATTCAACAAATGAGAATAAGCCACATGTCATCATGTGAATGGTTGAGGAATGAGCACATTTTGAAGAATGTGCAAAGAGGGGGGAGATTCAAATTCAAAATATGGCTTAAAGGATGAGGTGAAAGGTGAACCAATTGCACATGGCTCAAGAAAAGGACATGTAAGATATTTTAAATGCTTTGTTGGAAGGGACAAGTCCTTTTGGGGGGAGATTTCAAATTTGAGGAATATTCCATCTTTGATGCCTTTTTTGAATGAAAATAGATGATTTATAAATTAATTAAATTTATTTTCATGTGCCAGTTGCAAAATCTAGAGGATTTGAGTGATTAGGATTAGCATTAATCATGATTTGATTAATTTAAATGATGTTAGTTGATTTGACCACTTTGACTTAGATTTTGGGATTTAAATAACTCAAAATGAGAAGAGAATGATTTAGACCTAGTTAAATAAATACTTTTGATTTATTTAACCAAAGGGGGTGATGTTAGATTAAATTAGATAAATGTTTGATTTATTTAATTTAATTAGATTAACTTTAGAGATTTAATGAAATAATATGGATTATTTAATTAAATAAAGATAGGAAGATGAAATGACCTAGCTAATTACACAGAGATAGTGATTTAATTAAATCGAGGGATTTATTTAATTAAAAAGGAAATTTTGATGAATTTAATCAAATAAGGATATTCGATTAAATGGTTAGATAGAGGGATAATTCAAGATGAAGATATGCTAGTAGATTAGGATCGAGTGCATGTACTTTTTGCATGTCTACAATAAGCACTTTCCATCCACCAGTATCTTTACGGCTTGTTCTATAGCATCCATCCATTACACTTTCCATCATCCATCCCATTCAAATCTCCATCCATCACTCATCTAGCCACATCCGCATCATAGCTTGGTCTTGTTTTCATATCATGATCCCTCCTAGCACTACTTGGCCCATCCTCAAGGTCAATTTTTTCTGCCTTTATCAGAGAATTCTATTGTATCACACTGGGGGAATGTTATCATTAGATCAGATTCGTGTATATTCTTGAGGTTCAAAACATCAAAAAATCCAAAAATAGGTAAAAAATTTAGTCAAAAAGTCAAAAACAAGGTCGTCATGTCGAACTAGGGGTCTCTGAGCCTTGAACATAGGCAAGGTTGATCTTTGATCATCCCCCAAGACACTTAGGTTAGTCCTTTAGGAGTCTGTCATAATAAAGTGGCATTTCATCATGTGTATCTTCATATGTAAATCAGTCAAGTCGTCAGTCAAACTACGTGGTCTCTACATGTATAACGTAGGCAAGGCTAATATGTTGATTATCCCTCGAGGCCCGTAGGATAGGTCCTTAGGTTAATCTCTTGGTCAAAATCTTAGAAAATCCCAAAAACATTCAAAAAAATTAGAAAATCAAAACATTTACAAAATCCCAAAAATACCAAAAACAACCTCAAAACATCGCAAAACTCCAAAAACATCCAAATATTTGAAAAAATCCATCTGTCTCATCTCGCTTGCACCTACAATAACATCACTCATAATAAACAATCATCATCCTTAACCTTTGGTGAAGCAATCAGAAACAAGTCTAGCAAGTTAAAAGTGAAAACTCAAAACGTGAAGTCTCAAAATCTAAGTCAGTACGTAAGCAAGTTGGTCAACTCTTTGTGTCGATAACCTATCATCCAATTGTTCCCATATCAATCAATTGAAAGAACACTTTGGATAAAATGAAATTATGTGCCGCCATCCACTAACATGTCCTAGGATGTATCCTTCCTACAATGGGCATTATCTTTTGGTAATAGTTTTGGTTCTTATCCTTAAAAACACATTTCCTTTTGGTTAGCAGTATTGAAGAACATTAGCTTGTTTTTTTACTTTATATTTATCTTTTTTACTTGTCTTATTATGCTCATTTCAAGGAATTCTCGATGATATCCGAACAAAGGATTTAGAGAAATAGGAATGGGGAAAGGATCATTATCTTTTGTCTGTTGTGCTTGTTGGATGTTCTCATAATATAACTTGGCAAATACTTGCTTTAATAGGTATGTATGGAGGGTGTTTTGGGAAACTTGTTGACTATTGCATTGATAGGTTATACCTTTCCATGTTTTGGTCCAAGGTGTTTGAAACTTCTAAAATGCATCCTAGCAAGTTTTTCATATGTCAAGTGTGAACAAGAATACTCCTATCTGATTGTTAAGTCAAAGTCCATCACACTAGGTACAAGGCCATCTTGGTTCTCTATACCTTGATACATCGTACCACATGTGTTATCAAACATAAGAAAATTAGACCTTTGAAAATACCAACTAAATGGAAAGTTAGTCATCATCATTTGCATATTCATCATCTTGTGTCTTGTTGAAATGACTTTTTCTCTTTCATCCCTTCTTGCTCATCATGCTAACAAGGTACTATGATAGTTGATCATCATCATCATCATCATTGTCATCGATCCTGCATCCACAAATCATTAGCATATGGCATCAACTTATCATATAGGAAACATATGCATTTCATTTCCATCATCATATAAACATGTTATTATAATAATTTTTCATAAATAAACAAATCCCTTTCTCATTACATTACGTCCACTTTTTTCCATCACATAAATCATTACATAATAAATCATGTGCATAAACATTTCATAACCATATCACATTACCACATACTGCATAATCATACATAATAGGTACATGAGCATTATAGATAATCCATTGCATTTTCACATCATATAAAATCATCTTCCACATTACGTTCATTTTGCATTAAAAACATCACCATACCACTTTGCATTAACATATCATTTCATACATTACATCACATCATATTAAATGCATCCCATGCATTACATGTTTAGGATAATATATTTGTTATTCTAAGCATCTTAAAACCATCTCATTTGCATCATCAATACATATCATATAAAACATGACCATTGCATTTACATTGCATTATATCATCCATTAATCATCCATATCAATATATAGAACATCTCATAAATAGCATCACAATCATTTTTTACATTTCATTGCATAAATCATTCCACATCATTATAAGCATAAATAGGAACACAAAAATCCATTACATGCAAACCGTACATCCATCCATAATCATTTTATAAGCATGGTTCACATATCATTTCATGTATACACCATAGATCATCTCCATATCATTTTTCATATTACATTTCATATCACATATCATATCATTTGCATCAACATAAATAAATCATCATATATAGATTATAAACTTACATCATCATCCATTCACATCACATATCATATAAATCCATCTGCATATCACAAATAAACAACATAATATAAGATATATTCATAATACATACATCAGAAAGAAAGAAATGCATCCATATACACATCCTCACATCATAACATCATTGCATAGCATATAAAAATAGAACCATCCATAAATGCATAAATAAATGATACACATTGCATCACATCATATCAAAATCATCATCTCATATATATCATCATTGGGTAATTGTCATAGTAGATAATAATTAGATCATTGTACATGTGTGTCAATAAGTACAAAAAGGCCCATCGGGCTATCAAAAAGGAGCCCATAAGGCATGAAAAGTATCATCTCAATCAAAGCAAGGTCTACCCATCCTATCTGCTGCCCTCGCCCCTATCACCATGACCCTCTACTGGTATGTGGCTAGTTCGCTGCAAGTAGTATGGGGCCCACTCTGATGATAGTGCATGCGGTAATAATCCGCCTCTCAAATGGCCTCCCTGTAAGACCGAATGGACACTGTCCTCTTCGAGAACAAGTCTACCATGCTCTCCAATTGTTGTCACTGACCCATCTCTATGGTCACCTGTAGCTCTGTGGCCTACCTCTACAAAATGGCCTGGTCTCTCTCAGCCCTGGCCTAGTCTCTCTTAGTCCTAGCCTAATCCCTCTCCCCTGTCAAGGTTTGAACCTAACCTTGCAGTTGTGTAATCAGTGCATCTCTAGGATCTGGCTGCCCTACTGGCCATGCTCGTGCAGGCTGCATGTGAGGCTGATCCTCAGCCTCGTCTCATGGTGATGCACCTGCCTACTCCTACTGCCTAGCTGGCACCTGCTGCTGGTCCTGCATCTAAACATCAGCCTGACCTAGCTAAGGTGGAACCCTGATTGGCTAGTCCTGTCATACACCATCTCTCCATCCTCGTTCTCCCCCTCTACCCCTCATCCTCCACCGAGTGGGGACTGCTCCTAGAATTTTCAACCATAGGGGAGGCTGAAACCAGTCTATGTATGCCTGTGTGAAGCTTGGATCCATAGGCCCCTCATCGTAAACCCATTGTTGGGTCACCAACTATCTAAAGTTGTCAACAACCTCAAAAGCAGGAATATATCGACCCCATGAAGCCTATGACATAATGCAGGAAAATATGGCCACATAATCATTGTCCAACCGGTCCTATGGCTCACTGAACTAGCATTGAATGCACCTAGGAAGATATCTCTCCACCATGGTATGCTCCCACCCCTTCATAAACTAGTCCTGGTGGGAAAATAAAATCTGATCTACATCATCAACCCATCTGAGCCAACCAAGGTATGGATGCCATGTAAAATCTTGCATCTCATCTAGGACTCTCCTCCAGTAGGGAATCCCATGCTCACCTGTGTGTGTGAAGGACACACCACCTCTGTAATTCCATACAAGGGGATCATTTGGCCCCATCAGTACTGCAACGACTCACGACTAAAGAACAACTATGTGCTCCCATGCCCATACATGGAGAAGTGTGACACATGCCCCAAGTGCTCATCCATCAAGGTAGACGTACTTGTTTAAATCTCTATAAAGTGAAGCAAGAAGAACAGGCCCCCAAACAAAATGAACTGGCCTGTCACACATCACCATGTGCTCCCAGTAGAGTCCCCAACTAGGACTAAAGTACCGACCTCGCCAATCTGGGGAAACAAGACCTGAAATGATAGCCACAACAACCAAGTGGAAGGGAGAGGCCAAAGTCCTATGACACTCGAGCTCAATCTAACCCTCTCAAAAGATAATGTCCTCTGTAGTGAGGACTATGTGGCAAGCGTCTCGCCCAATATCCATGTCAAAAATAATGCGCTGACCATGAATCAACAATATTAGGATATGCCACACATCCTCCAAGGTGATGGTGGCCTCGCCAATAGGAAGGTGGAAAGATGAGGTCTCATTGTGCTATCTCTTGGCAAGCACATACATCATCCCAAGATGGGTGCACATAGGTGCTGCGTAGGAAATGTGCCACAGCCCCATGTCTCGTAATTGATCCTGCTCTCTGTCACTAAGGTCTCACAAGTAACCAAGGATCTCTCACAACCTGTGCTCTTGGGAATAGAGCTCCCTCGCCGCGTCCTACATCAAGGAAGGTCACCATGTTAAAATATTTGAAAAAAAATCATTCTGGGTGTCCAAAAAAATACAACAGTGTCGCTATCCATGAAGACGTCGCAGTTTTATTTTTATCAAACTACAACACTGGGGCACAAAATGTCAAAATCGCACCTTCACGGTGCACTTTTCTATCGAGTGGCGTAGTTTCAAAATATTCCTATTTGATGGACCATCGCCGTGTCACACTTTGAAATGACCCTACTGGTGGGGGTGTGAGCGTCGAAGTTTGAAATTTGTTTTCAAACTCCAAACTCCATTGTCGTGGCACAATTCAACACCGGCAAGGCATGTTTATTTTTGAGCGGCACTATATAGTGCCGCTGCAAAATACCTAACTTTAAAAGTAATAAATGAGCACGAAAAATGAGAACTAAAGCTCAAGTAAGGATCACTTACCGGTGCCCCAATGTCAGGTGGCTACTAGTATGTCCAGAATCTGTCAGAAATGTGTGTCGAGAGCTATCATTGCATCATATCATCAAGAGGTTAGAGGTCAAATCTCAAAGTTGCTAGAGGGTTGTGTGTGAAAATCAATTGAAAGTGACCCCTCAGAGCCTTTTTAAGCTTGAAAATTAGGGTTTTTTCACCTTGATTAGCTATCCTACTAGGGTTTTGGACTCTTGAACCCAGTTTTGTCTAGTTGAGGACTATTTTACATCATTTTATTGCATTTAGAAATGTTTTTGGCCTCCTGGAGCCTTTTTGGACCTGTCAGGCACCTTGTCCTCTCTTTTTTTTGTGAGATTACCCAAAAATCAATTTTTTTGTCCAATCTCTCGAGGGGGCAATATATTGGCATGTTTTCTCTTGCTAGGCAACAGTGGGGCAAGATTTTGAAAACTTTTTTTTTTGGCTTTGATCGAGATTGTTTATTCTTTCAACCAATGCAATGAGTGCATTGCTTCAAAGAGGGGCAAAATTTAGACACGTAAAAAGTATTGATTGACATTGGACATCTGATCCTCACCACTAACATTGTTTCATCCTGAATCATCCTTCAGTCTAACCATTTAATCAAATACCTTTATCTAATTAAAATCATCAATATTCTTCTCTTAATTAAATAAATCGGTTATCTAATTAAGTCACCTTTTCTTGATAATTAAATTAATCTAATTATCCTATTTAATTAAATAATTAATTTTATTTGATTAAATCTCTAAAATCTATCTATTAAATTAAATAAATTAAAACCTTATTTAGTTTAATCTAACATCATCTCTTTTAATTAAATTAATCACAATCTTTATTTAATTAATCCCTTATCACATTCTTCTCATATTTGATTTAAATAAATCCACAAATTTAAGTCAAATAGGTCACATCATTTAACCCCTTCATTAAATTAATTAAATTTGATTAATTTAATTTTCTCTCATGTCCCATCCTCTAGCTTTTACCACTTGCACATGAAAATAGACTTATTTGATTTATTAAATCTCTATTTTCTTTCAACAAGGAAACTTTTAAGGAATATTCCCCAAGTTTGAATTCAAAATCCAAGTGGGATAAGTCCTTCCAACAAGGCATTTACTCTCTCTTACATGTCCTTTTCCTTGAGCCAAGTGGCATTCAATGCATTCTTCCTTCCCTCTTGCATGTTATTTCAATAGTTTTAAAATTCAAATATATGCATTTATTGGCACAATCCTCAAAACTTGCACATCCTTCATCCACTCATAGGTTGACTAGTGGCACTTTTCCATTGGCTAATTCTTAGTCCCACATTGCTCTACTTTGGACATTCATCCATCTTCTCATTCTATAAATAAGAGGCTAATCTCGTCATTTCATCATCCACAATTTGAGTAAACTTAGTATGCTCAAATCATTAGCAAAATCCATCCATTATCATTGAGTTCATAGTTAGGTTATGCAAATTTTTCTATTGGAGCACTCATCAAGCATCAAAAAAGTGGATCCCTCATCATCACACATCAAGCTTGCATCATAGGAGTTGTGAAAGGGCCAATTTTCACATCAAATTGACACCAATTATTAGTGTAATTAATATTTAATTACACTTGCATAACTTTACTTAGGTAATATTTAATTCCTAGGTTTATTATTCTCATCCTTATCTTGTTGATCTATCTTGTTGCTCAAGATAAGATTAGGGTTATGCATATTTTCTTTTATAAAGAAAATCACCTTGTGTAATTATGATTACCCGAATAGTAATATTTTGCACATCTTTTTTCAAAGCTTCTATTTTTTCTATTTTTCTCTTTTATGGAAGGATTTTCTGGTTTGCATTTCAGATCTTGGTTTATAACATGGTATCAGAGCCTTGATTTGTAACCCCTTCTCATATTTTTGAGAAAATCATTGCAGATTTCATTCAGGATTCCTCGAGGATATCATGCCTTGAGTTCATCTATGAGGTGTTTTGGATTAGATCGGTCTTCACCAGTGGATTTAGAGCGTTGGAAAAAGTCAAGATTGGCTTTTACTTTGCAGATTTTGATCATCATTTGCCAGATCTATGAGGGTTTCAAGCTCAGAGATATTTTGGAAGATTTGGAGGTATCCAATTTTTTGGAGCATTTTGGGCACAAATGAAGGTCACCATTGCGTTCACAGTGGCCAAAAACCCAAAGAATGCCTTTTGTTTCATCGATTTTGGTGAAAGTTGATTCTAAGGCAAACAAATTTGCCAGGGAGGTCATACAGCCTCCTCAACACATACTTCGAGGCATGCTTTTCAAAAAAAGAAATGAAAAACGCACTTTATTTCTTACACATGCAATAGAAAAATCATCAGCCGTCGGGTGGCCACTGTTCAGTCGCCAAGCGGCCACCACAGTGTCGCCCTGCAACAACCTCCACTTGTCCGCCACTATGCCTCCATCCCCTGTGGGCTTACCATCTCCTCCTGCAGTCCTATTAAGGGTCGAGGCCCCTCCACCCAGCCCCTGTGGGCTCCTAGACTACAGGCTACGGTCCTATGGCAGACCAGGAGCTCCACAGCTGGCCCCCGGCCGACCTCCCGATGACAAAATATTCCAACCCAAAAGCGCATATACCGGCGACCGTAAATTTTTTTCGGTAATGGGGGAATTTTTTTTCCGCGACAACCTCCAGGCTGTGAAATTTTTGCTCATGAAGTGCTGACATCAGCATGACATCATCAGACTGTGGGCCCTCTTTGCCCCCTCCTAACCCCAATTTTCCTTCCAGGAGCAATTTTTTTCTTTTTGGCGTAACTTGGGCATACGATATCAAAATTGGGAAAACAAGATATCGCTGGAAAGGTGGTTCCAAGCACTTTCCTGTGGTGTAGTTTATTTTTTATTACTTTTCTATTTAGCTGCATATTTTTCTATTTGAATTCAGATTTTTATTTATGGCTTCTGAGCTCATAACTTTTTGCCACGATCTCTGATTTTCATCTTCTTTGCTGCATTGGAAAGGTATTGAGGAGCTATATTTTTTTTCCATGCAATTTGTTTCGTATCTATCCTAGGTTGATCATTATTCTAGATTTGTCTGGATGGGTGTTTTGGAGATTACTTGGATGCTTTGGTAGTTGGAAAGGTGAAACTTGAATATTTGTACTTCATTTCAGTACCACATCATCTTATTTTTTGTTTATGCATGTTTAGCATTCTCTCCTTTTACAATCATTGGGTTATTGTAATAAATGAACTGAGATAAAGTTCCATCAGGGGGTTTCTTGCATAATAATCTGATTAGAGTGTGCATGCACTTTGATCTCCATATTCATCTTGTTTTGATGAAAACTCGCATGGGTTATCTAGTTTCTTAGTTTCTTAGTTTCTTAATTTGCATTATTTCAGATCCTTCTCAGTTTGAGGGCCATGTTTTTATGGTTAATGTTCCAGAGTCTTGATGGTACTTGTTCCCATGGAAGATTTTTAGTCATAGTTTGGAATCGGCGTCGAGATACACGGTTTCCAAATTTTGTCATCATCTCATCTACTATTGCTTCATAGATTCCAGGGTTGTTCTAGTTTTTGATTTTTCTAGTGTTCCATGAGATCAAGTCTGCTGTTGCATTATTATGATTCTACTTTGGTTTCTTGTAGACAAAAGTATCTTTCTTTTCTTGTCGGATTGTGGTTCCAGTGTTACTCCACAGTGTTCTTCCGTCTTTGCAATAGTCATCTCATTGTAGGGGGGTTTTGTCCCACTGGATTTTCCCTCTCTACCTCATTATTGCATTTGACATGGGTACCTGATCAGGCCTTGTTTTTGGGACCCATTCATGCTTTCTTGCATTCATCTTAGTTTTAGGTGCATGCTTTTTTAGTCTCCCTAAGTTGCACTTATGGGTGGGTGTTAGTGTAATTAATATTTAATTACACTTGCATAACTTTACTTAGGTAATATTTAATTCCTAGGTTTATTATTCTCATCCTTATCTTGTTGAGCTATCTTGTTGCTCAAGATAAGATTAGGGTTATGCATACTTGATTTTATAAATAAAACCATCTCATGTAATTATGATTTCCTGAATAATAATATTTTGCACATCTTTTTTCAAAGCTTTTTTTTTTCTGATTTTCTCTTCTGTGGAAGGATTTTCTAGTTTGCATTTTAGATCTTGGTTTATAACACCAATTCCCGCATGGGATCAATATTTTGCTTGCTTTTATAGGATTTTAATCTATTTCATTGTGTTCTTCATTCTTCTTTCCTATTTTTAAACTATGCTAATGGATTTCATTGGGAATCCTTGTTCTTGCTTGCATTTCATCTTCTAATGTGTTTGTTCATGTTGTTTTGCATGTATTGGGATTGGGGTTTGAACATGGTGTATCAAAGGTTGTATATGTTGAGGATATTGGGAAAATTGTAAAAGAAAGTGTTCCAAGTTCCTAGTGGAATTTTGTAGGTCATGAAGGCATCTTGTTTTGTACATTGAAGTTTAGCTACTATGGATTAAAGGGTTTTTCGTTGAATGTATCTAGATCATCTACCAAAATTTTTAGAGGTCCACATATAGATTTGATCATGTTGTGGTTTGACAGTGTTTCTATGGTCTCTGTTAGTGTTCCTGAGTAAATTTTGTGTGATATGGAAATATCAATTGTTGCGTATTTTTCTTAGTTGTTTCTTGGTGCTCTTGGATGTTTCTAGACCATGCTCTATCTTTGTGGTAAGTCCACATTGATTGGTGTGCTCGTGGTCAAAAAAATTTCTTGCGTATGTTCATTTTTTCTTGTTCTTGGTTGACATGTTGGTGATAGAAATTTTGGATCTTTGAGGAAGTAATTGAATTCTTTTTATGTTTGAGTTGTTAATTTGGGTCCCCACTATGTTGTGGCAAACCTTGGTGGATTCGCATTAAAAAATTTATTTGTAGATTTGGTCGGACATTGCAAATATGTTTTATTTTCCTAGCTGACTAAGTTGATGAAATCTCATGATGCAAATATATAAGTGCAATTGTTTCATTGGTGTAGTGTGTGGAAAATGTGCTTCATGTGTTGGGTGTGCTCTTATGTTTGTATGTTTGAATATCATTCAATTGCATAGAAGAGTGCAAAGAAGATCGAGTGAAGTGTGAAGAGTGAAAAGAGGAGTTTTATGTGCTTAATTGGAACTGTAATCAGGCTTGTGCAGAAGCTAATTTTTTAATTTATACCCTCTAGATTTTAATCCTATTTTGTATTGTTGGGTAGTGAGCCCCTTTTGTAATTGACCAGTGAGCTCTAGGTAGTGTGCCTAAATGCATGTGCATTCCCCTTTATTAATTTCATTATACTTTTAACAAGGTATAATCTTGTGGACTAACATCCACCATGGTTTTTCCCCTAATAGGGTTTCCACATAAAAAATCTTGGTGTTCTTTGTCTCTCTGATATGTTAATTGTTTATAGTTAATTGCTTATTCATCAGATCTTAAGTAAATCTTGAAAAGTTTATCATTCTATGACAATTGATTCACCCCCCTCTTAGTTGTATGTCCTTGTTTTTCCAACAATTGGTATCAGAGCAGGTTCCTTTGAAGAAGTCTAAAAGCTTGAGGAGATCCAAGATGGAAACATTCAAGAAGGACAACCCAAGATTTAATGGAACTAACTACTCATTGTGGAAATTCAGGATGCAAAGTCACCTAAGGTGTATTGGTGAAGCCTACTGGATGATTACAAAAGATCCATATGTTATTCCTCAGAATGGTCCCTCCACTATTGATGAGATCAAAGATGCTAAAACCAATATCAGGGCTATTGAAGATTTGGTGAGTGCTCTGACAGATTCAAAGATGGAAAATGTGGTAGGACTATAGATAGCTCATGAGATTTGGACGAAGTTGGAAACTTTGTATGAAGGAGATGCATAGGTGAAGATGGCTAAGTTACAAAGTTTTAAAGGCAAGTATGAGAATTTGAAGATGGGTGAAGATGAAAATATCACTTCTTTTATGCAAAGAGTAAATGAAATAGTGATGGGTATTACATGTGGTGGTGGTTCTCTGGATGAGGATGAAATTGTAGCTAAGATACTTAGATCCTTGTCTCCCTCCTACAAAGTGAAGGCTCATGCTATTGAAGAGCTCAGATCAGTAATAAAGATGTCAAGAAACATGTTGGTTGGTAAGCTTGTTGCTTTTGAATTAAGTGAATTTGGTGAATCTATTCCAAAGACTAAATCAAAATTCAAGGCTACTGTATCCGGAAGTAACAAGCAAAGATATGGTTTGGTAGAATTTTCTACAAAGATATCCAAGTATGATGAAGAAATGAAGCATCTTGAAGATAAAGAAAGAGAAGTAGAAGAATTGGAAGCACTGATTGTAAAGAAAGAAGGAAGAGGAAAAGGTAAGTATGAAGGGGTGTTACCTATTAAATGTTTTTCTTGCAGTAAAATAGGTCATTTTGCATCAAGATTTCCTAAAAGAGTTCCTAGATCTAATCCTAAGAAGTCTAGATTCCAAAAGAAAGGTTACTTTGCTAAAGGAGTAACTGATGATGAGTCTGATAAAGATAATGGAAATGAAGATGAATGGGTTTTCATTGCTACCATTGAAAATAGTCATGTGGCTATTGAATCTACTAAAGATGAGAAAGCTCTTACAACTTGAGTTGAAGAAAAGGATGAGTGGGTTATTGATAGTGGATGCTCACATCACATCATTGGTGATAAAAACAAATTTGTAAGTCTAGATAAGTATGATGGTGGTGTTGTAAGATTTGGAGAGACCAATGTTGGTGTGATTCGTGGCTGAGGTTCTATTTGTCTTGGTGGTAAGGATAAAACTGATGATGTTCTTTATGTTGAAGGCTTGAAGCAAAATCTTTTGAGTGTTGGAAAAATGGTGGGAAAAGGATAAGATCTGCAATTCAAAGATGGAAGATGCAAGATATGTGGAAGTTTCGGCAATATGATTGCTAAAGGTAAATAGACAAAAGGTAATATTTTTCACCTAAATACTACTAGTGGGAGTTGTTTAATTGCTCAAGTATATGAAAGTGGGTTGTGGCATAGGAGGTTGTGTCATGTAAATTTTGATAACATTGTCAAAGTAATTTCCACTCAAGCAGTAAGAGATCTACCTAAGTTAGTGAAGCCTGCTAATAGAATTTGTAAGGTGTGTTAAATGGGTAAATAGACTAGAGTCTCCTTCTAGAGAAAATTGTTTCATTCAAATGATTTGTTGGAGCTGCTACATACTGACCTCTGCGGTCCATCTAGAGTCAGAAGTATTCATGGAGAAAGGTACTTTATGTTGATTATTGATGATTACTCTAGAATGATATGGGTTTCCTTCCTAAGAGAAAAATGTGAAGCATTGGAAAAGTTCAAAAGTTTCAAGGCTATGGCAGAGAATGAGAAAGCTCTGAAAATAAAGTGTCTGAGATTTGACAGAGGTGGTGAGTTCACCTCTAGGGAGTTCAACTCTTTTTAT
Source organism: Sequoia sempervirens (assembly GCA_007258455.2). Lineage (NCBI taxonomy): Eukaryota > Viridiplantae > Streptophyta > Pinopsida > Cupressales > Cupressaceae > Sequoia > Sequoia sempervirens. The sequence goes on from VDFB02137365.1 coordinate 16,554,924, forward strand.
GAAGAACAAGGAATTAGAAGACAATTATCTACTCCCCAAACCCCTCAACAGAATGGAGTTGCAGAAAGAAAGAATAGAACAATTTTGGATGCTACTAGAACAATGATGATAGAAGGAAATGTGCCCTAGACCTATTGGAGTGAAGCTATAAGCACTATTGTGTACACTTTAAACTAGGTAAATGTTAATGGAAATTATAGTAAGACCCGTTTTGAGCTATGGTTTGGTTACAAGCCTACTATTAAATATTTCAAGATCTTTGGAAGAAAATGTTATATCAAGAGAGATGATGATATAGGAAAGTTTGATGCAAGAAACGAGTAAGGAATATTTTTAGGATACTCTACTAAAAGTAAGGCCTACCGATGCTATAATAGAAGACTAAGAAAGATGGTTGAAATTTAAAATGTTAGAGTTGATGAGGATTCTACTAAATCATCTAGATATTGTGGATATGATTCAGATGAAGACAATACAAACAAAGGGAAAAATGTTCAGAAACCAAATCTACTTCAGATTATTCCATATGTTCTGGCAAAGCAACCCCAATTCATTCTGGTAAATCAAGTAAGTTAGGAAGTAGAGACAAGTGCAAGTGCAGAAGGAAGATCAGAAGAATCAGAAGTTCAAGAAAATTCCAAAACTCCAAGGTATGTAAAGCTAAATCATTCTAAAAACCAAATTATAGGAGATAAGAATAAAGGAGTCCAAACTAGAAGGAAGATTGCAGAAGAGTATTGCCTAATTTCCAAGATTGAACCTAAAAATGTCACTAAATCCTTCCAAGATGAACATTGGATGGAATCTATGAAGGATGAGATGAAACAAATTGAAAATAATGACACGTGGATAGTGGTTCCTAGACCTAAAGACAAAAACATGATTGGTACTAAATGGGTGTTTTAGAACAAGCTGAATGAAAAAGGTGAAGTGGTCCAGAATAAAGCAAGAATGGTATGTAAAGGGTATTCACAGGTGGAAGGTGTTGATTTTGAAGAAATTTTTTCCCCTGTTGCCAGAATCGAAGCTATTATATTATTTCTTGCTTATGCTACATACAAGGACTATACAGTTTATCAGATGGATGTGAGGTCAACATTTTTGAATGGAGAACTAGAAGAATAAGTATACATTGAACAGTCAAATGGATTTTAGCTAACTAACAAGGAAGATATGGTTTGTTGCCTGAAGAAAGCTATATATGGACTTAAGCAAGCCCCCAGAGCCTGGTATGCTAGATTGGACAAATACTTACTAAATCTTGGATTCACTAAAGGTACTGTTGATAGCAACTTATATTTAAAATTGGTTCATGATAAAGAGTTAATTATAGAAGTATTTGTTGATGACATCATTTTTGGAGGAAATGATAATCTATGTATGAAGTTTGTTGATGAGATGAAGGATGAATTTAAGATGAGTATGATTGGACATATGAAGTTATTTATAGGATTTCAAGTGACCCAGTTAGACAAGGGAATTTTCATATCTCCTAGTGCAAATATGTGAGAGAGCTACTGAAGAAATTTGGGATGGAAGATTCAAAGCCTATTGGAACTCCCATGGTGATCGAATGTAATCTAACACAAAATGATTATTCTCCTAAGGTGAATCAAACAAGATACAAGTCAATGATCGGTGTATTTCTTTATTTAACCCATACTAGACTAGATATTATGAATGTTGTATGTATGGTTGTTAGATTTTAGGTTGATAAAAAAGAATCACATGTGACTATTGTCAAGAGAATCTTAAGATATATGAAAGGAACAGTTGACTTTGGACTTTGGTATCCAAAGGATGATGATCTCACTTTGAGTGCATATATTGGTGCAGATTGGGCTAGAGATGTAGATGACATGAAAAGTACTAGTGGTGGTGCTTTGTTCCTAGGGAAGAAGCTAGTATCCTAGTTGAGCAAGAAGTAGAATTCAATTTCTCTATCTTCTATTGAAGCATAATATATTGTTGTTGCAAACAATTGTAATCAAGCAATATGGATGAAACAAATGTTGAAATATATCAGGGTGGTATATGAAGAGCCTATTTCCATATAATGTGATAATTCAAGTGCAATAAATATTTCAAAGAATATGGTACTTCACTCTAAGACTAAACATATATCAATCAAGTTTCACTTCTTAAGGGAGAAAGTGAATGAGAAAGAAGTCAGATTGTAGTATGTGCCTACAAAAGAGTAGATTGCAAACATCTTTACTAAAACGTTGTTGAAGGATACTTTTGAGTATCTCAAAGGAATGCTAGGGGTAATCACCCCTCTTGATAAGAACTAAGAGATGCATTTACTTGCATCAATTTGTCATTACATTGCTATATTCTGATCTGGATTGATGTTTATGTGGCTGCTACTCAGGGGGAATAGTCAAATGTGTAGATATGTGGTTCAAAGTGTGTATGGTTACCTTTTCCATTAATGTCAAAGGGGGAGAAGTGCAATGTGAAAAATACTTTTAAGGGTCAAAGAGAAATTGAGGAGAAGAGTCAAGACCAAAGGGAAAGCAAGTGTGTTAGGTTGATGGTCTTTTTCACATCATGTGTTTCCATCAATGCCAAAGGGGGAGATTGTTTGGTGTTGTGTATGTGTTGCTGATATGTGGTTGTCATTGATGTCAACACTATTAGCATTTGGTGTATCAGAGGTTGTATATGTCAAGGATATTGAGAAATTGTAAAAGAAAGTGTTTGAGGTTCCTAGTGGAACTGTGTAGGTCATAAAGGCGTGTTGTTTTGTACATTGAAGTTCAATAGTCATGGATTAAAGGGTTTTTCGCTAAGTGTATCTAGATCATCTATCAGAAGTTTCATAGGTCCGCGTATAGATTTGATCATGTTGTGGTCTAATAGTGTTTCTATGGTCTATGTCGGTGTTCCTAAGTAAAGTTTGTGTGATCTAAAAATCTCAGTTGCTATGGATGTTTCTCTATTGTTTCTTGGTGCTCTTGGATGTTTCTAGATCATGCTCTATCTTTTTGGTATGTCCACATTGATTTGTGTGCTCATGGTCATAAATTTTTCTTGTGCACGTTTGGTTTTTCTTGTTCTTGGCTGACATGTTGGTGGTAGTGAGTTCTAGATCTTTGAGGAGGAAGTGATTGAAGTATTTTTGTGTTTGAGTTGTTAATTTGTGTCTCCACTATGTTGTGGCTAACCTTGGTGGATTCACATTAAAAATTTTATTTGTAAATTTGTCCCGACATTGCAAATATGTTTTATTTTCCTAGCTGACTAAGTTGATGAAATCTCATGATGTAGTATATATGTGTGATTGTTTCATTGGTGTAGTGTGTGTAAAAGGTTCTTTGTGTGTTGGGTGTGCTCTTATGTGTGTATGTGCCAATATCATTCAATTGCAGAGCAGAGTGTGAAGCAGATTGAGTGAAGTGTGAGGAGTGAAAAGAGGAGTTTTTTGTGCTTAATTGGAACTTTAATCAGGCTCGTGTAGAAGCTAATTTTTTAGTTCATACCCTCTAGATTTTAATCCTATTCTATATTTTTGGGCAGTGAGCCCCTTCTATAATTGAGCAGTGAGCTCTAGGTGGTGTCCTTGAATGCATGTGCATTCCCCTTTATTGATTTCATTATACTTTTAATAGGGTATAATCTTGTGGACTAACATCAACCATGGTTTTTCCTCTAACAGGGTTTCCACATAAAAAATATTGGCATTCTCTATCTCTCTGATGTGTTAATTGTTTATGGTTAACTTCTTATTCATTAGATCTTAAGTAAAGTTTTTAAATTTTATCATTCTATGACAACTAATTCACCCCCCTTTCTTAGTTGTCTGTCCTTATTTTTCCAACACAAACGACCATTTTAGTGCATTTTTTCCAATTTTCATCTCCCTTGGTTGGTCCTAATGGCTCACGATGCCCTGAAATGGCTCGGGAATATTTTTTTCCCTCCTTAAAGGAAATATTTTCAATTCATTTGGCCTCTTCCTCCATCTCTAGCTCCATTCCTCTACTTCTAACTTCTATCCAGCTTTGGCTCTAGCCTTCTACTCTCCAACTTTTTCTTGCACAACTTCATATAGCTTGTTACAACTTCTCTTCTAGATTCTTCTGCTTCTTAGCTTCTTTCTCAAGTTTTCTCCCATCTTTCTTTCTTGCACAACTCCCTTGTTTTTTTTATAAGCACCCTCAAGCTCTGCAGCATTTACATCACTCTTTTATTCTCACAACACCCTCTACAACACTCTTGGTTCTTACAACTCTCTTGTCTTCCCTCCTTCACTTCCTAAGCTTTCTTTGCACTGTTGGGCATCCTAGAATTGCACACATTCCCTATCTATTGCATCTCTACTTTGTGACATGGGTTTTCCTCCTCGAACGGGGATTGCTTTTAACACTCATACTTGGTCGTGCGGCTTCTATTGTTGAAGCAGTTTTTTCTTTCACCACATGCTTTGTTCATTTTTTTCTCTCTTTCTATTTGGTTTTCCATAAAGGTGGGAACACCAAAATGGGGGTTTCATTGGGGAAAACCCCTATATAGCCCCAACACTTTCTCCAGATATTATGCATGTGGGTTTTGAAGAAATTCACATGCTGGAGGCTTCATCACTTGTGTGGTTGTAAGTATTTTCTTTCTTCTCCTTATGTCTATCATTTCTATTTCACTTCATTGCAACTTTATTCCTCACTGTCATCTTTTGGCTAACAGCTTGTCAGTTTGTCTAAAAAATCTCTTTGATCTTCTCTTTCTTATTCTAGAACTTTCATGTGGTTCCTTGAGGTATTTTAGGGTAGTTCTCCCTATGAGGCTCTCTGAATGAAGAGAACTAATGAGTAGTGAATCCCCCTTCTCTATAGTAACACACTTCCACTCTTTCCTAGGTTTTCCATTAATAATTGGGCTTTCTTATGTTTAATTGGCCCCATTTTGCATCTAAAAGCCTTATTTATGTGTATTTTTTAGAATAATTTTGAAAAATATCATTTAAAGCATCAAAATCCCAAAACCCACCTTAAATTCCTAAGGTGGGACTCATTTTACATTATGGGAAAATGAATCCCTTTAGGTGGGACCCATTCACCTAGGGTGGTGAAAGAGTCCCCTTTAACTCAAAATTCAAATATAATTCAAAATTCTAGTGGTTTTTTATTTTCCCAAATCTAAGGTTAGCCTATAGTGTTGTAATTTTGGGAATTATTGCATAATTGAGTATATATACATGGTTCTTTCTCTTATTTCATCCTGGCTACCTAATCAAGCATTCAAGCATTCATGCATATAGTTCACAAGAGCATTTGAGCATTCATAAGAGCATTCAAGGTATTTCAAGGGAAGATTATCAAGCATTGAAGAGATTTTCCAAGTGTCATTCACCATGTCAAAGATTTTTTGCATCATGTTGTTCTAGAGCTAGCAATTGTGATGTAGGATTTCTGTTTCAAGCAAGCATTGCATCAACATCAAGTAAGATTTCAAGTCTACATCCATTGGAGCCGTCACTTACATGTTTGCAAAATTATATTGCAAGGGTTTGGTGAGTTACAATATCATTACTTGTTCATTCATTATTCTCTATTCTATTTCATTTCTTTTCAAGGTTTTTATTACCAACAAGGGGTATGACCAAGGAAAACCCCTATTCACTAACCCCACAACATTTTTCCATCTCTTTGCATGTGATTTGTAGGTCTAGGTTACACATATGTCAAAGAGAAATATTGGAATAGTTTTCATGAAGGTTTCAAAGAAATTCAAAGTTGTCAAAATTACAAACAAGCCTTGGAGAAGGACTACAGGTTGAATTTGGTAGTTTCAGACCCAGATCTGTATTAGGAATAGTAGAGCAGACTAAGAGCTACATAACACACTTCAAAATTTATAGAAAAGTAGAAGTGGACTGATTCACCACTATTGGTGAATGAGTCCCACTGCCCAAGCATTAATAGGGTTTTTGTAGATTTGAGTACCTTTTTGGCTGAAATCTGTTTTGGTGCATTTTTCCTGAAACTGGACTAATTTACCTAGCCTAGCGTATGAGTCCTAGTCATCTTCAAAAAAAAAAATTCAGTGATTTAAAGCTCCAGCCTATCTCCAACATGTTTCCAGGTGCACATCTCTAGTTTCACAACTTTTTGTTACATTATACTTATATTCTTAGGTCATTTAGTATTAGTTTGCATATCACATTGTGTTTTCAAACATTTTGTATTTTCCAAGTTTACACTTGGTGGTGAACCCCTTTATTTTCTTAGTCATTCCCAAGGATTCCTTATAGTCAGATATCTCACATACTTCACTAGATTGAGGTCTCTAAGTAGTCCTTGAGTGTGAATATCGTGAAATCGGATACCTCTCCTTGTACCCCTTTTTGTGGACAAGTGAAGCATCCATTTATGGTGTCCACACTTATCGAAAGTTCAAGGAAAAGAAGATAGTAAAACTATCCCTCCAAAACATGTCCCCACCCACCATCGAGCCTACTATACTCAATGAAACCATGCTTGCACCTAAAGAAATTCCAAACAATCAAGACCAACCTAGACAAAAACTTCAACTACCTCCTACAAATGACCAAGAGACAATGAAAATAACCCCATCACACTTGCTATAATAAAAAAAATTTACAAATTCAAAGAGAAATTAGTCGAAAAACATCCCATGGTTCCTTTCATTCCCCCCGTCAGGGAAGAAAAGAAACCTATGGTTGATCAACTAGCTCCTACACAAATACAACTTGAAAACAAAACTAAAATAAACTAAGGTGCTAGAGAGTGTAAGCATGTAGGCATATATGTCATTCCCTTGCTCATAGGTTACATGAAGAATTAAATGAAGAAAATAAAAATCCAAACTTGATTGATGAAAGTCATGACCAACCTCCCTCTTCACTGAAATAAAACAATCCAATACAACAACCACAACAACAGTTGAACTCTTCTATGGACATTATAATTTGACCTCCTATTGTCATTAGCTTGGACAATGATGATGAGGTTGCTAAAATATATGAAGAGGTACATAATGAATTGAATACATTTTTTCCCTCTTCTATGAGCTTAAACAACAAATCTCCTACAAAGAGTGTTGAACCCGGTGCTTCTCCTAGTTTTTCCCTTGCTCTTGTCCCTTTGGCTAGTTGTCTGCTTTTGATATACAATGAACATGATTGGGATGAAAACAACCTACTCATAGGTTGACTCACTTGTTCCTTACTAGTCTTTTGCATTACTTATTTTTCATTTTCTTTTGTGTGATTGTATGTGCATGATGTGATCCCGTGTGATGTTCTCTCTCTCTCTCTCTCTCTCTCTCTCTCTCTCTCTCTCTCTCTCTCTTTTCCTCTATTTGTACCTTCATTCTTCTTTATGTCATAAATATTTTATCTTTTATTTTCCTTTACCTTGTTCATTTTGTCTTGTGTTTTCCTTTTGGGGATGACACAAGGCATTGAGACATTCATGTCTCTTCCATGTTGACCCAAAAGGTTTTTCTTTTTTTTTTGCTCTCTTTGTGTCATTCTTCTAGTTCTATGTGTATTTTTGGAATGATGATAGTTCTTAGATCTCTAAAAACATTGTGGCAAGAACATACTATCCCCAAATCCATAGATTCCTTATGTGTTTGGTGTTTTCAATTTGGGGGGAACCCATCTCTTTTCTTTTTTTACATGATGTGGCTTTACTTGGAAACATATGACTTGGAATTGGGCTTTCCAAGTTATCCCTCATGTATTTTTCTTTGTTTGTATTTTTCATTTTCTAATTTAAAGTAATTTCTCATAGCATGGTATTTAGAAATTTCTTTAAACTGGGGGCATACATTGGCATTATTCTTTTGCATTTTTTTTTCATGGTTCGTGATGCAATTTTCTTATTTCATACAATGTGTTTTTTTCTTTGTGGATGACATTGGGTATGATGTCCTTCAAGAGTTTGATCTCTCTTAGCATATCACATTCCTCTTGGCGGCTTGATGTGACACACTGCATCCCCTAAGTTGTGAATCTTTTATTCTTTGTTTGGTCCTCTCTTGGAGACATTAGGCACAATGTTCCCTAAGTTAAGACCTCACATGAACTAAGCAAGACTCCTCTAAATTTTCTCTATTTTGAATTTTTAGTTATATGGCCACCTTGCATAACACAACTTACATTCATGTAGATCCATCTTGTTTTTCCATGAGCTCCAAGAATACGAAGTTTTTCTTGCCTCGTGAAGCTCAAAAATCATTTTTGTGTCGCACCTTATTAAAGTTATCAAGGGGTATAACTTTAGTATGGGCTAAGTGAGAATCCTAACCTAGGCATGACTTTCCCCATAGACACTTGAATGTGTGTGTGAATGCATACTATCCATGAGTGTATGTGTCTCACCTTCTAGGAATTCTCACCCAGCAGATAGCTAGGAGTTTTGTTTCCTTAGAGTGAGTATACATTTTTTGGACAAACATCCTAGATATGATCCACATCATGATGGACAAATGGTCAAAGCTTTATCCAACTCTTTAATCTTTTTATCTTTCCCCTTTTTCATCTTTGACAGTGCATGCTTGTGCTTTGTTATTGCTCTTTATATCATTCTTATGTGTGTTCTTTTGTGCCCATGTTTGTTTGTCATGGGATCTTGATCCTAGGGGATTGATCACCCCTCTTCATCATTGTCATCCCATCTTACTAGAATTGGTGCATTTCATCCCCTCTTGGTGCATGTTTTGTTTACTTTAGTATGAGTTTGAAGCAAGTTCACCCTCTCACTAAAGTAGGGGCTAAATGTAGTGTTGAAAAATGTCATCGGGAATATTTTCACACTTTTTTGGGCCCTCCTTGCTAAATTAGGCTTAATGTTGGCTTGATTTAGTGTTGTAATATTCACATTAGCTATTGGGCCCTTGTGAAATAATGGATTTAAATGGTACTTTGATAAAGTTTTGTGAAGTGTTGTAACTCACCTTCACACTTTTCTATGGTTTTATTAATTAATTACACCTAATAAACCTCTTTTTAACATTAATTTGGCCTTAATTGAAGTTTTGTGACACATTTTCACATTTTTCTAGGATTTTCATTAATAATTGGGCTTTCTTATGGTTTAATTGGCCCTATTTTGCATCCATAAGCCCATTTAATGCATCTTTTCAAGGATAATCCTGACACCAATCATTAACGGATCATAATTTAGGTGTTTCTAGTTTGAATGGCCTAGATTTAGTGATCTAGGAAGCATTCATCACCTTGGGTGAATGGGTCCCACCTAGATCTTTTGCTCCCAAACCATATTTCACACATTTCTAAGAACTTTTTATTTCTGGTCCCATATATTATGCCTAATGGTACTCATTTTCCACCTTGGGCGAATGAGTCTCGTGTGGCCCAAAATCAAAATTAATTCAAATTTTTGGTGGGATTTTATTCTCCTAGATCTAATGTTAGCTTGTAGTGTTGTAATTTTAGGAATTCTTGCATAATTGAGTATAAATACAAGGTTATTTCACTCATATTTTCATCTAGCAATCTAACAATCAATCAAGAGTTCACAAGCATTCACAAGAGAATTCAAGGGAAAATTATCAAGCATTTTAGAGCATTCTTCAAGCATCAATCATCATGTCAAGGATTTCATGCATCATGTTTTTTATTGTGCTAACAATTGTGATGTTGGGTTTTATGATTCAAACAAATGCTTCATTCAAGATCAACATCATTCAAGCAAGAATCAAGATCTACATCCATTGTAGCCATCTCAAGCATATTTACAGCTTCTCATTACTAGGTTTTGGTGAGTTACAACATCTCATTTTGTTCATTCGTCATTCTCCATTCTTATTTGATTTATTTTCAAGGATTGATTTCCAAAACGAGGTTTGACCAATGAAAACCCCTATACACTAACCCACCAACATTTTCCCCTCTCCTTTTTGTGTGATTTTTAGGTCTAGGTTGCTAATTTCCTAAGGAGAAAAATTGGAGAAAAGATGTAAATCATCCAAAGTTGTCAAAGTTTTCATCAAGCCTTGGAGAACCTTGGATATCACCTACATGTTGCAATTCAGAGATTTAGATCTAGAAATTAATCAAGAAGGATAGAGTAGACTGAGAAGAGTAGGATCAACCTTTGAAGTTGCAAAAGAGACCAATTGGACTGATTCACCACTTTTGGCAAATGAGTCCCAGTTCTAGTTCATTTTTTAGGATTTTTCAGATTCTAATACCCTTTTGGTAGATTCCTATTCCTACATAGTTTTCCAGATACTAGACTAATTCTCCTAGCTTGGTGAATGATTCCTAGTTAGCAATAAAATTAGACTTTCCATTATTCCAGACCTCCATCCAACCATCTCCAGATTTCTAGGTGCACACATTCTTTTTTGTACCTTTCTATATTGTTTCAACCACTTGTCTAGGTCATTTAGTGTTACTTTGCATTCAATTAGGTTTTTTCATTTCATCTTACATTTCATTGTCTTTTCCAAGTTCTTACTTGGTGGTAAACCCCTTATTAGATCATATTCAACCCTTATAATAGCCCTCTTGCAAGATCTCTTTCTCTTTTGCATTGAGATCTCAAGGGTTTCTTCTTGATTGAAAGTGAAAATTGTCCCTCCTATGTCCTAAAACCCCTAGGTGGAAAGGAAAAAAAAATCCACCTTTCACTATGCATTTGACCAAGGAAAAACCCCCACAAGGAAATCAACTCTATTATTTTTGTAGGTCTTTTTGTAAATTCAAACCCAGAAATCATTTTGGAAGGAAAGAGCAAAGATTGGAGCACAGATTTGAACTTTGAATTCTTGGAAAAGTAGAATGGGACCGATATTCTAGAAGTGGGATATGAGTCCTACTACATGCATTTTTTCTAGATCTTTGTAGTTTCAGATACCCTTTTTCTAGAAACCAATTCCTACCCAGAAACCCTGATCTGGGACTGATACACCTAGACTGGTGTATGAGTCCTAGTAGGCCAAAATTTTAGAATTTCTAGCAATTCAGAGTTCATTCCAACCTTGTATATATTTCCACATGCACACATTTTATCTTGCTATTTTTTGTTCTAATTTATATGTATTTTTAGGTCATTTAGTGAAATATTACATCATACTAGGTTTAACCATTTTGATTTGCATTTTAGTTGTCTTTCCAAGACCTAGCTTGGTTTTGAGCCACTCATTAGTTTACAATAAAACCTTAGGACAACCCCATTACAAGATCTCTTTCTCCTTCGCATTGAGATCTGTAGGGTTTCCCTTCAATGAGATAATGGGAAAGTGGGTTTTTCTCTATGTTATAAACCATACGAAAGCATATAACCCATTTTATAATATTTCATGTCATATTTTTTATTTTTTGTCATAAAGAAAATAGTAGACCCCCTAATAGGGTTGAATCGATTAAGGTTTGAAATTCAATCCTACATTTGTGAGATATCTTTTCCTAATGAAATTAGAAGAACGATAGGCACATCACCTTCCTTCTAGGTTCCATTCCACCATATTATATTTTTCTTCATATCATTTTGGTGAGCACGACATTCTTGTAGTATAAGCTTTCTGATTTGGAGATCCTTCAAACCATAGATCTAGGATTTTGTAATAGTTTGAATTTGCATCTCGTTTAGGGTTTTCAAAATTGCACTAGTTTGCATTTCATTTAGGTTTTTAAAATTGCATTTTGCATTGTTTAAAACTTCAAAAATTGAAAAACATTGCATACATATTACATTCATTTTACATCATAGTCTACATACTAGTGTTTTTCATTCATTTATATCAAAAAATTCAAATAAAATTACATCTAGAAAGTTTTCATTTTGCTTGTTGTTTTTCATCAAATTTCACTTGTATTTCATCATAATTTTATGGAAATATATAACTAAAAGTTTCTATTTAAAACTTGGATCAGAGACCTCAAATATCAAGTCACAAACCCAGATTTTAATGTTTTCAACTCCTATGCAAGAACCCGTCACCCTAGGGAAAATATGTCCTTATATAGGCCATTTTCTAAATTTTTGGGCATTAATCTATTTCTATCTACTTTTCATATTGTTGTTTCAAGATCTCAGTTTCAGTTTTTGGAATTACAGTTTTATGAAATTATTCACATTCAAGTTAGTTGGTCAAAATAAGTGCATTCTGAAAAATAAATTTTGCATTCAAAATACAATAATAGTTCATGATTATGGTAAAATTTGTTGATCTTCAACCTCATAAGGACCAAAACAAAATGCTTCTTGACATTTCTTTCTCACAAAAATGACATAATTAAACATGCACCTGATGGTCCTCTTTACATAGCTAGACGAATCAACGACAAGCCTACTAGTACAATATTTATTGATCTAGTAAATGTAGAGAATGTGATCACTAAAGAATTCTTGTTTTTGCATGACCTTTATCCAGATTATTATTGATGAATGGGGAAATGGATACCCTTTTTAGAGATATCACACTTTTTCCACTCAACCATTCACTAATGTCTTAGGGATCCTAATTGGATTGAATAACAACCTCACAAGGTGAGTCAATCTCTCAATTAGAAGGGTCCTAGGAGGTGTTTTTTTTTAATTCTAAGGGGTTCACCACCAAGAAAATGCTTGGAAAAGAAATGTTTGAAAACACGATGTGATATGAAAAATGACCTATAACTAAAAATGTTAACTAAATGAGAGATGCAAATGATTAAATTATGCAATAGGGAGATAGTATGTGTGTACTTGGGAAGTCTGGAGATGATATGAGGATTCTGGAAGTGCAAAGAAGCTATCAAAATATGTTGTAGAGGACTAAGATGCCTAGAATGGTGTAATAGTCCCTCTACTATTTTTCAGGGAAAAAATAGAGTCTTCGGATCTTTGAACCGAATCTCAGAAAATATCTAAAAAATAAGCCTCGGAGGACTAAGATTCCCAACATGGCGTATTAGTATCATTTGAATTTCTTGCAAACTCTGAATAGGATCTTGAGCTCTAAGGTTTACACTGGCTTCCCTTCCGATCTTAGGTTCTAAAACTTCTGTTGATGTGTTTTTTATGCACTTCTCAACACAGGAAGTGCATAGGTGCACTACCTCTCTTGAAAGACAATCTTCCACAATCAGATTGTAGAACACTATCCCAAGGTCTCTAATGTCAGGTCTTAACAATGCTTGGAATATCTCAGTTGTTTGATGTGATTTGCTGGAATCACAAGGAGAACTTATAGATGAGTTACAAAGCGGGGAAGTTGGATTTGCAAATGCAGTTTCAAAGTGCTGGAAGTGAATGAACAATGGTTGTCCACTCAAAACAACAAGTTGAAACTCATCAAGTTCATCTAATTTAGCTTCATGGTGATGCTTGAGATCCTACTCTAACCAAGGACTAAAAGAAATAGCAAAAGGAGAAGGGTTAAGAAAGTTGTTCTACTCCTAATATACGAATGAACAGTAACAATGGTGGCTACTACAGTAGACAAACTTCCTAAACTGGGTTTTGTTTGGCCAAGAGGAACCTACAGTTACACAAAACCAGTGCAATCTTCTAAGGACTACATATTTTCAAATTGCATATGCACATCATGCACATGCAATTGAACTAATTTGCAGCATTGAAATCAAGAAGCCCAGCCTAACTTTACACAGTAGTTTGTCATCAACAAGTGCTAAAAGTATGGGCTGAAAGTTCATCAAATACTATAACAACAATCTCCATTATCACCTCCATTCAAGAATATACAACTAAAACTACTATGGAAGTTGAACCATGCATACATAAAAAGAAAACTCAAAAGGAACACCCATAAATCATGCAATGTTGCTTTCTATTACTGCAGAATGTCTTTGCATCAGTTCTCCAACCCCTAGAAATGAGGGGCAAGCCCCTATTTATAGTTTTCCAAAGCCCAAATGAATGGCTAGGATCAATTTACAATGAATGGCCCATATTTGTTTACCATAGGGTTTCACCTACCCCACAATATTCAGCAATTAAAAATTCATTCCTTGTCTTTTCTCTGTTTTGTCATCTAGTGCTCAAGTGTTGTAGCAATTCCATCATTTAGCTGATTGCCTTTTTACTATAGCTGAAACTGCCTGAAAGTTGCCTTCTTACTTGATGTGTTTGTAGTGTTATTCCTTGGATCAAACAAGCCTGTTGAAGATTGGCATCAATGGATTGGTTGCCCATTTAAGGCCACCCCCTTTTCATTTTTTTCATTGACTTCCTTGGAACAGACCTTCTAACGCTGACCCTATTGGTGGGTGCTAGAGAGAGATGTGAACATGAAAAAAATGGTGATAGGAGTGATGCACATTCCTTGTTCAACTTTTTCAATGGGTTTTCTGACCGATCTGTAGTAGGCTCCTTGAATCCTGCATAGATGAAGTGTCGTAAGTGATTTCATACACAAAATAAGGAAAACGTTAGTCAAATCTTGAAAAATCCTTGTTAGATTCATCCATGCATCATCAAAAGATCATAATATTCATATTTGGAGCTCATTTGGACCATAAACATTAATGCAGGACCAAAGGGGCATGCAGGGAATGGGGGACAACAAACTAGAAGGGAATTTCCCTTACCTCACAAAACATAGCAAAACCGAGATTTTTCAATTATAACAAATGGGAAAAGGGAAAGGAAGAGTGCCCAGAAAAACTTCCTCAAGATTGGACCCATTTAAAAAAAATAGAAGTTCAAAATGGCCACAAAGGGGCCAGGTTGCCAGGGCTCCACGGATGTTCAAAATGGCCAAATAGGGATGGAGTCCCAGAAACGGCCACAGAGGGGTCAAGCTCTGAAGGCCAAGTCGTTGAGGCTCCACGAATGTTCAAAACAGCTAAAGAGGGATGGAGTCCCAGAAATGGCCACAGAGGGGTCGGGCTTCAGAGGCCGGGTCGCCGAAGGTCCACGGATGTTCAAAATGACCAAAGAGGGATGGAGTCCCAGAAATGGCCACCGAGGCGCCGGGCTCCGGAGGCTGGGTCGCCTGGGCTCCACGGATGTTCAAAACAACCACTAAGGGACAGAGTCCCAGAAATGGCTATGGAGGGGCCAGGCACCGAAGGCCAGGTCATCGGGGCTCCACTGATGTTGAAAATGGCCAAAGAGGGAAAGAGTTCTAGAAACAGCCATAGAGGGGCTGGGCTTTGCAGGCTAGGTCATTGGGGCTCCATGAATGTTCCAAAATAGCCAAAGGGGATCGAAGTTCCGAAACCACCGAAACTTAACGGAATGTTGATGAAACTCTAGCAGTTCACTTAGGCACCTCAAACACATCCCAAATCCACTAGAAAGTTGGCCCCAAAGTAAAAAATGTGGAAACCGGACCGGCAGGGGTCCACGAATGTTTACAAAATAGCCAAAGAGGAAGGGAGTTCTAGAGGGAAAGTTCTGAAACCACTAAAACTTAATGGAATATTGATGAAACTTTGGCAATTCACTTAGGCACCTCAAACACATCTCAAATCCACCAAAAAGTTGTCCCCAAAGTCAAAAATGTGGAAAACGGACCAATAGGGGTCCACTGATGTTTTCAAAACAGCCAAAGAGGAAGGGAGTTCTAGAGGGAAAGTTCTGAAACCATGAAACTTAACAAAATGTTGACAAAACTTCGGCAGTTCACTTAGGAACCTCAAACACATCCCAAATCCACCAAAAAGTTTTCCTGAAAGTCAAAAATGTGGAAAAAAGTGAATTGAGCAATCAGGGACCAAGTCAGCAAAAACAAGACAATGGGCAGAAAAGGGACGAGGGACTTCATTTCTCCATGGATTTAAATACCCTAAGTAGGTGAATTTGGTCAGGGGTATTTGATCATTTAAAGGCACATGACCAATTTGGGCTTGGAAAATGGGGCATGCAAAACAAGACAGAAGCAAAGCAGCATGTTGGGAGCAAAAAAAAAGGGAGTCCCTGCCTATGGCGGGGCGTGTGTGCAAAACATGCACAACAAATGGTGACTCGCTGGGGAAATGTTCCAAAGCATTTTGCTGACAAACTAGAATCATGAACCCAAAATCTCTGGTTTTGACCTTCACACTAGGGCAAACAAACTAGACGCCCAACCAAAGGATCAAAACCACTAGCCAACCCAACCTTTAGTATGCTGAAAATTCAAGTGTGTGGAATTGCATTAATTCCCATCCTTTAGTTGCTACAGGAACGCAAGCTCCGTAAAGTTAAGCTATATAGTTTATTCTAACTCCAAAAGCATTTGAGACATTGCCTCACTGCCAGTCAGACATCCATAGCCCTGACGAGGTTGTCACTATGATTCTCCTGAACATTGGTCTACTGCCAGCTAGGCGTCCATAGCTCCGGTAGAGTTGCTCGGATACCCCTAAACATTTGAATTTTCTCTTTCTTTTTAATTTTCAATGTTTTCTTTCTTTCTTTCTTTTCTCTTTTCATCTCTTTTATTTCAACCGGAAAGCATTGAAGCTCGCGCTCAGGGCTGAGAATCATAGTGGCGCTGTAGCATAATTTTAGATTTTTCACTTAACTAGACTTCACAAAAGGACCTACAGTGACTGTTGGATCCTTAAGATGTGTAAGAGCTATAAGATTTCAAAATATGTTAGAGTCAGACTAAACCAACAACTTATCTTCTTTGAATCAAACACCCAGATCACTTTACACTAATAGAAGACCTTCACCATCCACTCTGAAGACTTGATTAGAGTTTGACAAAGATATACATAGAACAACCCCAGGCGATAAGTATGGTTGTTGTGCGCACAGATGTGGCCAGCTAAAAGCAGATGTGGCTAGCTAAAAGCAGATGGACCCCGAGCAAAGAAGAAACAAAGCAAAAGAAAACAAAAAGAAAAAAACCTACATCACACCAATTAACCTAAGGAAAGCGAGAAAGCGGAGTATTTACAGGAAACCTATACTACTCGAAATGGGCTATGTACAAAGATATTTACAAAGTACTATGTTTAGGCAGAGCGAGCTGACATTAATGTTCATTTGATTTCGCAGTGCATGCACAAGAAAATGGGCGATCGTTATCATTCTTAACCATGCAAACTTATCTTTATATTTAGAAAAAGGAAGTTCAACATTGCAGCACTCAAGTTCAATCACGTCATCATGAAAAATCAGCAATTGAGGAGGCTCACTGAACCCATGGTTAATCCATAAACACGTTCATTTTCTCTCATTCCCATAATCAAAATAATAAGTGTAGTTATGAGAAATAATAGGGGCAAGGAAGGATAAAACTTGGATGTCATCACATGGAAGTGGCAGTGTTGGATGGTCGTGATCTAGCATAGGATCGTTGATCATTTTATTTGTAACCTTGAGCAGGTGCAGTGGAGGGTGCAACACTTTGAACATTAAGCTTGCATAAGGCTAGGAGGACGGGGCAGAAAACAACTCTTCCAATCTACCAATGGGACCTACAGCCCTGATTGGCAGCTCTTCAAAAAGAAATACTTCTCCACATTGATCATCTACAAACTTGGGATCCACTTGTTTTTTGTCCTCAAGGGGCAGCATGTTGTCTCGTTTCCTTCCCCAAGTATCAACCTCCTTTTTATGATGTTCAATGTCATGGGATAATGACGTGCATGCATCTTTCCTATTATAGCTCCCTGAATGTGAAGGAGGATCAACAACGATCATGGCAGAAGGGCTTCAAGTTCCATCTTGTAGTTGGTCAATTCTGTCATACTTGTTGGAAGCCATCAAAACACCCCCACCTTTGTCTTCTTCCCTTCACTGTTCATGCATCTCATTATGACATTCACTTGTTTCCTCTTGCTCACTATTGCTGTAAATGGAGAAGGAGCTCCTCTCCCAATCTGGAAACTCTAGTGCATCACTGTTCGAGGGCTCAAGGAGTATGTATTCATCGCTACCGTCTTTTGGGATGTGCTCTTCCTCAGCATGAGCATACCTCTGTAGTGCAACTCCTAATGGAAAGAAGTCATCAATCGATTGCACCTCATCAAGGGGACCAAAATTCACTAAGCAATCTCCCTCCAAAGACTCACCAAAAATCCCATCGTCCATGGCACACAACTGCTCTTCAAGAGGAAGAGCTCCTTGATGACTGGTGGACAACATTCCCACTTGATCTACTTCATCACTCGGAAGTCTGAGACTGTATTGTTGTCCTTTTTCTATTGCTTCCCCAACATCCTCTTGAGGCCTACCTTTAGCTGAGTCATCACTCAGTTTAGGCTCTTGGTCTTCACGTTCCATCCTTGAAGCAACTGCAAGAAGTGGTATGCTTGGCTGCCTCACTTGTTCTTTGACTTGTTCAATGGCTTCTTTGCATAGCTTGCATGCAAACTCAGAGTGTGATGAATCATAAAGTCTACACCAATTTGGTAACAACAACACCTCCAAGTCCACTTGACATCTTAGTTCAGACCAATCCTTTGCTAATCTAGAGACGAGTTGGTCATATCTTTCCGCTACTGGGTCCTCATCATCACTTGAAAAAGAAGCTTGATGGTAGATAGTCGTGGCAAGTGGTTGCTCCCACTCCTCCAAATCTACATTTTCAAATCCTCGATCACTGTCATTGGTGAAGGGGAGGTCTTCCAATCTAATTTCACTTATACCTTCTTCGTCATTTTTTGCTGCTCCAAGGTTGTCAACTTTTTCTGCTTCCTATTCTTTAGCATCTTCATTGGCTATCCCAACTCCCTTTATTCATCTTCAACTTCCAATGAATCCTCTTCTAGATTAGAGGACTGCTCTTTGCTGATAGAGGAAAGGCTTTTCAACTCCCTTCCAACTAAATTTTCATCACGGTGTTTTGCTGTCCTAATAAAACTAGCTTCTTCCTTTTCATTTTCAGCTTCAACGTTCATTGTCCCAACACTAGTTCGTTTCAAATTTCTTGGTTCATCTTCAATGTTTTGTCCTCCAGATGTTGACAACTCTTCTGCCTCATTAGATAACTTCTCCTCATTGGGAGTTGGCTGCTCCAACTTTTTCGAACAACCCTTGGCTTGAGCGATGATTCTTATGCATGACGAGCAAGTGAATTCAGAGTGGGGTGCATTGTGAAATATGCACCAACTAGACATCAATATTTCCTCCAATCTTGGTTTGTCTTTGCTGCTCAAATGTTCCTAGATCAACTCCTTGAATGCCTTTGCTGCCATGGTTGTCAATTCTTCCTTTGGGTCTGTAAGGGCTAAAGGTAGATAGATTTCCCATAAGGGGATTTCTCCTTGCAAGACCTTTTCAATTCTGCTCAAAAAAGTCAGACACCCCAACTCGTTGTTCCTATGAGTACAATGGATTTGACATCTATCCACCAGCGCAAATTGTTGCAATGGCTTCTTTAGTCTCTTTTTCAAATCTGTATGCAGCTAAGTGATGTCAATTTGTGCATGCTGCTCCATTTCAACTCAGCTTCTACTTTCCTTTAGAATTTTTTAATTTTTTAGCATTAAAAGAGATCTCCCTATCTCAAATTTCTTCTTTGAAAATGCTCTTTTCGATTTCCAACTTTCAACTTTGTAGCCTCAACATGTCATTCCTTCCTTCTAGCACCATTTCTATTGATGGCGTTAGGAGGATGAAGGCATAAAATGAATCACTTCCAATCTTTAGCTTTGTATTCCCAATGTGTCAAGCCCTCCTTCTAGCGCCAGTTCTGTTGATGTGTTTTTTATGCACTTCTCAACACAAGCAATGCATAGGTGCACTACCTCTCTTGAAACACAATCTTTGACAATCAGATTGCAAAACACTATCCCAAGGTCTCTAATGTTAGATCTTGATAGTGCTTAGAATATCTCAGTTGTTTGATGTGATTTGATGGAATCACAAGGTGGACTTATAGATGAGTTAGAAAGCAGGGAACTTGGATTTGCAAATGCAGTTTCAAAGTACTGGAAGTGAATGAACAGTGGCTATCCACTCAAAATAGAAAGTTGAAACTCATCAAGTTCATCTTATTTAGCTTCATGGTGATGCTTGAGATCCTACTCTAACCAAGGACTAAAAGAAATGGCAAAAGGAGAAGGGTTAAGAAAGTTGTTATAATCCTAAGCTACGAATGAATAGTAACAATGGTGGCTGCTACAGTAGACAAACTTCCTAAACTGGGTTTTGCTTAGCCAAGAGGAACCTATAGTTACACAAAACCAGTGCAATCTTCTAAGGACTGCATATTTTCAAATTGCATATGCACATCATGCACATGCAATTGAACTAAATTGTAGCATTGAAATCAAGAAGGCCAGCCTAACTTTACACAATAGTTTGTCATCAACAAGTGCTAAAAGTATGGGCTGAAAGTTCATCAAATACCATAACAACAATTTCCATTATCACCTCCATTCAATAATCTACAACTAAAACTACTATGGAAGTTGAACCATGCATACATAAAGAGAAAACTCAAAAGGAACACCCATAAATCATGCAATGTTGCTTTCTATTGTTGTAGAATGTCTTTACATCAGTTCTCCAAACCCTAGAAATGAGGGGAAAGCCCCTATTTATAGTTTTCCAAAGCCCAAATGAATGGCTAGGATCAATTTGCAATGAATGGCCCAGATTTGTTTACAATAGGGTTTCACCTACCCCCCAATATTCAACAATTAAAAATACATTTCCTGTCTTTTCTTCATTTTGTCATCTAGTGCTCAGGTGTTGTAGCAATTTCATCATTTAGCTGATTTCCCTTTTACTGTAGCTGAAACTGCCTAAAATTTTCCTTCTTACTTGATGTGTTTGAAGTGTTATTCCTTGGATCAAACAAGCCCATTGACGATTGGCATCAATGGATTGGTTTCCCTTGATTCGAGTGGATAACTCCATTATGCCTTCTTCAAGGCCACCCCCTTTTCATTTTTTTCATTGACTTCCTTGGCACACACCTTCTTCTAACACTGACCCTATTGGTGGGTGCTAAGGGGAGATGTGAACATCAAACAAATGGTGATAAGAGTGATGCGCATTCCTTGTTCAACTTTTTCAATGGCTCTCTTGATGGACCTACAGTAGGCTCCTTGAATCCTGCATACATGAAGTTTCATAAGTGATTTCATATAGAAAACAAGGGAGATGTTAGTCAAATTTTGCAAAATACTTGTTAGATCCATCCATGCATCATCAAAAGATCATAATATTCATATCTAGAATGCATTTGGACCGTAAACATTAATGCAGGCCCAAAGGGGTGGGCAGCGAACGGGGGACAACTAACTGAAAGGGAAGTTCCCAGACCTCACAAAACATAGAAAAACTGAGATTTTTCAATTCTAGCACATGGGAAAAGGGAAAGGAAGAGTGCCCAAAAAAACGTCCTCAAGATTGGACCCATTTCAAACAAAGCGGAAGTTCAAAATGGCCAAAGAGGGACAGAGTCCCAGAAATGGTCATGGAGGGTTTGGGTCTCTGGGGATCCATGGATGTTCAAAATGGCCAAAGAGGGATGAATTCCCTGAAATGGCCACTGAGGGGTCGGGCTCTGGAGGCCAGGTTGTTAGGGCTCCACGGATGTTCAAAATGGCCAGTAAGGGATGGAGTCTTAGAAACGGCCACAGAGGGGGCTAAGCTCTGGAGGCTAGGTTGTCAAGGCTCCATGGATGTTCAAAATGGCCAACAAGGGACAGAGTCCTAGAAACGGCCATGGAGGGGCCGGGCTCTAGAAGCCGGTTCACCAGGGCTCCACGGATGTTCCAAAATAGCCAAAAGGGGATTAAATTCTGAAACCACCAACACATAACTGAACATTGACGAAACTTAGGCAGTTCACTTAGGCACCTCAAAAACATCCCAAATCCACCAGAAAGTTGGCCCCAAAGTAAAAAATGTGGAGACCAGACTGGCAGGGGTCCACAGATGTTTCCAAAATAGCCAAAGAGGAAGGGAGTTCCAGAGGGAAAGTTCTGAAACCACCAAACCTTAATGGAACGTTGATGAAACTTTGGCAGTTCACTTAGGCACCTCAAACACATACCAAATCCACCAAAAATTTGTCCCCAAAGTCAAAAATGTGGAAATTGGACCGGTAAGGGTCCACTGATGTTTCCAAAACAGCCAAAGAGGAAGGGAGTTCCGAAGGAAAAGTTTTGAAACCACCAAAAATTAACGGAACATTGACAAAACTTTGGCAGTTCACTTAGGCACTTCAAACACATCCCAAATCCACCAAAAAGTTGTCCCCAAAGTCAAAAATGTGGAAAAAAGCTAATCGAGCTATTAGGGACCAAGTCAGCGGAAACAAGACAATGGGCAGAAAAGGGACGAGGGACTTCATTTCTCCACATATTTGAATGCCCTAAGTAGGTGAATTTTGTCATGGGGATTTGATCGTTTGAAGGCACATGACCAATTTGGGCTTGGAAAATGGGGCACACAAAACACGACAGGAGCAAAGCAGCCTGTTAGGAGCAAAAAAAAAGGGGGTCCCTACCTACGGTGGGGCGTGTGTGCAAAACATGCACAACAACTTCTAAATGTGGCATGTACACTAGTTTCCATGAAGATAACAACTTTGTAATGCAACATTTCAACTTTTGCAACTTTACACTCCAAGTGATCTTCAATTCTACAACCTAGATCTGCAATCATAAATATGCAAGATGGAAAAAACTTTTTCTTTTGTTAGTGAATCAGGTTTTTCCTTGGTCAAACCCCTTGTTGGTAATTAAACCTTGAAATTGAATAGAAATAATGAAGGAAATGGTGAATGAGGAACATGCAATGCTACCACTCACCAAACCCTTATAAAGTCTAGAAACTTGTGTGTATAGGCTACAATGGATATGGATCTTGAATGCTTGAAAGATAGAACTTGAATTGCTTTTCTTGAATTAAAAACTCTACATCGCAAATGTTAGCACAACAACACACATGATGCAAGAAAAATCTTTCAAATAATTCTTGAATCTGAAAATGGATCTAAATACTTGATGAATTTTCTCTTGAATGCTCTTGTGTGAATGAGAAATGATGCTATGCTAAAAGCTCTCACAAAAGACTTGGATTGAAATGAATGAATGAACCTTGTATTTATACTTATCTATGCTTAATATCCCAAAATTATATCACACCAAGATGACATATGAATTCATTAAATAAAGATGGCTAAATCCCACCAAAATTTGGAATTAAATCCCAAAAATGACTCAAGGAGGACTAAGACACCATATGTGGCATCTTAGTCCCAAGTCCTAAAACCTTGGGGCAGAAAAACCAACAAGGGGTTCAATCTAGAGATGCCAAAATTAGGGTCCCAAGAGCCTTGGGGGACAAAGATGCCCTAAGTCCCAACCCAAAAATTAGGGAGACACTGATAGAGTCATTAAATTATCATTTATGCATTGGAAAATGTTGGGATTAACCAAAAATAAAATATCATTCATAGGAATTGCAGACACAAAATAGGACCAATTAAGCCATAAAGAAGCATAAATAAAGCAAGGAGGGCTAAAAAAAGTGTGAAAATGCAAGGGTATGCATTTTAATACACTACAATTATGAACAATCAACTACATGCATCAAAACCCATAAAGGTGTTTCTTGCCCTATGATAGGTTTGATCACTCTCCCCTTAAAAGTTGGACCAAAGAAATTAAATGTCTCTCTCTCCATCATCCTATCATAAGATCAATTCTATGTGAAGCTAGGCTATCCATGGATATGCTCCATGGATGTCATCCCATCAGTAGTAGATAAATGCTTAAAATTTACATTTCATAATGAAATTTTCATTGTGCATTATAGTGGTTTTAATCTCGTGTCTTCCTGAGGAAATTTCTCATTAGATTTATTTTGTCCTAAACCTATGGAACCTATATAAACCTCATGATGACTTATTTTTCAAATCTTAACAAAAGTTTAAGGCCAAGCACATAGTAGAATTATCTCTTAGAAATATCCCTCAACCCATTATTGAGTCTCTTATCATTGATGAAACCATGATTGAAATGAAATATTTTCCAAGTAACCAATACAAATCCATGACAAATCCTCTACCTATTTCCTATAAAATACCAAGAGATAACTATACAATAACTATTTTTCTTCCTAATATCAAACAATATTATAAACCTAAAGAGAAAGTGGTTGACCAACCCTTGATGGTTCCTTTTGTTCCTCCCTTGTGGGAAGAAAAGAAACATATGGTTGATAAACCCAATCCTACACAATCACAACTTGAAACCACACAAAATGAAACCAAAATTATAAAGAGCATAGGTTCTAATGTAGTGTTATTTCTTGTAATTTGAAATAAGAGGAGAAATAAGAAAAATTAGGATCAAAACATAACTAAGGCAAAGAATGATGATTCTCCACTTTCACTACAACAACCAAAACATGAAGCCTCTATGGAAATTATCATTTTGTCTCCTATTGTGATTAACTTGAATGATGATGATGAGAATCCTAAGATTGATGAGAAAGTATATAATGAGATGAATTTATTATTTTTATTTTTTATGAGCTTAGACAATAACAACTGTGTTGGCACCAAAAAAAAATTGGCATATTGTTTTCAAATGGATGTTAAGATTGAAGAAAAACTCAAGAGGAGACAAGAAAGGTAGCAAGAGGAAGAGGAAATACATGTGCAGGAAAAGGTACAACTTCAACATCAAAACAGATCAAGGAAGACCTTGAAGATGTTGATAGGAAGACCTTGAAGATGCTGATTGAAATTGAGAAATTCAATGGCAGCAATTTTGAGTTGTGGAAACATAAAATGGAAGATCTGTTGGTTGATCCTGATCTTTGGATTGTTGTTTCTGGAATGAAGCCTACAAGCATGAAGCAAGAGGATTGGGACCTTGCATATAGAAAATCAAAGGGGCTGATAAGGATCTATTTAGCAGACTCTATTCTTCTAAATGTTCATGAAGAAAAGACTACATCTTCCTTATGGAAAAGACTGACAGCTATTTATCAGGGCAAGTCCTTGGTGAATAAATTGTTCTTGAGGAAGAAGTTGTACTCTTTGAAAATGTAGGAAGGAGGGTTCGTTGCTGATCATTTGAATGCATTCAACATGCTGATTGCACACTTAACATCTATGGGTGTGAAGATTGATGAAGAGGATCGTTGTATGCTATTATTATGTTCTTTGCGAAATTCTTGGGATCACCTAGTGATGGCTATTGGGAGTACAACATCCACTTTTAAGATGGAAGATTTTGTTGCTTCTTTGTTATCAGAAGAGATGAGAAGGAAATCTTCTAAGATGGAAAAGGAGTCTCTTGCTGTTAGAGGTAGATCAAAAGAAAAAGGCAAGAAGAAGGACAAGAAGTCCAAATCCAAATCAGAGGGGAGATCAAAGTCTCTTGGAAAGAAGTCTGAGGTGAAGTGCTGGAATTGTGGGTAACCTGGTCATGTCCGAAAGGATTGTAAAGAGGAGAAAAAGAATAAGAAGAAGAAGAAGAATTCTGACAATGATTCTTCTCAGAGTGATGCAGACGCCTTCATTGCAGCCTTGGCTACATAGGCATCAGATAATGTCTGGCTGATTGATTCTAGAGCATCTTTCCACATGACATCTCATAGAGACTAGTTCACAAAGTATAAAAAATATGAGGGTGGAAAGGTGTATTTGGAAAGTGATTCATCTTTGGAAATTATTGGTCGTGGGAGAGTCAGAATTCAATTCCCTAATGGAAGAGTGAAGTGAATCAATGATGTAATGCATATACTAGGTTTGACTCGAAATCTACTTTCTGTTAGTAAGTTGAATGATATTGGAGTGCAATTCACATTCTTTGGAAATGGTTGCAAGATGACTAGAGGCTCAATGGTGCTAGCAAGGGTTGCTCGTATTGGTACCTTGTATAAGCTGGATGCACATGTTGTTCAATGTAATAGTGTCTCTGCAAATTCACAGAAATCTACTCATGGAGGAAAAGAGGAAAACATTCCTAATTCTATAAACTCTATGGAATTTAAACTTCCAATAGAAAAGACTATGCTCTGACATCATAGGCTAGGCCACATTGGTGAGAAAGGTTTAAAAACCTTGAAAAATAAAAACCTGGTTGAGGGGCTTGAAGATTGTAACCTCGAATTTGAATTCCTTGAACATTGTATATATGGAAAACAATGTTGTGTTTCATTTTACTCCAGTCCTCACAAATCTTCTGGTTTGCTTGATTATGTACATTCTAATGTTTTTGGTCTAGTGAAAGTTCCTTCTTTGTCTAAGTCAAGGTACTATGTATTGTTTATTGATGATTATTCGAGAAGAACATTTGCTTATTTTATGAAAAGTAAATCAGAAGTGTTCAGTTGGTTTAAGGAATTTAAGAACCTTGTAGAAAATCAGACTAGAAGAAAAATAAATGTTTAAGGATTGATAATGGTGGTGAAATTTGTTCTGATGATTTTGAAAGGTACTGTAAAGATCATGGGATTAAAAGACATAAAACTACACCTTACACTCCACAGCAAAATGGAGTTGTAGAAAGGTTCAATAGGATAGTGATGGAAAAAGAACAAAGTATGTTGAGCAGTGTTGGCTTGGAGGAGAAGTTCTGGGCTGAGGCAATTGCTACAGCATGTTACTTGATAAATCGTTCTCCTAATTCTGCTCTTATTGAGAAAATACCTTTGGAAGCATGGTATGGTAAGAAGCCCTCTTTAAGACATATTCATTTTTTTGGCTAAGGCATATGCATATGTGCTGAATGAGAAAAGATCTAAATTGGAGAACAAGCCTGCAAAATGTATTTTTATTGGCTATAGTGCTGGTATAAAAGGATACAAGCTTTTGAATCTTGATACAGAGAAGGTTCTATATAGTAGAAGTGTTATCTTTCATGAGCTAAAGCATTCTACCTTTGATATGTAATCAGAGACAAACTCAAAAAACAAAAAGGATGTAGTTGAAATTCCTCCGACACCAGATAAAGAGGAATTCAAAATTCAAAATGTACCTAAAACTGAGGAGAGCTCAAGTAGTTCTGAGAGTTTTGAAGAAGAAGAACAACCTTAGCCTTAGCAAGTGAGGAGGTCAACTTGTGAAAGAAAGCAACCTGATAGGTATGGGTTTTCTTTGATAGATTCTACTTGTGCCTATGCTTTAATTTCTAGCACTGACGAGCCTAGGACTATGAAAGAGGCATTTAGATTGTCTTATTCAAACTCTTGGTTAGAAGCCATGAATGAAGAAATGGCATCATTAGAAAAGAATGATACTTGGAGTTTGGTGCCCTTGCTTAAAGGAAGAAAATTTGTGGGCTGCAAATGGGTGTTTAAAAAGAAAATTAGTCTGGATGGGAGTGTGGAAAATTATAAGGCGAGGTTGGTTGCGAAGGGTTATTCCTAGGTAGAGGGAATTGATTATGGGGAGATTTTTTCTCCTGTAGCTAAGCTAACGTCCATTAGACTTCTTTTTTCAATTGCAATAGTGTATGACTTAGAGGTCGAACAAATGGATGTGAAGACAACATTTCTTCATGGTGATCTTGAAGAAGAGATTTATATGTCCCAGCCTGAGCACTTTGTGGAAAAAGGTAAAGAAAGATTTGCAAGTTGAATAAATCTCTGTATGGATTAAAGCAGTCTCCTAGAATGTGGTACCAGAAGTTTGACACTTTGGTTTTGCCATTGGGATTTGTAAGATCAAAATCTGATCATTGTGTGTATTACAAAGCTGAAAGTGATCAAGTTCTTATTATTGCTCTCTATGTTGATGATATGTTCTTCATATGCAATAGTAAGTTAATGATTTCTAATCTTAAGTCTCAATTGTCTGTAAAGTTTGAAATGAAAGATCTTGGTGCAGCAAGGTATATTCTGGGAATAGAAATAACTAGGGACAAGAATAGTAGAAAAAATTAGCTCAGTTAGAGTAAGTATATTAAGACTATTCTAGAGAGATTTTGCATGAATGATTGCAAGCAGCTAGTTGTTCTAGTTTTGTAGGAAACAAAGCTATTTGTTGAAGACTGTCCAAAATATCCTACTAAGATGGAGGACATATGTAAGGAAAGAAACGGTGCGGAAACAGCTTTCCTAACGTCAAAACCACAGTGAAGTAAGCAGATAGTACTTTTAATTTTTCTAATTACAATCCAATTAAGACACACATGAAAGATTTGCAGAAATAGAGAAGATACTCAAAGACAATGAACAACAGATTTACGTGGGAAACCCTTCCAGGAAAAAACCCACCACACAGAGCTGAATCTCTTTGTATTACAATAACAACAATTACATACAATCAGAGATACAACTCTCTGGTATTAGTTCACAGTAGCTTCATTCACTGTTCATCTAGTTACATAAATGTTCTCCTCAATCTGATCTCACTCATC
The DNA here is from genome assembly GCA_007258455.2 of Sequoia sempervirens. Taxonomy (NCBI): domain Eukaryota; kingdom Viridiplantae; phylum Streptophyta; class Pinopsida; order Cupressales; family Cupressaceae; genus Sequoia; species Sequoia sempervirens. The sequence continues at coordinate 16,583,143 of VDFB02137365.1, forward strand.
ATGATTTCAAATCAAAATCAATCTTTTAAATCTTATCACATTCTGATTTGTTCCTTTTGTTCATCCTTATCCGCCATTTCCCCATCATAGAAAGTTTCCTCTCGAGCAATTGATTTTTCCCTGCATGATGTTCAGCTCTAGCATCACAACAGTTGCAAAACTATAACTGCCACCCATTTGAAATCGATTCCTCTGATTGGTCCATGAGGCTCCACATAGGATGGTCAAACTGGTCAAGGGCATTCAACTTTGTTGGCATATCGGTGAGACACTAACAATGTCTCCTTGATGCCACAAAGTCTTCTTATTGCTATCGACATAGGTTCACAATCTATAAGACGATATGCCAAATGCTATGAGACATACTGAATCCATCGACATCCATTGTGTTTCTATTGGTAAGATATTTGTTATCCGCTAGACTCATACCGATGCTCACAAGGTCACAATGACTTCCACTTTGCTATCGGCAAGACTTTCCATTCACCAATATGTTTCGTTGGGTCTCCCCATGTTTCACCGAGGCATCTGACAGTCGGAAAGACATCTATCTTTTGCCAGGAATTCATACCAAGTTCATCCAAGTCTTACCGAGTCAGAAAGACTTTAAGTCTTTCACTAAGACCTTACATCAGCTGAGCATGTCATACCAAAGCATCAAAGAGTTGGTGAGACTTATCGTCTTCGCCAAGACCTTATACTGAGGTCTTATGTCACTCCGAGTGCTGCATTCACCAGTTAGCAAGACTTATGTCTTTCACCGAGACCACATACCGAGCACCCATGTCTTGCCAAGTCAGCAAGACATTTGATTTTTCCAAGACGTTTCACTGGGTGCCGAGAGCTACACCGATGAATTGAGTTGCATCCCCATCGACAAGACCAAGCACCCTTCGCCAAGACTTCATACCAAAGTCTTTTGTCACCGCAAAGGTGCCAAGTGAAAAATCCCATCGGCGTGACCTTTCATTGTCACTGGGAGATCTTCCCAATGCCCTTGAGTTACCCCGATAGCCATATGCTATTATTGAGACATTCTCCAATCACTAGGACTTCTCCTTGAGCCCTTGAGCTACTCTGGCATCTGTATTAACACCCGATAGGAACATATTGTTGGCCAGAGATCTGCAATCGACAAAAGGTCACAGCGAATTCTCTATGTTATAGCAATGGACTTGTTGGCAAGACATCAGCTTTGTCTAGGTGGCATGAACATTTCAAAGGATTCAGAATAGCTAGTCGGCAAAAAATGAATAATTTCATAGCGACTTTTCCCTACAGGAGTTACATGTCAGTAAGAATTGAGGCACATATTCCAACAAGCTCCCACTTGATGCAGATCTTACTGACACCTCTAGAGCATAATCAAACTATTGAAAAACATGGGCCAACAGGCTGATCGAACTGGCACACCACCTGTATTTGTCTATGCTCACAGGCTTCGTCAATGCATCTGCAACATTCTCTAGAGTATCCACTTTCTCCAAAGAGACCTTCCCATCCTCCACCATATATTGTACAAAGTGATACTGTACATCTATATGTTTCATCCTGGCATGGAAAGTATTATTCTTTTCCAAACATATAGCACTCTGGCTGTCACAGTAAATAGTAATTTTTCCTGCATCAAAACCAATGTTAGAACACAAACTTTTTAACCAGATTTCTTCTTTATAGGAATGTGTAGCTGCCATGTATTCTACCTCTATAGTGGACAAAGCGACTACAGCCTACCGCTTGCTCATCCAACTCACTGCACCACCATTCACCATGAAACACATATCCACTAGTGGATCTTCTGATGTCAATGTCCCCTGCCCAATCAGAGTCCACATAACCTAGAATACTAAGAGTCCTTTGTGATTCAACCAAGTTCCCATGGTAACACAGAGCATAGTTTGAAGTACCCTTCAGATATCTAAACACTCTCTTCACATCATCCCAATGTTTCCTACCAGGATTAGCCATAAACCGACTAAGAACTCCCACTGTTTGGGAAATGTCTGGCCTTGTATAGACCATTGCATACATAAGGATACCAACTGCACTAGCATAAGGTACACTGGTCATGTCCTCCATCTTAGTAGGAGTTTTTGGACAATCCTCAACAAATAGCTTTGTTCCCTATGTAACTGGAACAACTAGCTGCTTGCACTTAGTCATATAAAATCTCTCTAGAATAGTCATGATATATTTACTCTGACTAAGCCAAAGTTTTCTATTTTTCCTGTCCCTGGTTATTTCCATTCCCAGAATGTACCTTACTACACCAAGATCTTTCATTTTGAACTTTGCAGACAACTGAGACTTAAGATCATAAATCATTAGCTTACTATTGCCTATGAACAACATATCATCAACAAAGAGAGCAATAATAAGGACTTGATCACTTTCAGCTTTGTAATATACACAATGATCACATTTTTATCTTACAAATCCCAATGAAAAAACAAAAGTGTCAAATTTCTGGTACCACATTCTAGGAGACTGTTTTAAACCATATAGAGATTTATTTAACTTGCAAACCAGTCTTTCCTTACCTTTTTCAACAAAGTGCTCCGGCTGGGACATATAAATTTCTTCTTCAAGATCACCATGAAGAAATGTTGTCTTCACATCCATCTGTTCAATTTCTAAGGCATACGTTGCTGCAAGTGACAAAAGAAATCTAATAGATGTCAGCTTAGCTACAAGAGAAAAAATTTCTCCATAATCAATTCCCTCTACCTGCAAATAACCTTTTGCAACCAGCCTTGCTTTATATTTTTCTACACTGCCATCTAGACCAATTTTCTTTTTGAATATCCATTTGTAGCCCACAATTTTTCTTCCTTTACGCAATGGAACCAAACTCTAGGTATCATTCTTTTCTAATGATGCCATTTCTTCATTCATGGCTTCCAACCAATAATTTGAATCAGACATTTTAAATGCCTCTTTCATAGTCCTAGGTTCATCAGTGCTAGAAATTAAAGCATAGACACAAGTAGACTCTATTAAAGAAAACCCATACCTAACATATTGCTTTCTTTCATGATTTGACCTCCTCATAGGCTGAGGCTGAGGTGGTTCTTCATCTTCTTTAGAACTTTTAGAACTACTTGAGCTCTCCTCAATATCAGGTACATTTTGATTTTTCAATTCCTCTTTATCTGATGTCGGAGGAATTCCTGCTACATCCTTTTCATTTTCTAATTTCTTCTCTGACTGCAGATCCAATGTAGAAGTTTTCATCTCACAAAAGATGATGCTTCTGTTGTACAAAACCTTCTCAGTCTCAGGGTTCCAAAGCTTGTATCCTTTTATGCCAGCACTAAAGCCAATAAAAATACACTTCACAGCTTTGTTTTCCAACTTAGATCTTTTCTCAAATGGCACATATGCATATGCCTCATAGCCAAAGACACGAATGTCTCAGAGAGGGCTTCTTTCTAGACCATGCTTCCAAAGGCCTCTTCTCAACAAGAGCAGAGTTAGGAGAATGATTTACCAAGTAACATGCTATAGAGACTGCTTTAGCCCATAACTTCTCTTCCAAGCCAGCACTGCTTAGCATACTCTGTGCTCTTTCCATTACGGTCATGTTGAACCTTTCAGTAACTCCATTTTGTTGTGGAGTGTAAGGTGTAGTCTTATTTCTTTTCATCCCATGATCTGTACAGTACCTTTCAAATTCATCTGAACAAAACTCACTGCCATTGTTAGTCCTCAAGCATTTTATTTTCCTACCAATCTGATTTTCAACAAGGTTTTTAAATTCCTTAAACTGATTGAACACTTCTGATTTACTTTTCTGAAAATATACAAATGTTCTTCTTGAATAATCATCAATAAACGACACATAGTATCTTGATTTAGACAGAGAAAGAACATTCACTAGAACAAAAACATCAGAATGAATATAATCAAGCAAACCATAAGATTTGTGAGGAATAAAATAAAATGAAACACGGTGTTGCTTTCATATATGCAATGTTCACAAAATTCGAACTCAAGGTTACAATCTTCAAGCACTTCTACTAGGTTTTTATTTTTCAAGGTTTTTAAACTTTTTTCACCAATGTGGCCAAGCCTATGATGCCAGAGCATAGTCTTTTTTGCTGGAGGTTTAACCTCCATGGAGTTTACTCCATCAGGAACATTTTCCTTCTTTTCTCCATGGGTAGCCTTAAGTGACTTCGCAGAGACACTATTGCATTGAATAACTTGTGCATCCAGCTTGTACAAGGTACCAATTCGAGCACCCCTAGCCAGCACCATAGAGCCTCTAGTCATCTTGCAGCCATTTCCAGAGAATGTGACCTGCACTCCAATATCATTTAGCTTACTTATAGAAAGTAAATTATGAGCCAGACCTGGTATATGCATTACATCATTGATTCCCTTCACTCTTCCATCAGGGAGTTGAATTCTAACTCTTCCACGACCAACAATTTCCAAAGATGAATCACTTGCCAAGTACACATTTCCACCATTGTATTCTTCATACTTTGTGAACCAATCTCTATGAGATGTCATGTGGAAAGATGCTCCAGAATCAATCAGCCAGACATCATCTGATGCCTGTGTAGCCAAAGTTGCAATGAAGGCATCATCACTCTGAGAAGAATCATTTCCTGAAGAGTTCTTCTTCTTCTTTTTCTCCTCCTTGCAATATTTTCAGATATGACCAAGTTGCCCACAATTCCATCATTTCACCTTAGACTTCTTGCTAGGAGACTTTGTTCTCCCTTCTGATTTCGATCTGGATTTCTTGTCCTTCTTCTTGCCTTTCTCCTTCGATCTACTTCTGACAGCTAGAGCCTCCTTTGCCATCTCAAAATATTTTCTTCTCATCTCTTCTGATAACAAAGAAGCAACATCTTCCATCTTGAAAGTGGATCTCATACTCCCAATAGCCATCACCAGATGATCCCAAGAATCTAGAAAAGAACATAGTAGTAGCATGTAGTGATCTTCATCTTCAATCTTCACACCAACAGATGTTAACTAAGAAATTAGCATGTTGAAATCATTTAAGTGATCAATAGTAGATCCTCCCTCTTGCATTCTCAAAGAGTACAACTTCTTCCTCAAGAACAGCTTGTTCACCAAGGACTTTCCCTGATAAATGGATGCTAGTCTTTTCCACAAGGAAGAGGCAGTCTTTTCTTGATGAACGTTCAGAAGAACAGAGTCTGCCAAATAGAGCCTTATCAGCCCCTTAGACTTTCTATCTGAAAGATCCCAATCCTCTTGCTTCATGCCTTGAGGCATTGTTCTAGACACAGTAGTCCAAAGATCTTGGTCTACTAACAGATCTTCCATTTTGAGTTTCCACAACTCAAAGTTCCTACCATTGAATTTCTTTATTTCCATCTTTCTGGATGTGCTAGCCATCTTAATTTGTAATTAAATTAATAGAACTCCACAAAACTCCCACTGGAAAAGGATTGACATAAAAAACCCAACCCACTCACAAGGACAACACAATTGGCCAGGCTCTGATACCACTTGTAAGGAAAGCAACGATGTGGAAACAACTTTCCTAATGTCAAAACCATTAGGAAGTAAGTAGACAGTACTTTTAATTTTTCTAATTACAATCCAATTAAGACACATGAAAGATTTGCAGAAATAGAGAAGATACTCAAAGACAATGAACAACAGATTTACGTGGGAAACCCTTTTAGGTAAAAACCCACCACACTAAGCTGAATCTCTTTGTATTACAGTAACAACAATTACATACAATTAGAGATACAACTCTTTGGTATTAGTTCACATTAGCTTCATTCACTATTCATCTAGTTACAGAAATGCTCTCCTCAATCTAATCTCACTCATCATGATTTCAAATCAGAATTGATCCTTTAAATATTATCACATTCTAATTTTTGCCTTCTATTCATCCTTATCTACCATTGCCCCATCATAGAAAGTTTCCTCTCAAGCAGTTGATTTTTCCCTACATGTTGTTCAGCTCCTGCGTCGCAACAATTGCAAAAATATAACTCCCACCCATTTGAAATCGCTTCCTCTAATTGGTCCATGAGGCTCCAAATAGGATGGTCAAACTGGTCAAGGGAATTCAACTTTGTTAGCATATTGGTGAGACACTAACAGTGTCTCCCCAATGCCACAAAGTCTTCTTATTGCTATCAGCATAGGCTCACACTCTGCAAGACGATATACTGAATGCTATGAGACATACTGAATCCATTGACATCCATTGTGTTTCTATCGACAAGATATTTCTTATCGGCTAGACTCATACCAATGCTCACAAGGTCACAACGACTTCCACTTTGCTATCGGCAAGACTTTCCATTCGCCAAGATGTTTCGCCGGGTCTCCCCAAGTTTCACTGAAGCATCTGACACTCTACAAGACATCTATCTTTTGCGAGGACTTCATACCGAGTTCATCCAAGTCTTACTAAGTTGGCAAGACTTTAAGTCTTTTGCTAAGACCTTACACCGACCGAACATGTCATACTGAAGCATCGAAGAGTTGGTGAGACTTAGCATCTTCACCAAGACCTTATACCGAGGTCTTATGTCACTTCGAGCACTGCATTCACTAGTTGGCAAGACTTATCTCTTTCACCGAGACCACATACCGAGCTCCCATGTCTTGCCGAGTCGGCAAGACATTTGATTTCTCCAAGACATTTCACTGGGCACCGAGAGCTACACCGATGACTTCAGTTGCATCCCTATCAGCGAGATCAGGCACCCTTCGCTAAGACTTCATACCAAAGTCTTTTATCACCACAAAGGTGCCAAGTGAAAACTCCCATCAGTGTGACCTTTCATTGTCGTTGGGTGATCTTCCTGATGCCCTTGAGTTACCCTGATAGCCATATGCTATCGGTGAGACATTCTCCAATTGTTGGGACTTCTCCCTGAGCCCTTAAGCTACTCCGACATCCACATTAACACCCGATAGGAACATACTATCAGCCAGAGGTCTGCAATTGAAAAATGGTCACAGTGAATGGTCTATGTTATAGCAATGGACTTGTCGGAAAGACATCAGCTCTGTCTAGGAAACATGCACATTTCAAAGGATTCATAATAGCCAGTTGGCCAGACATGAATAATGTCACAGTGACTTTTCCCTATAGGAGTTACATGTCAGTAAAAATTGAGGCACATATTCCAACAACATGAATAGTGTGCCTTATTCTAGTGTGCTTGGCAGTCTTATGTATGCAATGGTCTGTACAAGGCCAAACATTGCCCAAGCAGTGGGAGTACTTAGTTGGTTTATGGCTAATCCTGGAAGAACACATTGGGATGCTATGAAAAGAGTATTCAAATATTTGAAGGGAACTTCTGAATATGCTTTGTGTTACCATGGAAACTTGGTTGAATCATAGAGGACTCTCAGTATTCAAGGCTATGTGGATTCTGATTGGGCAGGGGACATTGACAGTAGAAGATCCACCAGTGGATATATTTTCATGTTGAATGGTGGTGCAGTGGGTTGGATGAGTAAGCAGTAGGCTATAGTTGCTTTGTCCACTATAGAGGCAGAATACATGGTAGCAACACACACCTGTAAAGAAGCAATCTGGTTAAAACATTTGTGTTCTAAAATTGGTTTTGATGTAGGGAAAATAACAATTTACTATGATAGTCAGAGTGCTATTTTTTTGGAAAAGAATCCTACTTTCCATGCGAGGATGAAACATATAGATATACAGTATCACTTTGTACGAGATATGGTGGAGGATGGAAAGGTTTCTTTAGAAAAAGTGGATACTGTAGAGAATGTTGTAGATGCATTGATGAACCTAGTGAGCATAGACAAGTTCAGGTGGTGTGCTAGTTAGATGGGCCTTAGTTCCCATGAATGTCAGTAGTTATGTTGTGCTCTGGAGGTGCATGTGTGATCTTCATCAAGTGGGAGATTGTTGGAATATTATGCCTCAATATCACAGACTGAAACCTTTAGAAGAGCAAAGTCGGTATGACCTTCATTGTGTCTGGCCGACTAGCAGCTGTGAAACCTTATGAAATGTTTAGGTTGCCAAGACCTTGTTGATGTCTTGCCAAATGGAGCCTATCGCTGTGACATGTTGATTGTTGTGACAGCTTCTATCTCTCACCGCTCGGGGAGATCTCTGGCCGACATTTTAGTTTTTGTGATGGTCGGAGAGACTCATGGCAACTGGTGTCATTGGAGTAACTCAAATACTTTGATATGAAGTTTTGTCGATATGGAAAGTCTTGCCGATAGTCATACACTTGGATTCTTCGTAGTAACACAAAGGCTTCGGTGTGAACTCTTGGCGATGGGTGCTGGTCTTGCTGATGCTATGGGGTAGTCTATTGTCAGTATGATTCCTAGCGACTATTGGATCTCGGGGTGACTTGAAGACTTCGGTAAGAACTCTCAGCAATAGTGGTAAGTCTTGCTGACTGTTGGACATTTCAGAATGACTTGGGAATATCAGTATGATGTCTCATTGAATAACGATGGTCCTACCGAATAGCGATACATGTGATGGATATTGGTATGATGTCTTGGCAATAAGGCGAAGTCTGAGCGACTGCTTGTGAACTCGGTGTAACCTGTTGCCGATAGTGATGAGTCTGGCCAATATCAATAGTCAAATATTGTGGCATCGAGGAGACACAGTTAGTGTCTCACTGACATGCGAATAAGGTTTGAACGCCTTTGACTGGGTGATGACTATCCTACGTGGTGAGTCTACGACTATAGAGAAGTCGAATGGGAACCGTTGGAAGTTAGTCTATTGTGGCCGTTTTGTGAGGAAGTTCAATAGACAGGGACGACATGGATATATTATGTAATTGAAAATGATGTTCGGTTCAATGGATGTTCGATCAATGTTCGATGCATAGTTGGATGAACAGTTCGATATATGGTCAGTGTGAATTCAATTCTGAAAGATTGTAACTTGAATGTTCTGTACAAGGTTGATCATTGAATCTGCTATTGTAATTTGACATTAGAAAGGTAAGTCTGATCTCTGTATGTAATCTCCATTACTATAATACAAAGAGACTTCTCTTGGTGTGGTGGGTTTTTCTCCCATAAGGGTTTTCCCATGTAAATCTGGTGTTCACGTGTGTATGTTATATTCTTTGTTTCTGTTATTTTGTAGAAATATATCTTACTTGGACTATAATTGAAAATTTAAAACCACCTCTGAATTCTTCCTTGAGGTTTTGACATTAGGAGAGTTGTTTCCGCACCTTAGCTTTCCTTACAGTCATCAGGGCTCCATGGATGTTCAAAACGGCCAAAGAGGGATGAAGTCCTAGAAACGGCCACAGAGGGGCCGGGTTGCCGGGGCTCCACAGATGTTCCAAAACAGCCAAAGGGGGACGAAGTTCCAAAACTGCCAAAACTTAATGGAATGTTGACAAAACTTTGGCAGTTCACTTAGGCACCTCGAACACATCCCAAATCCACCAAAAAGTTGTCCCCAAAGTAAAAAATGTGGAAACCAGACTGGCAGGGGTCCATGAACATTTCCAAAATAGCTAAAGAGGAAGGGAGTTCTGGAGGGAAAGTTCTGAAACCACTGAAACTTAACGAAACATTCAAAAAACTTTGGTAGTTCACTTAGGCACCTCAAACACATACCAAATCCACCAAAAATTTGTCCCCAAAGTCAAAAATGTGGAAATTGGACCGGCAGGGGTCCACTAATGTTTCCAAAATAGCCAAAGAGGAAGGGAGTTCCGAAGGGAAAGTTCTGAAACCACAAAACTTAATGAAACATTGATGAAACTTTGGCAGTTCACTTAGGCACTTCAAACACATCCCAAATCCACAAAAAGTCGTCCCCAAAGTCAAAAATGTGGAAAAAAGTGAATCGAGCTATCAGGGACCAAGTCAACAGAAACAAGACAATGGGCAGAAAAGGGACGAGGAACTTCATTTCTCCATAGATTTTAATACCCTAAGTAGGTGAATTTGGTTAGGGGGATTTGATCATTTGAAGGCACATGACCAATTTGGGCTTGGAAAATGGGGCACGCAAAAAAGATAGGAGCAAAGCAACTTGTCGAGAGCAAAAAAAAGGGGGTCCCTGCCTACGGCTGGGCGTGTGTGCAAAACATGCACAACAAGTTCGAAATATGGCCTGTAGGTGAGTTTTCGTGAAGATAACAACTTTGTAATGCAACATTTAAACTTTTGCAACTTTGCACTCCAAGTGATCTTCAAGTCTACAACCTAGATCTACAATCATAAATATGCAAGATGGAAAAAACTTTTTCTTTTGGTATTGAATGGGGTTTCTCCTTGGTCAAACCCCTTGTTGGTAATTAAACCTTGAAATGAAATAGAAATAATGAAGGAAATGGTGAATGAAGAAAATGCAATGATACCACTCACCAAACCCTTATAAAGTCTAGAAACTTGTGTGTAAAGGCTACAATGGATATGGATCTTGAATGCTTGAAAGCTAGAACTTGAATTGCTTTGCTTGAATTAAAAACTCTACATTGCAAATGTTAGCACAACAACACACATGATGCAATAAAAATATTTGATATGATGCTTGAATCTGAAAATGGATCTAAATGCTTGATGAATCTACTCTTGAATGCTCTTGTGAAAGAGAAATGATGCTATGATAAAAGCTCTTGAAAAAGACTTGGATTGAAATGAATGAATGAACCTTGTATTTATACTTATCTATGCTTAATATCCCAAAATTATATCACACCAAGATGACATATGAATTCATTAAATAAAGACAGCTAAATCCCACCAAAATTTGGAATTAAATACCAAAAATGACTCAAGGAGGACTAAGACACCATATGTGGCATCTTAGTCTGAAGTCCTAGAACCTTGGGGCAGAAAAACCAACAAGGGGTTCAATCTAGAGATACCAAAATTAGGGTCCCAAGGGCCTTGGGGGACAAAGACTCCCTAGGTCTCATTTTAGTCCCAACCCAAAAATTAGGGACACACTAATGGAGTCATGAAATTATCATTTATGCATTGAAAAATGTCGAGATTAACCAAAAAAAATATCATTCATAGGGATTGCAGACACAAAATATGACCAATTAAGCCATAAAGAAGCATAAATAAAGCAAGGAGGGCTAAAAAAAGTGTGAAAATGCAAGGGTATGAATTTTAATACACTACAATTATGAACAATCAAATACATGCATCAAAACCCATAAAAGTTTTTCTTGCCCTATGATAGGTTTAATCACTCTCCCCTTAAAAGTTGGACCAAAGAAATTAAATGTCTCTTTCTTCATCATCCTATCATAAGATCAATTCTATGTGAAGCTAGACTATCCATGGATATGCTCCATGGATGTCATCCCATCAGTAGTAGATAAATGCTTAAAATTTCCATTTCACAATGAAATTTTCATTGTGCATCATAGTGGTTTTAATATCGTGTCTTCCTGAGGAAATTTCTCATTAGATTTATTTTTTCCTAAACCTATGGAACCTATATAAACCTCATGACGACTTATTTTTCAAATCTTAACAAAAGTTTAAGGCCAAGCACATAGTAGAATTATCTCTTAGCAATATCGCTGAACCCATTATGGAGTCTCCTATCATTGATGAAACCATGATTGACCCGAAATATTTTCCAAGTAACCAATACAAATCCATGACAAATACTCTACCTATTTCCTATAAAAGACCAAGAGATAACTATACAATAACTATTTTTCTTCCTAATATCAAACACGATTATAAACCTAAAGAGAAAGTGGCTGACCAACCCTTGATGGTTCCTTGTGTTCCTCCCTTGTGGGAAGAAAAGAAACATATGGTTGATAAACTCGATCCTACACAATCACAACTTGAAAACCATGCAAAATGAAACCAAAATTATAAAGAGCATAGGTGCTAATGTTGTGTTATTTCTTGTAATTTAAAATAAGAGGAGAAAGAAGAAAAATCAAGATCAAAACATAACTAAAGCAAAGAATGATGATTCTCCACTTTCGCTACAACAACCAAAACATGAAGCCTCTATGTAAATTATCATTATGTCTCCTATTGTGATTAGCTTGGATGCTGATGATGAGAATCCTAAGATTGATGAGAAAGTATATAATGAGATGAATTTATTATTTTTATTTTTTATGAGTTTAGACAATAACAACTGTGATGATCCTCTTAACAAAAGTGTATCACCAGATGTTAAACTTGGTGATTGTCCTAGTACGACACTCATTGTTTCCCCTTTTGTCTAATCATCCACCTTCCATATATGATGAAGAATATTGGGATGCAGATGACTTGCTTTAGGTTGGCTCAAATGTGTCAGACTAGATTTATGTTATTTATATGTTCTTTGTGTGATTGCATGTGTATAATGTGATCCCTCGTACTATTCTATTTGGTATGGCTTTATGCTTGTGATCCTACTTTGTATGACCCTTTTCACTTGAAAGGATACAAAGAAATCAAATCTATCATGACATTCTTCTATTTGTATCTACATTTTTTTATCTATCATAACCATTATATTTTCTCTTGTCTTGTGTTTCCTTTTGGAAATGATTCAAAGAATTGAGATAATTAGAGCTCTTCCATGTTGACCCAAAAGGCTTCTCTTTTGTATTTTCTCTCTATGTTTCATTCCTCCTTTGTGGTCATTGTTCCATGAGATATTTAGGGAATGAATATGATTCTAAGCTTGATATTGGATGTATTATTTCATTAAACCCTATGAATTGCATGATAAAAGGAGGGTTTTGTGGGCCAGGGTGCTAAAGGCCTTGTAGGTGCAAAATAATGTCAAAATTTGTTGTTTTAAGACACAACTCAAGAATTTTTGGGGTATTCTTGTGAAGATCAAGTGTTTAAAGGGCACTCTCTTTGTAAGAAAGGGCTAATTCACTAGCCTAAGATAGGGGTGTGCTATTGGTTCTCAAGGTTGGTCCAAAGGAGTCAATGGAAATTCTTACATATGTTGTGTAACTTTGAAAAGGGTATCTAGTTCATTGATTTTTTTGTGAGGTGCTTTGGAAGATTTGGTTGAAAAATCCCATAAATTGGGTTACATATGCTACAAAGGAATACATGGTTAAGAGTTGAATCTTGAGGAAATCATCTAATTTTGTTTGGTTGATATCCACTTGTTTGGCACATTGAATGATTATCACCCCTATACTACATCAGAGTTGTATTAGAGCAAGGGAGTATCTTAAGGAAAAAAGGGTAAGAGTTTGTGTGCAACGAGAAGGTAACTTGGAGGAATCAAAATGCCTCTTAAGGGTATGTGCAGGATCATGATGGGACAAAAAGTGGCAATATGATGGGTATGTTGTTGACAACTTTTTTTTAACCCAAAATTGATGAAATGAAAAGGGTTTTTAAAGGAGATTCTCAGCTTTCCACCAATATAAATTATGCTTTACTTTGAATTTAATAAGTAATTATTATTCATTTTCTATTCAAATTACGACTAAAGTCCTGATTGATAGGCTGATTGAATTAAATATATATCTTTCAAATAGTATCACCTTTTTTGAATCCAAAACATGCATCACATTCTATGCTTCGCATACTATAGGATTAAAAAAAGAAAAATTGAATTTCATGAATTTTTGACCAAGTTAAGGTGGTCAGACATATGATTTTTTTATAGTTTTTAAAAGTTGCAATAAAAAATTGATAATTAATTATTTACTTGGAAAAAAATTACAAAAAAATATACATCACATCGGGACATGAGTCCTCTACTTATATCTAAAATATTATCATTTTATTGTGGTTAGGTTGGTCAGACAAACACCTACTTCTTATTTTTTCTCTAAAATTTAAGTACTACTGCATTGAAATTTCAAATTTTCACCAAATAGATTTCTTTTTTTACTAAACAAACCTAGTAGTTTAGAAACTAGATTCAATTTTCTACAGATTCTATTCTTACATATTTTTGAAATAATATAGATAACTTATTCAATTTTTTATGTCAAGTTGCCTAACTCTGATTTTTTTTATTTTTTTGCCACTTAAGGGCCTATTTTTTTCATGATGATCCTGCATATACCCCTAAGGGAAATGTTGTTGGAAATAAAGTTGACAACCAAGGTAAGAAGATAGAAGCATTGGAGAGGAAAATAACTATGCTAAAGGCTAAAGGTTGGGATCTCTTGGAGGAGAGTGAAATAGAGGAAGAAACCACTAGTGATGAAGAGAAGATGGATCCAGATGATGTAAGGATGTTGAAGCTTATGCAAGCTGTGAGGAAAGATGGACCTAGAAAAATGGATTTTCCCATGTATGGAGTTAAATTAGATGGAGAAGAGCTCTTGGATAGGGGATTTGGAGAACTATTTTGAAAGTGAGGAGGTAGGTGAAGAACACAAGGTGAAGAAAGAAAAAACCAAGTTGAAGGGACATGCCCTGTTGTGGTGGAGTTTTGTGCAAGATGAGAGGGAGAAACAAGGAAGGAGAAAGATTACTTCTTGGGAGAGAATGAAGAAAAAAATCAAATGTAAGTTCCTTCCTAAATATTATAATGTTCAATTTCTTAAAAGGCTTCAAAATCTTAGGCAAAAAGATCTAGATGTGCAAACATATACTTAAGGGTTTTATAGGTTAAGTATAAGAGAAAAACATGAAGAAGATGAAGAAGAGAAGGTGGATAGGTATCTCAATGGTCTGAGATATAATATTCAAGATGATATCAATATGTTGGCACCAAAAAAATTGGAATACTATTTTCAAATGGCTATTAAGATTGAAGAAAAAATCAAGAGGGGACAAGAGAAGGTAGCAAGAGGAAGGGGAAACACATCTACAGAAAAAGGTACAACTTCAACATCAAAACAAATCAAGGAAGACCTTGAAGATGTTGATAAGAACAAAGAACAAACACCTAAAGCAAGATAAGGATGGAGAGGTGGAAGGACAAACTTTAGACAAAGGAGAAATTTCAATGAGTTTGCATGTAGGTGTTATAGATGCAATGAATTTGGACACCCATCTTTCAAGTGGATCCTCAAAACCAAGGTCCAACATCAAGTGGTGATAGGAAGAGTGAAAGAAGAACATAACTAATCTAAGAGGAAGAATGTGAAACTTCAATTACTCCTACATACCCAGAGGTGGGAGAAGCACTTATGGTAAGAAGAACTTTGTTGTAGGTGTTTAAGGAGGAAGACGTGAGTCAAAGAAGGAGTCTATTTATAACTTCATGCAAGTGTAAAGGTAAAGTATGTCAAGTTATTATTGATTCAGGTTCTCAAGATAACATGGTGTCTAGGGAGATGGTAGATAAGTTGAATTTAGAGAAGATGCCTCATGTAGCACCATACAAATTCACTTGGGTAAATGATAGTCAAACTCTAGTAGTGAATGAACAAGCATATGTAGATTTTCAGATTGGGGAGTACAAGGATAGGGTCTTATGTGATGTGCTACCAATGGATTTTTGCCATTTTCTATTGGGGATACCATGGAAATTTGATAGAATTTCTATGTATGATGGTAGAGAAAACACCTATACTATCAAGAAGGACGACAATATCTTCAAGCTAACTCCTTTGTAGGAAAGTGGAAGCGATAAGGGTAAGTCTAAGGTTTTCATTTTTGGTAAAAGAGACCTTTTAAGGCCTAAGGACAATAAGTTTGGTGTATTTATATGTGTGGAGTAGGATTATTGTGCTAGGATAGGTAAGAGTTTAAAGGAAAAGGAAGAACTAATGCCGAAGTCTGATACAGTCAAGGGGAATGATGATAAGATAGTGAATAAGCATGGAAAATAGGGTGGAATGCTTGTGAAGTAGGATGAAATTACTGTGGGGACCATTCAATGTCCTATAAGCATGAGAAATGGTGCAAAGCACATGAGGTTTGCAAGTATAGGGGCTGATGAGTTTGATAAAATAGTGGTACATGACAATGACAGTGTGCAAGGTTTGATGACAATGAGAAAATGACAATGTGAGAAAAGGGACAAAGTATTGATGACAATGATGAGAGGATAGAATAAACAAGTGAATGTGGATGGATACAAGTGTGTAGATGAAGCCAAGAAGAAGGTAGAGCAAGGTATTTCTAACTCTTGTTTGTTTGTAGGTATAGTGATTGGTACAACATCAAGTTTTGACCCAGGCATAAGGATGGGGTAGACATTAGGTCTGAGCATGAAGATGGAGGTAGATTTCAATGTGAACATAGTCAAAAGGGAAAATCAAATCAAGAGAACTCAATTTTTGAACCAGTCGAAGGAGGTTACAGTTCTGAGGATGTATGGAGCAATGCCAAGGTAGGGAATAAGACTTAACTCCTGTGGCAAGAGTTTCTTTTTGTGGGGGTGTATAGTGCAGGAGCACCTACACCTTGTGAAACAAAGAATGAAGTCTTGAAGGTCATTTAAGGGGGGTGATAGGTAGTCTAGAGTTGGGTTTAGTTTTTTTTTCTTTAATAAGGTCTATTAAGACCATTTCTTAATGTAATCAAGTGCTTGGAGAGTCAATTTTGTTGAAAATGAAAGAGTTGTTCAATCATTGTAAAACTAGTTATAAACTTGTAAAAGTTGACAACTTGGGATTTGAAGACATTAAAATTTGGAAAGTAGTTAAGGGAATTGGGAAGTTAGGAACTAATGGGAAAAGGTATTTAAGAGCCTCTCCATGTTGTTTATAGGTTGTTTATCATATTTGGAAGCAATTTCATTAAGTTTTCAATGTTCAATCTGCATTTTGTTTTGTTTTCCTGAAGTTTCTTTATGTTGTATGGACCCATATAGTTGTGTCATGGTCTAAAAACTTCTACAAATGAAGGTAAATGTGTTTTCTCTCCATTAAAGTTGATTTAAAGTCTTAACTCAGAATCTTGTAAAAGATATATCATGTTCATTGTGACTGCTTTGTTTTGTTGGGTTAAGGGTTTTGAGGGAAACAATGAAATGATTTAACCAACCCACCTATTTTTAACCTGATTGCTCAATGGATTGGCTTGTATGATGCTAGTTTAGATGTTTCAATGTTTTGCGAATTAGGGGAGCAAAAAAATTTGATGATGGTGTGAAGCCCTAGGGATGGGTAGTGATATTTCACCATGAAAATGAGAAACCAAGATAGGGTTTTGAAAAATTAATGAAGGAATTGGTCTTGTGAGTGTTTTTTGAGTTTGTGCAGGTGTTTTGAAGGATTTTTGAAGCATTCATTGAACTGGTTAAGCCTTGGATGTATGATTTCATTAAACCCTATGAATTTCATGATAAAAGGAGGGTTTTATGGGGTAGGGTGCTAAAGGGCCTATAAGTGCAAAATAATCTCAAAATATGTTGTTTTAAGACACAACTAAAGACTATTTAGGGTATTATTGTGAAATTCAAGTGTTTAAAGGGCACTCTCGTTGTAAAAAATGGCTAATTCACAAGCCTAGGATAGGGGTGTGTTATTGGTTCTCAAGGTTGGTCCAAAGGAGTCAATGGAAATTCTTACATATGTTGTGTAAGCATGAAAAGGGTATCTAATTCACTAATTTTTTTGTGAGGTGCTTTGGAATATTTGGTTGAAAAATACCATAAACTAGGTTGCATATGCTACAAAGGAATGCATGGTTAAGAGTTGAATCTTGAGGAAATCATCTAATTTTATTTGGTTGATATCCACTTGTTTGTGATATTGAATGATTGTCACCCCTATATTGCATCATTATAGTGCTTGATAGTTGTTTTAAATCCTTTCTTGAACCCCTCTAATCTTTTTTTTGTCGATCTTACGAGTTTTGGTCATAGGGTTTTTCATGCCCTAGTTTTGATGTAAGTTGGTGGGTCGTACGAGTTAGGGTTTGTGTTTTGCACCCTTTTTCAGAAAGTTTCCCTATGTCACTTGATCCATTCCCATTAGTTTGGGTGGAGTCAAGCTAGATGTCTGCCTTCCCACCTCCTTGTAGTTCATGTTCAAACTAGTATAGTCATGAGGAGAGAATCTACTTAGTTCTGATAATACATGGCAAAATAAGAGCCAAAGATGAACTCATCCATTGAACTTTCACATGAGGGTTTAGTTTTTAAAATGAGTCCACCTTCAACCAATTCCAATTCTAATTCTAATATCATCAACTTAGTGGGGTCAGGCCATCAAACATTACAGGGTATTGAAACTTTGAAAGTTTCAGTTTCTAATCTGGTTCATGTCCCAATTCTGGTTATGTTATTTGTTTCACATCTTTGGTTCCTGATTTTCTCCCAATCCCACTTCTAGTAGGTTTAAAATTTCACTAAGTATGGAGGGTTACCTTGAGATGAATAGAGAAGTGTGAAAGGATAACATTTGTAATAATTATTTTCATATCTTATGTTGGTCTAATCCAAGCTTGTCATGCAAGAATAAACAATGTCAAGAGCATCAGAGGAAGTGTCACAAAAAAAAGGGTAGGTTTCAAAAAGCTCAAAGGGAGCAAAGCCCAAGAAGATAAAGGTGGAGCAATTGTCTTACACCTTGAGATAAAAACTCCAAGATGCTACTCTTACAGCTAGTAAGCTAGATTCAGAATGGGTAGATATAACAAATACTAATCTAGGCACATTCAACAATGAGGAGCTAGTTGTGGAAATTTTCTATGAAGATGTGAGTGGAAGGACTGAAAGAATAGCCCAATCTGGGTTGTCACATGTTGCACTCTTCTCCCTATCAGTCCAATGTCTAGAACTTATAATCACAACAGTAGGGGCTTACAACCCCTTATCAAGACAATGTATGGATCTCTAGGGAAATGTGATCATTGATCTATCCCCATAGATGATGAGGTTCATTTTTAATGCACCTACCCCAAAGAACCCCACATGAACAAAAAAGTGGTTGAGAACTAAAAATATTTCCTTAACCAAGGTTCCTGAATAGCCAAAGAGGGGAGACTTCAAGAAGGAGATTGATGATCTAATCATGATGCTCTCCAGGGTATTTGGAGAGGACTCAACATACTTCAAGGAATGGATGTTTCCATTTTCCATTCATTCAAACCATTTTAGATGGTAGACAATGATTTTATTGGGGTATGATTTTATCAGACAACTTACATAACTAGATGCTCAAAATGGGGCATACCAAAACCTTCTTCATGGCTTCTTATGTCATATATTCAGCTGCAAGGAGGGGTATATTCCCTGGATTAAATGAAGTGGGAACATTAGGAGAGCCTCCTAGACAAAACAAGGAATGGGAACACTATGATTAGCTGACCCTACAAACCTCAGAGCTAAATTATAGAAGGGTCAATGATGCATTCCTAAATGTCATCATCAACCAGTTGACATGAGATGTTGGTTATAGAATGAGCAAAGAGGCTATGGCTTTTATTTCTGAATGGGGACATTGGTACATCCAATACCCCAAGTTCTCCTATTTTATATTGGCGGGATTTGATGGACATCCTCATCAACTGCCAAGATGTTGCAGTGATAGGATTGTGCTTATGGAGTTCATATATGAGGCTACATGGGGGTTAATACAAAATTTTCCAACAAACACAAGCTTGGATGCCACAAATTCCCCATGAAGTTTGGAGAATATTGTTGTGCTCACAATTTGGGTGCAAAGGTAGTATGTAAAGATTTAAGATATTTAAACTTGGGATTGTATAGCGCAAGGAGAAATTTTGACCTAGAGCACAAGATGAATGGCTTGGCTCCTACCATTTTTGACAAGCATTTAACTTGTTAGAGGATTTTTGGATTGATATGCAAGTTGACTATGATGTGCAGAACGTAAACTATGAAAGGATTACGATCCCACAGATGATTGAATATGGGGTAAATGAAGATATTCCTGATACACTATCAAATGATGGTGTGGTTTTAGACCCTAGGTATGAAGCTTATAATATAGGTACCAAAAGCTTGGACCCAATAAATTGGGATGAGAAAGAATTCATTGACATCAAATAACTGGCAAGGATAATGATGGATAGAAGCATCCAATGGGTAGTTATGAGGATAAAGGACCCAAAAGCTCAATCCTCAAAAAAGAGGAAAGCAAGAAGCACCTGAGGATACATAAGAACAAAGAGGAGGATAGCTCCTAAAACACAATTGGAGTACCTTCCTCCTAACTCTGGAGGGGAAGCTAATCTAGGAATTCCCACTCAAGAAACTCATGAATCACAAGGTGTAGAAATTAATACTACAGGAGAAGAAGCTTCATCTCAACCTTCCCTCCCAGAGGAGTCTACTAGGGAAGTACCTATAGGTAGCCTTCATGAGCAAGCTGAGAAAGACAAACAAAAGGAGGTTGAGATTCATGACATTGATACTGATTCAAAGGCTATACAATTAGACTATGAGCCTCTTGTGACCACAACTAATGAGGACATTCATGATGTTGGAATTGAGAATATTTTAACAATGGAAGACTAGTGGAAGTTGTTTGAGGATGCAAAAAAGGAGGTTGATGCCAGAGCACAAGCTGAGGCACTTGCAAAGCAACAAGAGGATGAAGCCATAGCAAAGACTTAAGAGCTTGCAAGGAAACATAAGGAAAAGGAAGACCTCCTACAACAACAAAAATAAAGTGAATGGAAAGTCAATTTAGAGAGGGAGAAGTTGGCCCTCCTGCAAAACATTCATGATCTTGAAGAGGAAAAGGCCTGAGAAAGGAGAGAAAAAGAAGACCTTGAGGCCAAGGAAAAGGCTACAGAGGAGGCCCAAAGAAAGAAGGATAAAAAGGAGCTCTTGCTAAATAAGTTGGAGGTAGAATGACAAGCCAAACAGGAGCAAGAAGTTGCCACAATGTGCGAGAAATTTAAACAATTGGAGAAACAAAGAGATGATATGTTAGAGTAGAGGAGATTGGAGGAGAAAAGGGAGAAAGATGAAGCTAATATGCTTGTAAAGGAAATGACATAAAAGGAGCAACAAGAGGTTGATTATCAACCTAAGGTAACAATTTTGCAACCTCTCTCCTCTACCACTTCTTCACAGCAAATGGTTACTCCTACTACTACCCCAACATGGTTGAAGCTCAACTTGGAAAAGAATCAGATGATCTAGACCCAACCCCTAAACTGGGATGACATGATGAAAGAGATTGAGAAGGAGAGGCCCAAGAAAAAAGGCTCGAGTCCTTCACTCCACCAAACTAATAGATGTTGGAGAAATTGTAGCTGAATGTGCCATTCCTATGGTGGACAAGGAAAAATCAGAAATGCAATTGAGTGATTATCAACTAGGTACTATAAACTCAGGGAGGCCTACCAAAAACTATCAAATGGACCTAATTGATAGTGTAGCATCTTCCACCAAGTCTAGAATGATAAAGGATAAACAAAGGAAAGATGAGCTCAAAGCTCAATTAGATCAATTGCATAGGTTCTTAAAGGACCTATCCTCTCTTGTTTCTATACAATCTGTTGCTCCACAAACACCAATTTTGTTAAGCAAGAAAGAAGTTGATGACCTTGTTGAGATGAGAAGCAAGGTAAATATGTTGGATAGATGGATTGATAGCTTGAACCAAGAGGTGGAGGAACTACTTGTTGAAGCCCACAAGGTTCATAGAGAAGCATTGGAATCATCCAATGATATGACTACATATGCTGAGGTCCTTTGGAAGCAATAAGAAAAATATAGAGAGCGTGTGAGGAAGTTGAAAGAAATTACTAAATTTACTCAACAAACACTCTTGGAACAATCTATCCTTGAAGAAGGTAATGAAGATTTCATTGATAAAACTATCAACATTATCAGATTCAGGACTTCATTTATTTTTTCCTATAGAAATGATGTACACCAGGTTGGAAATGATTTGATAGATCAAATTGGAGAGTAGGAAGAAATCATAGCTATGATGGTGAATGAAGATGTCTCTGTCAAGGATATTTTCCCTCTTGATGAGTTAAGGAACAAACATGATAATAGATTTCAAGAGGCAATGCAGAAGGGAGATGATGGTGATGATTTATTAATTTCCAGGTTCATGGACATCAAGGAGGTAGTGAAGATTGCTTAGAAGGAGCTTGCCAATTTGGATGATATGCAAAACTTCACCTCTACTGAATTAAAAAGAATAAATTTTGAGGATAGTTGGGTAGATGGCCCGGATGTGGACATGCTTAGAAAAGTGTTGGAAAGTTATGATGTGTACTTACTTGAACAAAAGATAGGGGAGTAAAGTGTATGAAATATTCTTTTTTGAATGAAACATTAGATGACATGGCTAGCTGGGTAGCTCTCCCCTAATTTTCAGGATCATAACATAAGTTCAACTAAATATTCCCCAAAAAATTTGACCTTCTCCTTGTGCATCATATTTTGATACAGATTCATAAACAATTGAATTGAAGATCATGATGGGAAATCATCTCATGTAACTATAGTTGTTCATTAATTGGTGGATCTCAAATTTTTGATTGGAGGAATTAGTATTAAACTTGTCTATATGTAGTGTTTCTCTCCGTATTGTAAAGGTCAGCTGATTGAAGAAAGATTAGCTACCTAAGTAGAGTTTTAGGAGAATTTTCACAGTTATTAAAAAAAATTACAGTTTTTATGCAAAGACACTTAGATGTTTTTACAATTTTCAATACAAGTTATTTTATTTTCAAGAACTAGTTTTAATGGTGATGTTAATGAGAAAATGTAAATATGTATTCCAGTGAATGTTGTGCATAAATTTCCCTTATTCGATGAAAGTCAATAGAAGATTCTGAATATGAAACTGTTTCCATTGAATTATCTATGAATGAGATTTCTTGATGTTTGTTGATCTATGAATTCTAATGATGAGTTGGTGATGTGTTCATGTTTGATCTTTGAAGTTTATGAATGGTGAATAATTGTATGTATCGAATTTGCACTATGAATGAATACAATGGTATGAATTTTTCTATGGATTGTATCATTTTATGGTTTAGTTGTTTGAAATGAATGCTCATTCTAAAGTTTGTATGTCTAAATTAAAGGAAATCTACATTTATGTTTTGTTGTCCTAAGCTTTGTTCTATCTTTTGATATTTATTTATAGCCCCAAATGTTAGATTAATTTGTACTATGCAATTCGTATCCCTTTACCAATATGCCCCTTTGAACATTACAGTTGCATAGGCCACTAAACAATATCAACAAAGCTTAGATCCAACTTCAGAGACCTTGATGGATAGGTAGCTTTGGGTTATTTATCTTTTTTTAGGAGAAATAGGGTAGAAATATTTTTTTTTAACGTTGTTGTGTTACATTAACCATCAATAGAACTGGCACTAGAAGGAGGGCCTAAAGGAAAAAACTGGCTCAAATTGGGTCCTTTTCACCAGAAAGGTTTGAAAGAGTTCTCAGATTTGCCACAAATCTAGAACTGTTAGTTGAACACAAGACCCTTGTTAGGCCCAAAGCCTATAGGGTTTTGATCCCACCACCGTTTACACCACCACTTACTCCACCTAGGTTTCTATCAATACCACAACTAGCACAACCAGATCCACCACCACCACCTATGGTGTTCTTTGCCAACAATCCTTTGCCACTAGGAGTCATTCCTAGTGGAATACATGAAATGCCAAAAAATACCAATAAATTATGCCCCAGATATGCTCATGGAGAGTCACAAAGTGTTGAAGAGCACATACAAGCATTCAAAGATGTTTGTAGTCGAGCTCAAATTTCTCACCATGATGTTGCATGTAGGTTGTTTCCTTATTCATTGGGATACATGGCTTATAACTAGTATCTAAATCTGCCTACTGTATCAATCTTGAGTTGGAAAAAATTAGAAGAATTCTTCATTAACTAGTTTCAGGTTTATGTTGATCCCACAATCTTATACCATCAATTCACTACTATTAGAAAAGAGCAACATGAACCATTACCTTTGTTTAATACTAGATTTCAAAGGATGTACAGGAGGTTACAAGACCCATACTTGGTGGCTAAAAATATTGCTATCCAAGCCTACCTGAAGGCCATAGATCCCCTGATTGACCTGTTCTTACAAAGAACATACAATGAAAATGACATTAATTCTCTTTCCAAAGTTTACCACCTTGCTATTAAACTACAAAAACATATTAGTTCACAAGCACGAGGTCTAGGAGGAGTTTTTCCTCCTCTAGCATACTCCCAAGTGCCTAATCCTACCGTGGTGTTTAATATAGTCTCAGGGATGTCTCATTCTGCATATGGACCATTAGCTAGGTTACAATATCCATCTCAACAATTATTCTTTAGTGTCCCAACTCCTAACCCCTTGTAGAAAGTTCAAAATTCCTATAATCAAGTTGGAGGATCTAACCCCGTGACACATACATCAGCTACAACCATTGTAGAAAGTGAACATACATCTCATCTGACAACGGAGATGGAAACTCTAAAGAAAACATTATCTCAAGTGACCAATGAGATTGCACAACTCAAATACAACCCCCCTAAAAATAAAAACCAAAATCAAAATTACCAAACCGTGGAGGGTAAATTTAAATTAGGTAGCTATTCCAATCAAAAACGCCAATCTAAACAAAAGGAACCGCTAAAATTAGACTAAAGAGGAATGAAATATTACCAACACTTGACAATTATATTTATAGCATTAAACGGTCAATATCGGTCATCATTATTATTTGGACTGAGTAGATTTAAAGATAGAATAATAAAATGATTTATTTAATTATTCAATATATCGCTAATAAATGGTTTTACTGATCAAGATAGAATAAGATGAGAAAGGTGAATTCACCAAACAACGTCCATTTCACCACGAGGAACAAAACAACTCCAATCAATACCAAAGGTCTCACCACGGGCTAAACAATTAATCGCTGAAAATGACGCCAAGGGATTCTAGGGACATTTTGGAATATTTGATTTTTTGGGGATTTTGAATATTTGATTTTTTTTTTTCGTGACATTTTATGATTTTTTTGAATTTTAAGACATTTTATACCTTATTGTGACTCCAAAGAGAGGAATGGAAACACAATTAAATACCGACACCATTTAATTATAGAAGAATAAAAGTATCAAATAATGATTACTATTCCAAAATGTCCTAAGTCCAAGGAAGGCCATTTTTCTTGGTCATTAGCCTTCGGGATAATTGAATAAATCTTTAATTATTCAATTAGGGTGTGATCAGCATTCTGCCACTAAATAGTTTCTACTCATTTTAATTAATTCACCTTCTCATCTTTTATTATTCTATCTTGATCAATTAAAATTATTTAACAATACAAGCATTATATCCTTTTCACAATTAAATAACCATTTTTTTATTTAATTATTTATCTTTTTCATCTATAGTCAAATAATACTAGTAATCATTATTTGACCTTTTAGACACTCAAAAATGTCCTAAGTCATGAAATGCCATTTTTCTGGTCATTTCTTCGATAATTGGAATAACTTTAATTATTCAATTAGGTGTGACTGCATTCCTCTATTAATTAAATAGTTTTTAATTATTTAATTAATTCACCTTCGCATCTTTATTCTATCTTGATCAATTAAAATTATTTAATTGCGTCGCTAATATATCCCTTTCTTCAATAATTAAATAAATCATTTTTTATTTAATTATTTATCTTTCATCTATAGTCAAATAATAATAGTAATCATTATTTGACCTTTTATTCTTCTATAATTAAATAATTGTCAAAATTATTTAATTGTGTTTCATTCCTCTTTTTTGGATAAATAATTCAAATTAACTATCCATGTCTAATTATCTTCCATTTAATTATTAAATTTGATAAATTTAATTAAATGCTCTTCCTCTTTTCATTTTTCTCTAAATAAATAATTTAATAAATTATTTATTTTCCATTTCACTTGTCATTTTCCATTTTGAATAAATACTTAAATAAATTATTTATGCACCTCCTTAATTTTAAGTCAAGATGCTCATTATAATCCTCTCATTATAACATTCATTGGCTATAGTCTGCATGCCTTGTATGTCTCCACATAGCTGCTGCCAAGCAGCTATAGCCGGCTAATGTCATAACTTCTTTCCACGCATTTGCATATTCTTGCATCAATTATCATCCATTGATCTTGGAATCTTTTCTGAGACTTAATATCAACCATCCATTTCGTAACATCTCTCTCATGCATTCTCATCCATTGATCTTGGAATCTTTCTAGAAGATTAATCTCAACCGTCCATTCCAATGGTTGTCTATAAAAGCATCCTTCCTTCTCCATTTTGATTTTAACAGCTATTCTTCTCCAACTTTCTTGCTACCATTTGCAGGTTTTGCACAAGTGTTTCAACAAATCTGAGGGCAAAGTTGCATAACAAGAAGAAGGAGAGCAAGAGAAAGAATCAACTATAATGGGGAGTATTTTCTTTTATGTTTTGTATTTCTTATTCTCTTCATTATTTGTTTTCTCTTGTTTGGATGTGGTTTAATGGTTTAGAAGTGTTGGCTGTCACTTTTGTCTATGCTATTTGATTTCTAACCCCATCTAACATTTGGTGAACCCGACGTGAAATAGAGAAGTTTGTGTGTTCTTGCTTATTTTTGTTGTTTTGCAGATTACAGCAAAAAATGCACATGAAATCCCGTCATCTTCATTGGAGCACAAAAAAATGAACGCATCAAATATTTTTAAACTTTTTCTGGGTTTTGTAGGCCTCATTTTCAGCTTTCCAGAACATTAAACGGTTTGAAATTTCATTAAGATTTGAGAAATTTATGACCATTTTACTGATCACAGTTTTTTAAGATTTGGTTGTTAAAATCCGATTTTTTTCTTTTGTTTATAATACTTGTGTTATGTAGGATTTTGCAAAACTTTTTCTGAGTTTTGAAAGTCTATGTCTTAGCTTTCTATAGATACTTACAATTTAAAATTTTGTTTAGTTTTGTGAAAGTTATCACTATTTTAATTTGTTGTTTTCATTCAATTTTTTTTGGTTTACTAATCTTTTGTTTGTAGCATGTGGCTTTGGAGTGAGGCTCCCAAAAATTGCTTATTTTGGAGTTCGTTTGACAAAGAATTGAAAATCAAAACATACGCTTGTCAAAGAAAGGAGGCATGAAACTACTAATTTGTGGTTTTGCAGCTCCGTTAGTCGAAGACTCATTTCTCAAACAAGGTGTTTGTGATTTCTAGTTTAGGAACACTTCCATTGGTGCATTAAAATGAACATGTGCTTGATTTTGTCTGATTGTGCTTGAAGGTGGTAGGTGATTATGCTCTCACCTTGTGAAAACTAGGTGATCAGAAAACCAGACCCACCTTATTTTTTGTCACCTTCACGACTTAATAATCGAAGTATCCTCTCCCCTTGCACTTTCGAGTGATCCTGGGTGTAAGAGAAACGGTTATTATTTCTAGAAATGGGCCTGCCTTAAGGGAAAAAGTACTCACCTTAAGGGACGACTCGATCGGTAATAGGCTAAAGCCAAGCCACTTCCAACCGGGATATAAAATGGGTGCTTGAGGAAAGTTCAAGTACCACGAGTGCGGATGTGTCACACGGACGGAGTAGTACTCCCATAAACCTTGTTGAGCGTAACCTCTTCAGGCTGGAGTTCCACCTAATTGGTGATTAATCTCTCGCCCCATGTGTGGCCACTCGAACGGATGCCCTAACTAAACACCTATTATTTTAGAAGCCAACCATTTTCAGCCGTTGCTTGGTATAGTGCAGGGTATAGTATCATGCCCAAAGATACTCACTACTGACTCCCTTGAGTAGAGATAGCAGTTCTTGGGAAGTGATGACCCAAGAATCCGAAGTTGGTGTGCTCGAATGACGTTAATGAGCCGTGGAGGGGAGCCAATGCCACCAAACTTCTAAGCTATCCGCTCTCGAGAAGGAAAGGTGTTTAGCACCAATCTGGGGTATATCGATGGGCTATATCAAGTATACAAACCCTTGGCCTATTAGGATTGTGCTTGTCTCATGTGCGTTTGCATACATCAAAACATCGTGCTTGTCAAGTGTTTTCTAGATTTTCAAACAGTATTCACCACATTCACAAATCTGAACACAAACAATTGACTTCAAACAAACTTCACACCTAGTAACTTGCAACACCTCAAAACATTTCCAAAACCATCAACCAAACATGTCTAACTGTTATCCTCCATATTCACCCTCAACCTATGAACGAAACCAAAGGATTGAATATCTTGACCATCGTTTGAAAAAGCTTGAAAAACAACTTGAATCCCAACATTTGAATGAAGTGATGCAACCATCTCATAAGCCTTTATCCTTACCCAAAACTACATCATCCAAATTCAATATCCATGATTTTCTACAAAGGCTAAATGAGAAACCTAAATCTATGTCCTCAAACACAAATAATCTTGAGCAATCCTACCATGTCATGCATATATCTTCATCTCCCATAATTCAAAATAAACCTCATGAGTCTTCCACCCAAGTTAACAATTTCATCCAACCATCCTCTCTCATCATACCATCTCCATCCAATGAGTCATGTCAATCTATTAGTCCAAAGCATGCTAGCATAGACTCCCATACAAATCAAGATCAAAGTATTCTTTCCACTTCATCCAATGATACCAAAATTTTGCAACCCTCTCCAATCTTTGACCAAGATCCCATCTCTCAAGAACCTCATGATGATCCCCTTATCTCTTTTTGTTTCATTCAAGATGATTCCCTTCCATCTCAAGAGAAAATTATCCTTCAAAGTCCTCCTTCCCCCTCATCTAATGAATCCATACCATCTCATGATTCCATCATATCCAATGATCAAGATATGCTTTCCACAAAACATCAGGATTCCCTTCCTCATCAAGATCAAGATAAACCTCCATTCAAGGATACCCTTTCATTCCATGATGACGTCCATCCTTCTCATGATCAAGATATGCCTTTGATACCACTTCATGATGATTCCATACCTAATAAAGAGCAAGCTAATCCATCTCCTACACCTTGTGATCCTTTTCCAAGTCAAGATCAAAGTACCCCCTTATCCCCATGTCAAGATCCTATCACACATCCTAATTCCCCTCATGACCACAATACTCCACAAGACTCTATCACCCCTATTCAAACTATCCATGAACCTCTTACCTATCAAATGGGTTCTCTCACTTTTATCCAAGGTGGTTTACTCGAATATCTTGTTATTCCTTCCATATCACAACCACCTCATGATGGACTTGCATCTTGTTTCATAAACAATATATATCCTATTGGAAAATGAATGTGTCAAAGTATGAACTACAAAGGAAAAGGATTAGGCCTTCATGAACAAGGTATCCTAGAACCCCTTTATATCCAAGAAAATCCATATTATCATGGCCTTGGTTATACACCTCACGCTCAAGACATTGGTATCCATCGTAAGTCCAGATTCCATCTAAATAAACCTAAGTATCCTAGTCCATCAAACCTTCCATCTATCCTAGGTCCTTATCCTAGTCCATCAAACCTTCCATCTATCCTTGGTCCTTATCATCCAAACCCTAGTTCATCAACCCGTCCATCCATATTGGGGCCCTACATCCCTCCATCTCCTATTCATCAAGAACAACAAAGGCACACATCCTTGGTTCCCTCTCAAAATTATACCTACATTAACCCATCCATAAGACCTCCATATCATTCATCTCCATCCACCCATCCCATTTCTCTTGGAAGCAATTTGGGTGCCAAATGTCAAAAGCTTCCATATCAAAATCCACATGTATCAAAGGATCAACATGTCTCCTTGAAGAGCCATGCAAAAATAAAAGAAAATTTGATCCCAAGTCAAAATAAAAATCGAAAAGGCCACAAAGGCCCATCAAGTCAAAATAAAAATCCAAAAGGCCACAAAGGCCCATCAAGTCAAAAGCAAAAAATTCAAAGGCCACAAAGGCCCATAAATCAAGAAGAAAAATGTCAAAGGCCACAAAGGGCCATAAAGCAAAAAGAAGAATCTCAAAGGCCACAAAGGCCCATGAATCAAAAATCAAAGTCAAAAGCTATGTGGATTCCTAAAAGTCTCGTAGAAGCAATAAAATCTACATTGGCATCCAAATTTGCTAATCCAAAAGCTTCCTCCTATCATCCATCTAAAAACCTATCACCTTCCAAATTCATTTTTCCTCCATCACTCCACCACCCTTCAAGGTGTGTGCCAATGTTGATCTTTCCATCCTTTCCATCTATCCATCAACAAGCCTTCCAACCTCATGTCCATTATCCACCATTCATCCCCCATTATCCTCATTTAATCCAAACCTTTGCATAAGTCCTTAGCTTCTTCCATCATACCATTAATATACCTATGTTTATGAGTCTAATCCTTCTTGCCATGGTTTATTAGAGCACATATTAAAGGGATATTAGCTGTGAAACTTGATGCTTGAGTCCTTCCTCCATCTCCCTATCATGCATATATTACCTTTCATTTTCATTTATCTCTATCCATATCCTATCTTCCATATCCCTCTTGTACTCTACACTTGGGGGCAAGTTTCATCCATCCTTTCATTCATATCCATTATCCTCTTTACGTTCATCCTTTACCTTTCGACCTTTGATCTTGACAAGGTTAAGGATCTTCTTGAACATCGTATATCTTATCCTATACACTTTATCCATATCTTTCGTACCATATCCTTCACCGTATCCATATTTCACCATCCTATCTTAATTTATCCTTTCTTCCCTTCCTTGGTCTTGATGAGGAATAGGAACAAAATACTTAGGCATTGTGTCCATATCTTATCGATCTTGGTCATCCTATTCATTATCCTTACCTTTGCATTCTTCCATTCCATATCTCCTAGCTTATCAAAATCCATGTCCCATTTCCTTGCTTTGTTCTTGATGAGATTAGGGGAAAAATTACAAACACATGCTTTGGATTCCCTTTCATATCCTTATGTGCTACCATTCCATCATATTTTACATCCTTATCATTTATCCATGCTTAAATTACCTCCAAAGTTGGACATCATGTCCCTTTGCAACCTTGAATCTTATCATGTGAATCATATTTAAGCCTAGCTGTAAAACATTATCCAATCCTCATATTTTTTGTCAATCAATCATAAACAATCATCAATCTTATCGTACTTAGAGGAATCAGTGATCCTAAGTACTTATCATCATCATGCCTTATGGAATTGATCATTCCTGGCATCCAATCAACCAAGCATTATCATCTTTTGACAAAGGATATGTTGCTTGTGTGACATGTTTTGCAATGAATCTTTCATTTTGATCTATCATTTATCCATGGTTGCATTACCTCTACTGTGGGAGATCTTATTCTTTCAATAATTCATATCACATTTCATCTCACTCCATCTTTAAAAATTCAAAAAAATCCAAAAAATCATAAAATGTCCTGAAAAAATTCAAAAAAATCATAAAATGTCCTGAAAAAAAAATTCAAAAAAAAATTCAAATATTCTAAAAATCCAAAAAAATCAAATATTCCAAAAATCCAAAAAAAAATCAAATATTCCAAACATCCCAAAAAAAATCAAAAATTCCAAAAAACAGTGACACTTTCAGATCACCACACAACTTTGAACTTCAACAAAATCAAAACATGCAAACGTTGACAATCAAGCAAACATTATAACATAAATATCAACCCATCTTACAAATCCAACCAAAACACATAAACTGTAACGAGAATCATTTTTTACATCGAAGCAAAACCCCTGCTTGTTTGTTGATCTTTGCTTATTTTATGATTTTATCTTTGGTGACATGTCTTTTAGCTTCTTTAAGATGTCTTTGACTAGAGAGGCAAGGATGGGGCATGTTCACTTGTTTGTTGTTTACGGATTGTTTCTTATTCACATGATGACTTGTCTTAGGACATGGTTGTCTAAAACCATCAAGGACCTATGAGTCTAATGTGGATGAGAGCATTCCTTGTTTGATAGTGTCTTCTATGCAATAAGTATTCAGGTCATCTAAGGTTCTTATAACTAGATGCTTATACTTTATTACTAAATAAAAATGCAAATAGTATTCAGGTCATCTAGATATTCATGTTATCTAGATGCTTATACTAATTTGCGACATAATAAGTCCAATGATGATAAAAACACTTAAATGGTACAAGAAGCTTCATCACCTTCATTATCTTCCATCTTGCATTTCATTTTCTTCATCTTTCTTGTCGCAAGGAAATCAATCAATTTATTAACTCATTGATATATGTCTTTTGAATCAAATCTCAAATCAATCAATCCACTTCTTGAAATTTCATGTCCCCTTAATCTATCGGTCAATCCATCATAGCAACACCTTGTCTTGCATAAGCATCATTCTTAATCAGCTTAATCAGCTCAATCAGCTTCATCAACTCATCAACCTGGCTATACTGATCATTTCCATCAATTGTTCAGTTACGCCCATCAACTTTGCATTTTCATCAAAATGTACATCACCGTTTTATCACTTACGCAATATCAAGTATCTAATCACTTTCTGGACATCTATCGAGAGATTAATCTTCTTACAATCTATTTGATCAATCTCTCGAGGGGGCATATCATGCTTATCATAATCCTTACTAAGATATCTTTGGGGCATGTATCAGTTGATCAATCTTTTTCTTTGAAACAATGCGACAAGCTACATTGTCTCAAAGAGGGGCAAAATGTGGACACTAAAAAATGTCCTAAGTCCGCGAGCGTCATTTTTCTTGGTCATTGTTCTTCGATAATTGAATAACTTTAATTATTCAATTAGGTGTGACTGCATTCCTTTATTAATTAAATAGTTTTTAATTATTTAATTAATTCACTTTCTCATCTTTATTCTATCTTGATCAATTAAAATTATTTAATTGTGTCGCTAATATATCCCTTTCTTCAATAATTAAATAAATCATTTTTTATTTAATTATTTATCTTTCATCTATAGTCAAATAATAATAGTAATCATTATTTGACCTTTTATTCTTCTATAATTAAATAATTGTCAAAATTATTTAATTGTGATTCATTCATCTCTTTTGGATAAATAATTCAAATTAATTATCCATGTCTAATTTCCATCTCTCCATTTAATTAAATTGATAAATTTAATTAAATGCTCCTCTTTTCATTTTCTCTAAATAAATAATTTGGATAAATTATTTATTTTCCATTCCACTTGTCATTTTCCTCCATTTTGAATAAATAATTTAAAACAAATTATTTATGCACCTCCACCTAGTCAAAGATGCTCTATCATAACATTCATTTCTGTCATAGCCTGCATGCCTTGCATGTCTGTCATAGCTGCCAGGCGTCATAGCCATCAATGTCATAACTTTTCCATGCATGGCATATTCTTGGTGCATCAATTATCATCCATTGATCTTGGCATCTTTTCTGAGACTTAATCTCAACCATCCATTTCGTAACATCTCTCTAATGCATTCTCATCCATTGATCTTGGAATCTTTCTAGAAGATTAATCTCAACCGTCCATTCCAATGGTTGTCTATAAAAGCATCCTTCCTTCTCCATTTTGATTTTAACAGCTATTCTTCTCCAACTTTCTTGCTACCATTTGCAGGTTTTGCACAAGTGTTTCAACAAATCTGAGGGAAAAGTTGCATAACAAGAAGAAGGAGAGCAAGAGAAAGAATCAACTACAATATGGGGAGTACTTTATTTTATTTTCTTTCATTTTGAAATCTCCATTTGTTTGTTTTCTCTTGTTTGGATGTGGTTTAATAGCTTAGAAGTGTTGGCTGTCACTTTTGTCTATGCTATTTGATTTCTAACCCCATCTAACATTTGGTGAACCCGACGTGTGATGGGTGGATGGAGATGAATGATATGGATTTTGATATGGAAGCTTTTGACATTTGGCACCCAAATTGCTTCCAAGAGAAATGGGATGGGTGGATGGAGATGAATGATATGGAGGTCTTATGGATGGGTTAATGTAGGCATACCAGTTATCTACTCCGGAAGGTGAAATGCTTAGTGATCCCATCAACAGTATGCACATTCGCAAGTTTTACACCTAAATTCTTCAGAGGGAAATCTTTTCAAAAGTCCTGAAAAAATACAAAAAAAAGAGGAAAAAAGTCCTGAAAAAAATTCAAAAAATTCAAAAAAATCATAAAATGTCCTGAAAAAATTCAAAAAATCATAAAAAATATCTGTGAAAAAATTCCAAAAATATCATAAAATGTCACGAAAAATTCAAAAAAATCATAATAAAATATCACGAAAAAATTCAAAAAATCATAAAATGTCTGGAATTTTTTTTTCAAAATTCAAAAATAAAATAAAAATAAAATCAAAATTCCAAAAAAAACAGTGACACTTTCAGATCACCACACAGCTTTGAACTTCAACAAAATCAAAACATGCAAATGTTGACAATCAAGCAAACATTATAACATAAATATCAACCCATCTTACAAATCCAACCAAAACACATAAACTGTAACGAGAATCATTTTTTACATCGAAGCAAAACCCCTGTTTGTTTGTTGATCTTTGCTTATTTTATGATTTTATCTTTGGTGACATGTCTTTTAGCTTCTTCAGGATGTCTTTGACTAGAGAGGCAAGGATGGGGCATGTTCACTTGTTTGTTGTTTATGGGTTTCTTATTCACATGATGACTTGTCTTAGGACATGGTTGTCTAAAACCATCAAGGACCTATGAGTCTAATGTGGATGAGAGCATTCCTTGTTTGATAGTGTCTTCTATGCAATAAGTATTCAGGTCATCTAAGGTTCTTATAACTAGATGCTTATACTTTATTACTAAATAAAAATGCAAATAGTATTCAGGTCATCTAGATATTCATGTTATCTAGATGCTTATACTAATTTGCGACATAATAAGTCCAATGATGATAAAAACACTTAAATGGTACAAGAAGCTTCATCACCTTCATTATCTTCCATCTTGCATTTCATTTTCTTCATCTTTCTTGTCGCAAGGAAATCAATCAATTTATTAACTCATTGATATATGTCTTTTGAATCAAATCTCAAATCAATCAATCCACTTCTTGAAATTTCATGTCCCCTTAATCTATCGGTCAATCCATCATAGCAACACCTTGTCTTGCATAAGCATCATTCTTAATCAGCTTAATCAGCTCAATCAGCTTCATCAACTCATCAACCTGGCTATACTGATCATTTCCATCAATTGTTCAGTTACGCCCATCAACTTTGCATTTTCATCAAAATGTACATCACCGTTTTATCACTTACGCAATATCAAGTATCTAATCACTTTCTGGACATCTATCGAGAGATTAATCTTCTTACAATCTATTTGATCAATCTCTCGAGGGGGCATATCATGCTTATCATAATCCTTACTAAGATATCTTTGGGGCATGTATCAGTTGATCAATCTTTTTCTTTGAAACAATGCAACAAGTTGCATTGTCTCAAAGAGGGGCAAAATGTAGACACTAAAAAATGTCCTAAGTCCGCGAGCGTCATTTTTCTTGGTCATTGTTCTTGATAATTGAATAACTTTAATTATTCAATTGGAGTGTATTGCATTCTTTATTAATTAAATGGTTTTGGTATTTAATTAATTCACTCTCATCTTTATTCTATCTTGATCAATTAAAATTATTTGGTGGTAATGGCTAATATATCCTTTCTTCAATAATTAAATAAAATCATTTTTATTTTGTTATTTATCTTTCATCATAATTGAATAATAATAGTAATCATTGTTGACCTTTTATTCTTCTATAATTGTTAAATAATTGTCAAAATTATTTAATTGTGATTCGAACCTAATCTCTTTGGATAAAATGGTCAAATTAATTTATCCGTGTCTGGTACCTCATCTCTCCATTTGAAATTGATTGATAAATTTAATTAAATGCTCCTCTTTTCATTTTCTCTAAATAAATAATTTGGATAAATTATTTATTTTCCATTCCACTTGTCATTTTCCTCCATTTTGAATAAATAATTTAAAACAAATTATTTATGCACCTCCACCTAGTCAAAGATGCTCTATCATAACATTCATTTCTGTCATAGCCTGCATGCCTTGCATGTCTGTCATAGCTGCCAGGCGTCATAGCCATCAATGTCATAACTTTTCCATGCATGGCATATTCTTGGTGCATCAATTATCATCCATTGATCTTGGCATCTTTTCTGAGACTTAATCTCAACCATCCATTTCGTAACATCTCTCTAATGCATTCTCATCCATTGATCTTGGAATCTTTCTAGAAGATTAATCTCAACCGTCCATTCCAATGGTTGTCTATAAAAGCATCCTTCCTTCTCCATTTTGATTTTAACAGCTATTCTTCTCCAACTTTCTTGCTACCATTTGCAGGTTTTGCACAAGTGTTTCAACAAATCTGAGGGCAAAGTTGCATAACAAGAAGAAGGAGAGCAAGAGAAAGAATCAACTACAATATGGGGAGTACTTTATTTTATTTTCTTTCATTTTGAAATCTCCATTTGTTTGTTTTCTCTTGTTTGGATGTGGTTTAATAGCTTAGAAGTGTTGGCTGTCACTTTTGTCTATGCTATTTTATTTCTAACTCCATCTAACATTTGGTGAATTGACGTGTGATGGGTGGATGGAGATGAATGATATGGATTTTGATATGGAAACTTTTTGACATTTAACTTTCGTGCTTCAAGAGGAAATGGGATGGGTGGATGGAGATGAATGATATATGGAGGAGTCTTATGGATGGGGATTGAAAATATGAGCATACCAGTTATACGCGCTCACGTGAAATGCTTAGTGATCCCATCAACAGTATGCACATTCGCAAGTTTTACACCTAAATTCTTCAGAGGGAAATCTTTTCAAAAGTCCTGAAAAAATACAAAAAAAAAAAGAGGAAAAAAGTCCTGAAAAAATACAAAAAGATTCGAAAAAAATCATAAAATGTCACAGATTCAAAAATCATAAAATGTCACGAAAAAATTCAAAATATCATAAGGATATCACGAAAAAGATTCAAAAATCATAAATATCACGAGAAAAAATTCAAAAATCATACAATGTCTTTGAATTTTTTTCAAAAATTCAAAAAAATAAAATAAAATAAAATCAAAAATTCCAAAAAACAGTGACACTTTCAGATCACCACACAACTTTGAACTTCAACAAAATCAAAACATGCAAAAGTTGACAATCAAGCAAACATTATAACATAAATATCAACCCATCTTACAAATCCAACCAAAACACATAAACTGTAACGAGAATCATTTTTTTTACATCGAAGTAGGACTCTTGGACTCTTGTTTGTTTGTTTGTTGATCTTTGCTTATTTTATGGTTTTATCTTTGGTGATATGTCTTTTAGCTTCTTCGAGATGTCTTTGACTAGAGAGGCAAGGATGGGGCATGTTCACTTGTTTGTTGTTTACGGATTGTTTCTTATTCACATGATGACTTGTCTTAGGACATGGTTGTCTAAAACCATCAAGGACCTATGAGTCTAATGTGGATGAGAGCATTCCTTATTTGATAGTGTCTTCTATGCAATAAGTATTCAGGTCATCTAAGGTTCTTATAACTAGATGCTTATATTTTATTACTAAATAAAAAATGCAAACAGTATTCAGGTCATCTAGATGTTCATGTTATCTAGATGCTTATACTAATTTGCGACATAATAAGTCCGATGATGATAAAAACACTTAAATGGTACAAGAAGCTTCATCACCTTCATTCTCTTCCATCTTGCATTTCATTTTCTTCATCTTTCTTGTTGTGGAGAAATCAATTAATTGCTTAACTCACTGATATATGTCTCTTGAATCAAATCTCAAATCAATCAACTGGCTTCTTGAACTTTCATGTCCCCTTAATCAATCAATCAATCCATCATTGCAACAACTTGTCTTGCGTAAGCATAATTCTCAATCAGCTTAATTAGCTCAATCAGCTTTATCAGCTCATCAACCTGGCTATACTGATCATTTCCATCAATTGTTCAGTTGCGCCCATCAACTGTGCATTTTCATCAAAATGTACATCACTGCTTTATCACTTACGCAATATCAAGTATCTAATCACTTTCTAGACATCTATCGAGAGATTAATCTTCTTACAATCTATTTGATCAATCTCTCGAGGGGGCATATCATTCTTATCATAATCCTTACTAAGATATCTTTGGGGCATGTATCAGTTGATCAATCTTTTTCTTTGAAACAACGCGACAAGCTGCATTGTCTCAAAGAGGGGCAAAATGTGGACACTAAAAAATGTCCTAAGTCCGCGAGCGTCATTTTTCTTAGTCATTGTTCTTCGATAATTGAATAACTTTAATTATTCAATTAGGTGTGACTGCATTCCTCTATTAATTAAATAGTTTTTAATTATTTAATTAATTTTCCTTCTCA
The DNA here is from genome assembly GCA_007258455.2 of Sequoia sempervirens. NCBI lineage: Eukaryota > Viridiplantae > Streptophyta > Pinopsida > Cupressales > Cupressaceae > Sequoia > Sequoia sempervirens. Next base: position 16,621,357 of record VDFB02137365.1, read on the forward strand.
TATTTATTCTATCTTGATCAATTAAAATTATTTAATTGCGTCGCTAATATATCCCTTTATTCAATAATTAAATAAATCATTTTTTATTTAATTATTTATCTTTCATCTATAGTCAAATAATAATAGTAATCATTACTTGACCTTTTATTCTTCTATAATTAAATAATTGTCAAAATTATTTAATTGTGTTTCATTCCTCTCTTTTGGATAAATAATTCAAATTAATTATCCATGTCTAATTTCAATCTCTCATTTAATTAAATTGATAAATTTAATTAAATGCTCCTCTTTTCATTTTCTCTAAATAAATAATTTGGATAAATTATTTATTTTCCATTCCACTTGTCATTTTCCTCCATTTTGAATAAATAATTTAAAATAAATTATTTATGCACCTCCACCTAGTCAAAGATGCTCTGTCATAATCCTTTGTCATAACATTCATTTCTGTCATGGCATGCCTTGCATGTCTGTCATAGCTGTCAGGCGTCATAGCCGTCAATGTCATAACTTTTCCATGCATGGCATATTCTTGGTGCATCAATTATCATCCATGATCTTGACATCTTTTACTGAGACTTAATCTCAACCATCCATTTCGTAACATCTCTCTCATGCATTCTCATCCATTGATCTTGGAATCTTTCTAGAAGATTAATCTCAACCATCCATTCGAATGGTTGTCTATAAAAACAACCTTCTTTCTCCATTTTGATTTTAACAGCTATTCTTCTCCAACTTTCTTGCTACCATTTGCAGGTTTTGCACAAGTGTTTCAACAAATCTGAGGGCAAAGTTGCATAACAAGAAGAAGGAGAGCAAGAGAAAGAATCAACTACAATATGGGGAGTACTTTATTTTATTTTCTTTCATTTTGAAATCTCCATTTGTTTGTTTTCTCTTGTTTGGATGTGGTTTAATAGCTTAGAAGTGTTGGCTGTCACTTTTGTCTATGCTATTTTATTTTTAACCCCATCTAACATTTGGTGAACCCGACGTGAAGTGAAATGCTTAGTGATCCCATCAACAGTATGCACATTCGCAAGTTTTACACCTAAATTCTTCAGACACATGAACAAGTGATTAGATACTTGATATTGCTTTATTTTGTGTTCTTTCCATCCTTTCCATCTATCCATCAACAAGCCTTCCAACCTCATGTCCATTATCCACCATTCATCCCCCATTATCCTCCTTTAATCCAAACCTTTGCATAAGTCCTTAGCTTCTTCCATCATACCATTAATATACCTATGTTTATGAGTCTAATCCTCATTGCCATTGTTTATTAGAGCACACATTCAGTGGATATAGTTGTGAAACTTGATGCTTGAGTCCTTCCTCCATCTCCCTATCATGCATATATTACCTTCCATATCCATATCCTATCTTCCATATTCCTCTTGTACTCTACATATATCCATATCCTATCTTCTATCACAACCACCTCACAATGGACTTGCATTCTTGTTTCATAAACAATGGAATAAGATGGAAAACCTACAACTTAAAGTTATTTATTCAAAAATGAAAAAAATGTCCTAGGTCCGCGAGCGTCATTTTTTTCATTTAGAGTCCATCAAGTCAAGAATGACTAATTAACCAAATAGCTTTAAATTATTTATTCAATCATAATTACAGACATCAAAACCACATCCAAACAAGAGAAAACAAACAAATGGAGATTTCAAAATGAAAGAAAATAAAATAAAGTACTCCCCATATTGTAGTTGATTCTTTCTCTTGCTCTCCTTCTTCTTGTTATGCAACTTTGCCCTTAGATTTGTTGAAACACTTGTGCAAAACCTGCAAATGGTAGCTCCAAAGTTGGAGAAGAATAGCTGTTAAAATTTAAATTGTAGATATCTGTGGAAAGCTAAGACATGGATAATTAAAATTTAATTAAATTTATCAATTTAATTAAATGGAGAGATGGAAATTAGACATGGATAATAAAAATTTAAATTGTAGATATCTGTGGAAAGCTAAGATCCTTTAAATTGACAAAAGTGACAGCTATGACAGGAAATAAAGGATCTAACATTAGATGGATTATTATACCTATAATCCAAAATGTTAGATGGGGTTATCATTATGTCTAATTTCAACCATCATTTTGAAATTAGACATGATGATAACCCCATCTAACATCAAGATCAAGATCCTTGATTTCTAACCTCCATTCAAGGATCTTGATCTTGATGTTAGATGGATGGTTGGAAATAATCCAAAAAGAAAATAGGATTTTTTTCACGTCAGGTTCACCAAATGTTAGATGGGGTTAGAAATCAAATAGCATAGACAAAAGTGACATCCAACACTTCTAAGCTATTAAACCACATCCAAACAAGAGAAAACAAACAAATGGAGATTTCAAAATGAAAGAAAATAAAATAAAGTACTCCCCATATTGTAGTTGATTCTTTCTCTTGCTCTCCTTCTTCTTGTTATGCAACTTTGCCCTCAGATTTGTTGAAACACTTGTGCAAAACCTGCAAATGGTAGCAAGAAAGTTGGAGAAGAATAGCTGTTAAAATCAAAATGGAGAAGGAAGGATGCTTTTATAGACAACCATTCGAATGGATGGTTGAGATTAATCTTCTAGAAAGATTCCAAGATCAATGGATGAGAATGCATGATAGAGATGTTACGAAATGAATGGTTGAGATTAAGTTTCAGAAAAGATGCCAAGATCAACGGTCTAGAATTGATGCACCAAGAATATGCCATGCATGGAAAAGCTATGACGTTGACGGCTATGATGCCTGACAGCTATGACAGACATGCAAGGCATGCAGGCTATGACAGAAATGAATGTTATGACAGAGGATTATGACAGAGCATCTTTGACTAGGTGGAGGTGCATAAATAATTTATTTTAAATTATTTATTCAAAATGGAGGAAAATGACAAGTGGAATGGAAAATAAATAATTTATCCAAATCATTTATTTAGAGAAAATGAAAAGAGGAGCATTTAATTAAATTTATCAATTTAATTAAATGGAGAGATGGAAATTAGACATGGATAATTAATTTGAATTACTTATCCAAAAGAGATGAATGAAACACAATTAAATAATTTTGACAATTATTTGACTATAGATGAAAGATAAATAATTAAATAAAAAATGATTTATTTAATTATTGAAGAAAGGGATATATTAGCGACGCAATTAAATAATTTTAATTGATCAGGATAGAATAAAGATTAGAAAGTGAATTAATTAAATAATTAAAAACTATTTAATTAATAGAGGAATGCAGTCACACCTAATTTAATAATTAAAGTTATTCAATTATCGAAGAACAATGACCAAGAAAAATGACGCTCGCGGACTTAGGATATTTTTTAGTGTCTACATTTTGCCCCTCTTTGAGACAATGTAGCTTGTCGCATTGTTTCAAAGAAAAAGATTGATCAACTGATACATGCCCCAAAGATATCTTAGTAAGGATTATGATAAGCATGATATGCCCCCTCGAGAGATTGATCAAATAGATTGTAAGAAGATTAATCTCTCGATAGATGTCTAGAAAGTGATTAGATACTTGATATTGCGTAAGTGATAAAGCAGTGATGTACATTTTGATGAAAATGCACAGTTGATGGGCGCAACTGAACAATTGATGGAAATGATCAGTATAGCCAGGTTGATGAGCTGATAAAGCTGATTGAGCTAATTAAGCTGATTGAGAATTATGCTTACGCAAGACAAGTTGTTGCAATGATGGATTGATTGATTGATTAAGGGGACATGAAAGTTCAAGAAGCCAGTTGATTGATTTGAGATTTGATTCAAGAGACATATATCAGTGAGTTAAGCAATTAATTGATTTCTCCACAACAAGAAAGATGAAGAAAATGAAATGCAAGATGGAAGAGAATGAAGGTGATGAAGCTTCTTGTACCATTTAAGTGTTTTTATCATCATCGGACTTATTATGTCGCAAATTAGTATAAGCATCTAGATAACATGAATATCTAGATGACCTGAATACTGTTTGCATTTTTTATTTAGTAATAAAATATAAGCATCTAGTTATAAGAACCTTAGATGACCTGAATACTTATTGCATAGAAGACACTATCAAACAAGGAATGCTCTCATCCACATTAGACTCATAGGTCCTTGATGGTTTTAGACAACCATGTCCTAAGACAAGTCATCATGTGAATAAGAAACAATCTGTAAACAACAAACAAGTGAACATGCCCCATCCTTGCCTCTCTAGTCAAAGACATCATGAAGAAGCTAAAAGACATGTCACCAAAGATAAAATCATAAAATAAGCAAAGATCAACAAACAAGCAGGGGTTTTGCTTTCGATGTAAAAAATGATTCTCGTTACAGTTTATGTGTTTTGGTTGGATTTGAAAGGTGGATTGATATATATGTTATGATGTTTGCTTGATTGTCAACATTTGCATGTTTTGATTTTGTTGAAGTTCAAAGCTGTGTGGTGATCTGAAAGTGTCACTGTTTATTTTTTGGAATTTTTGATTTTTTTATTTTTAAATTTTATTTTTTTTTAGGACATTTTATGATTTTTGAATTTTTGGGATATTTTATGATTTTTTTGAATTTTTTTCAAGACATTTTATGATTTTTTGAATTTTAGGACATTTTATGATATTTTTGGAATTTTTAGGACATTTTATGATTTTTGAATTTTTAGGACATTTTATGATTTATTTTTTTTTTGAATTTTTTTAGGACATTTTATGATTTTTTGAATTTTTGAACATTTTATGATTTTTTTTAATTCTTTTTCAAGACATTTTATGATTTTTGATTTTTTTCAGGACATTTTATGATTTTTTTGAATTTTTTTAGGACATTTTATGATTTTTTTGAATTTTTTTCAGGACATTTTATGATTTTTTTTGGATTATTTTAGGACATTTTATGATCTTTTTGGATTATTTCCAACCATCCATTCGAATGGTTGTCTATAAAAGCATCCTATTTCACGTCGGGTTCATCAAGATCAAGATCAACCTCCATTCAAGGATACCCTTTCATTCCATGATGATGTCCATCCTTCTCATGATCAAGATATGCCTTTGATACCACTTCATGATGATTCCCTACCTAATAAAGAGCAAGCTACTCCATATCCTACACCTCTTGATCCTTTTCCAAGTCAAGATCAAAGTACCCCATCATCCCTATGTCAAGATCCTATCACACATCCTAATTCCCCTCATGACCACAATCCTCCACAAGAGTCTATCACCCCTATTCAAACTATCCATGAACCTCTTACCTATCAAATGGGTTCTCTCACTTTTATCCAAGGTGGTTTACTCAAAGATCTTGTTATTCCTTCCATATCACAACCAACTCACAATGGACTTGCATCTTGTTTCATAAACAATATATATCCTATTGGAAAACAAATGTGTCAAAGTATGAACTACAAAGGCAAAGGATTAGGCCTTCATGAACAAGGTATCCTAGAACCCCTCTTTATCCAAGAAAATCCATATTATCATGGCCTTGGTTATACACCTCACGCTCAAGACATTAGTATCCATCGTAAGTCCAGATTCCACCTAAATAAACCTAAGCATCCTAGTCCATCAAACCTTCCATCTATCTTAGGTCCTTATCCTAGTTCATCAAATCTTCCATCTATCCTTGGTCCTTATCATCCAAACCCTAGTTCATCAACCCTTCCATCCATATTGGGGCCCTACATCCCTCCATCTCCTATTCATCAAGAACAACAAAGGCACACAACCTTGGTTCCCTCTCAAAATTATACCTACATTAACCCATCCATAAGACCTCCATATCATTCATCTCCATCCACCCATCCCATTTCTCTTGGAAGCAATTTGGGTGCCAAATGTCAAAAGCTTCCATATCAAAATCCACATGTATCAAAGGATCAACATGTCTCCTTGAAGATCCATGCAAAAATAAAAGAAAATTTGATCCCAAGTCAAAAAAACAATCCAAAAGGCCACAAAGGCCCATCAAGTCAAAAGCAAAAAATTCAAAGGCCACAAAGGCCCATAAATCAAGAAGAAAAATTTCAAAGGCCACAAAGGCCCATAAAGCAAAAAGAAGAATCTCAAAGGCCACAAAGGCCCATGAATCAAAAATCAAAGTCAAAAGCTATGTGGATTCCTAAAAGTCTCGTAGAAGCAATAAAATCTAAATTGGCATCCAAATTTGCTAATCCAAAAGCTTCCTCCTATCATCCATCTAAAAACATATCACCTTCCAAATTCAATTTTCCTCCATCACTCCACCACCCTTCAAGGTGTGTGCCAATGTTGATCTTTCCATCCTTTACATCCTTTTCATCTATCCATCAACAAGCCTTCCAACCTCCTATCCATTATCCAACATCCATCCCCCATTATCCTCCTTTAATCCAAACCTTTGCATAAGTCCTTAGCTTCTTCCATCATACCATTAATATACCAACGTTTATGAGCCTAATCCTCATTGCCATGGTTTGTTAGAGCACATATTAAAGGGATATTAGTTGTGAAACTTGATGCTTGATTCCTTCCTCCATCTCCCTATCATGCATATATTACCTTCCATTTTCATTTATCCCTATTCATATCCTATCTTCCATATTCTTCTTGTACTCTACACTTGGGGGCAAGTTTCATCCATCCTTTCATTCATATTCATGATCCTCTTTGCGTTCATCCTTTACCTTTCCACCTTTGATCTTGACAAGGTTAAGGATCTTCTTGAACATCGTATATCTTATCCTATACACTTTATCCATATCTTTCGTACCATATCCTTCACCGTATCCATATTTCACCATCCTATCTTAATTTATCCTTTCTTCCCTTCCTTGGTCTTGATGAGGAATAGGAACAAAATACTTAGGCATTGTGTCCATATCTTATCGATCTTGGTCATCCTATTCATTATCCTTACCTTTGCATTCTTCCATTCCATATCTCCTAGCTTATCAAAATCCATGTCCCATTTCCTTGCTTTGTTCTTGATGAGATTAGGGGAAAAATTACAAACACATGCTTTGGATTCCCTTTCATATCCTTATGTGCTACCATTCCATCATATTTTACATCCTTATCATTTATCCATGCTTAAATTACCTCCAAAGTTGGACATCATGTCCCTTTGCAACCTTGAATCTTATCATGTGAATCATATTTAAGCCTAGCTGTAAAACATTATCCAATCCTCATATTTTTTGTCAATCAATCATAAACAATCATCAATCTTATCGTACTTAGAGGAATCAGTGATCCTAAGTACTTATCATCATCATGCCTTATGGAATTGATCATTCCTGGCATCCAATCAACCAAGCATTATCATCTTTTGACAAAGGATATGTTGCTTGTGTGACATGTTTTACAATGAATCTTTCATTTTGATCTATCATTTATCCATGGTTGCACTACCTTTAGTGTGGGGCATCTTATTCCTTCAATCAGTCATATCACATTTCATTTAACTCCATCTTTAAAACTTCCAAAAAAATCCTAAAAAAAAAAATCAAATATTCCAAAAATCCCAAAAAAATCAAATATTCCAAAAATCGCAAAAAAATCAAAAATTCCAAAAAATAAATAGTGACACTTTCAGATCACCACACAGCTTTGAACTTCAACAAAATCAAAACATGCAAATGTTGACAATCAAGCAAACATCATAACATATATAGCAATCCACCTTTCAAATCCATCTAAGATCAAGATCCTTGATTTCTAACCTCCATTCAAGGATCTTGATGATAACCCATCATTTCAAAATTAGACTTAACAGCTTCATTGGATCCTTCTTAATGGATTATCATTGGATCCTTGAATTACAACAAGAAGGATCTTGATGCAAGAAGCTTCATCACCTTCATTCTCTTCGGAATAAATTGTTGATGTCTTAGCTTTCCATAACAGGATGCATAACCTTAATTAGCTCAATCAGCTTTATCAGCTCATCAACTTGGCTATACTGATCATTTCCATCAATTGTTCAGTTACGCCCATCAACTGTGCATTTTCATCAAAATGTACATCACTGCTTTATCACTTACGCAATATCAAGTATCTAATCACTTTCTGGACATCTATCGAGAGATTAATCTTCTTACTATCTATTCGATCAATCTCTCGAGGGGGCATATCATTCTCATCATAATCCTTACTAAGATATCTTTGGGGCATGTATCAGTTGATCAATCTTTTTCTTTGAAACAACGCGACAAGCTGCATTGTCTCAAAGAGGGGCAAAATGTGGACACTAAAAAATGTCCTAGGTCCGCGAGCGTCATTTTTTTCATTTAGAGTCCATTTGTTTGTTTTCTCTTGTTTGGATGAAGGTGATGCAACAAGAAATGATGGTTGGATCCTTTTCATCTATCCATCAACAAGCCTTCCAACCTCCTATCCATTATCCAACATCCATCCCCCATTATCCTCCTTTAATCCAAACCTTTGCATAAGTCCTTAGCTTCTTCCATCATACCATTAATATACCAACGTTTATGAGCCTAATCCTCATTGCCATGGTTTGTTAGAGCACATATTAAAGGGATATTAGTTGTGAAACTTGATGCTTGATTCCTTCCTCCATCTCCCTATCATGCATATATTACCTTCCATTTTCATTTATCCCTATTCATATCCTATCTTCCATATTCCTCTTGTACTCTACACTTGGGGGCAAGTTTCATCCATCCTTTCATTCATATTCATGATCCTCTTTGCGTTCATCCTTTACCTTTCCACCTTTGATCTTGACAAGGTTAAATGGAATAAGATTTGTCCTAGGTCCGCGAGGGGCAAGATGGAATAAGATGGAGATTTCATTCTTGACTTGATGGGCCTTTGTGGCCTTGAATTTTTAATTAGTCTAATTTCCAGGATAAACAGGATGCTTATCATAATCCTTACTAAGATATCTTTGGGGCATGTATCAGTTGATCAATCTTTTTCTTTGAAACAATGCGACAAGCTACATTGTCTCAAAGAGGGGCAAAATGTGGACACTAAAAAATGTCCTAAGTCCGCGAGCGTCATTTTTCTTGGTCATTGTTCTTCGATAATTGAATAACTTTAATTATTCAATTAGGTGTGACTGCATTCCTCTATTAATTAAATAGTTTTTAATTATTTAATTAATTCACTTTCTCATCTTTATTCTATCTTGATCAATTAAAATTATTTAATTGCGTCGCTAATATATCCCTTTCTTCAATAATTAAATAAATCATTTTTTATTTAATTATTTATCTTTCATCTATAGTCAAATAATAATAGTAATCATTATTTGACCTTTTATTCTTCTATAATTAAATAATTGTCAAAATTATTTAATTGTGATTCATTCATCTCTTTTGGATAAATAATTCAAATTAATTATCCATGTCTAATTTCCATCTCTCCATTTAATTAAATTGATAAATTTAATTAAATGCTCCTCTTTTCATTTTCTCTAAATAAATAATTTGGATAAATTATTTATTTTCCATTCCACTTGTCATTTTCCTCCATTTTGAATAAATAATTTAAAACAAATTATTTATGCACCTCCACCTAGTCAAAGATGCTCTGTCATAACATTCATTTCTGTCATAGCCTGCATGCCTTGCATGTCTGTCATAGCTGTCAGGCGTCATAGCCATCAATGTCATAACTTTTCCATGCATGGCATATTCTTGGTGCATCAATTATCATCCATTGATCTTGGCATCTTTTCTGAGACTTAATCTCAACCATCCATTTCGTAACATCTCTCTCATGCATTCTCATCCATTGATCTTGGAATCTTTCTAGAAGATTAATCTCAACCGTCCATTCCAATGGTTGTCTATAAAAGCATCCTTCCTTCTCCATTTTGATTTTAACAGCTATTCTTCTCCAACTTTCTTGCTACCATTTGCAGGTTTTGCACAAGTGTTTCAACAAATCTGAGGGCAAAGTTGCATAACAAGAAGAAGGAGAGCAAGAGAAAGAATCAACTATAATGGGGAGTATTTTCTTTTATGTTTTGTATTTCTTATTCTCTTCATTATTTGTTTTCTCTTGTTTGGATGTGGTTTAATAGCTTAGAAGTGTTGGCTGTCACTTTTGTCTATGCTATTTGATTTCTAACCCCATCTAACAATAGTAACCCGATCAATGAGATCACAACTACAATAGGAAAATAGATCCCACCATATTTTCCTAAACCCGCTCTAATACCATATTAATAATATGGGTACATAAGCTGAATAATATTATGCAAATTAATGTCGTGCTTCTTTATAATTTTCAATCAATTCTTATCACATATTTATAGGATTATAATATCCTATTTTATAAGAAACCTCCTATAACAACTCATAATGAGTTGTTTTAACAACTCATAATCCTTACAAATACTCTACATGAGTTGTATTAACAACTCACAAACAACTACCTACATTATAATATTTGTTACACATAATTAAACATGTGAACACTAATTTCCAACACATGAGGAAATGCTTCCTCCAAAAACTAATAGGAGAAGAGAAACCATGCAAACTCCCCTCAAAATGATTCCAATAGTAATGGTAGATACTTGGCATCAATTGGATGTTGAAGATGATCCATGATCATTGAACAACATTTGTCCCCTTCAGAAGAAACAACACCACAAATGTGTTCAAGATGACTTCTCATTTCGAATAGGAATATGCAAGAATTAATATCGATGTATCTAAATGATGCACATGATTCAAAAACGAAAATTATGCCAATGATGCCTTCAAATGATGCTCAATGATCTCCAAGCCAATGTTGATGTGTGATGGATGCTAATAAGATGGATCATGTACCATATGTGATTCAAGAACATGGACCATGGATGTATGTTGACAACTGGACCGATTAGAATCAAGTACTATTGTAGATTATATCAACATGGATGATAATGGAGTCAAATAGGTCAACTCATGAATATTTGCACAATCTATCATGATAGATGCTAATGTAGGAGAGGCAAGAGCAAGATCCAAATATGGTAATGGTGATGCAACTTCATCTAAGTTAACATCATAAAGAAGATGAATATCCTCAATGGTGTCATCCAAATCTGCAAGGTGGGATTCTACAAATATAGATAATATGTCTGGTAGATATGTATCCCAAGGTGGTGGATTTGGAAAAACGATAGCAATGTCCTAATGCAAAGAATCATTAGAATCCATGGAGATGTCAATTTTGGATTCAGATGTAGCAACAGGTGATGTGGGAGATGATATATCAATGCAATCCATGTGACTACATTGCTCATCCCCAAATGATGGTGTCTTACAAGATGGCTTAGTGAGATTGGATGGTGTTTTGCATGTGTTAGAATTAGATGATCAAGTAAGGTAATACCATGATCAAGAAGAAGATGCCTCATTTCAACACTTTGACGTTAAAGACAATATTATATTGTATACCTTTTCATCCTACAATATCTACGTTTGATTTTCCATTTATTAGGAGGATTACAAGGAATACTCAAATGGAGGGGATTTAGTGTGAGAAACATGATAATATGAACCAACAAACTCAAAAGTAGAAATCAAATGTGGGAGGAAAGATAGAAGTGCACAAAGACACAACACTAGAAGTGCTCAAAGGCACAACTTAAGACACTCCCCTCGATTCAATATTTGAGAACCCCCCAAAATTTGGCACTTTATAATTTAATGCTTTTTACAATGTAAGTAATTCCAATGGATTGAAAATGAAAAAATATGAAATTTTAAGAAAACAACACTCAATTTCAAGTTACCAATCAAAATTTATTACAATATTTTATTTTTCCATCAATAATGGCTAAAACATTTCTAATTTAGTTTTTGCAAAATCTCAAAAACTAGCAAATACCCACAGTTTTTGATATTGCAATCAAAAAGCCCAGAAAGTATTTTTCTTTTTGACGTGCTAAAGATGCAATTTGATTTTTTTTTAAATATATATATTTGTAAGAAAAATGATTGTGTTGTGCTAAATTGACAATATTTTTTACAAGATTCATTTACTTTCTGCAAAAACTAACACATACCCATATGGTTTTTCATTGTTGTGAACAAAACCCAAAAATTAGTTTTTTTTATATGTAGAAGATATGAATTTGATACAAAAACAAAATGTCTTTAACAAAAAAATGGCTACCAAAGTATGCATGCACTAGTGTTTGGAAAGAATAACTTATTGAAAAGAAATAAACCAATACCCAATTTTCAGATTGGCTCTACGACACTTTGATGATAGTGTTATGTGGGGGAGTCACCTTGATGTGAAAAGAAACGTGCTCTCATGGCTTTGATACCATGTTGGAGAATACCAAGATCAAAGAGCTCAAATTGATAACCTTCCACAAGTGAACCAATGAACACAATAGTTTCTATCAATGTGATATGAAGAGTGTATAATACAATGAAAAATACTTGCATATCTAGGCAAGGTGGATGATGTAGGAAGGTAGGACTGAGCAACTGACTAACCCTCCAAAGATGAACACTGGTTAGCTCACTTGATAAGTATGTGAGAAAGTGTCAATAGTTGTCTCAAGCAATGATGACATATGTCTCAATGCTATGAAGTGAGACAAAAGTAAACGAAACTTAAGTCAACCTAATCTAGGTGGGAATACATCAATCTTAGAAAGGTGATGTAGACACGTAAAATGTACTAATTAATCCCATGCACCTGATCTTGATTACTAACACCAGTTCATCCCGAATCATCCCCTTTACTAACAATTTAATTAAATATCCCTTATTTAACTAAATTCATCATTTTCCCCACTTAATTAAATAAATCAATTTTATTTGATTAAGTCATTATTTCTTATTAATTAAATAAATCATTTTGTTTAATTAATCCTAATGTTCCCTCTTCTAATTAAATATCCCTTATTTGATTAAATTCATCATCATCCCCTTTTAATTAAATAAATCAAACTTTATTTAATTAAATCTAAATATTCATTTTCCTCTCATTTTGATTTATTTAAATCTTAAAATCTAAGTCAAAATGTCAAATCAGCTTAATCTTCATTAAAATTAATCAAATTTTGATTAATGCTAACACTAATCACCCAAATCCTCTAGATTTTGCAACTTGCACAATAAATCAATTTATTTGATTTATAAATTCATCATTTTCATTCAAAAAGGCATCAAAAGGTGGAATACTCTTCAAATTCAAAAATCCCACCCAAAATGGACTTGTCCTCCAACATGGCATTAACTCCTCTTACATTGTCTCTTACATGTCTCCAATTTGGCATTTAAGGCACTTTCATCCCCCTCAAACATGTCATTTCATCAATTTCAAATTCCACCTAATATCATTTATGTGCAAATTCATCAAAATGTGTTCATTCCTCATCCCCTCACATGTTGACAAGTGGCATCTTGCCATTGGTTGATCTTTAATCCCACATTCATCCATTTTGCCTCTTTTTCCATCATTTTCTTCTATAAATAGAGAGCTCCTCTATTGTTTTGATCATCCACCATTTGAGCAAGTTTACTACACAATTTCATCTTCAATCACATCCATTTTCATCTATTTTCATAAGCTTTTATCAAATTCTTAGATAGGTTATTGCAAATTTTCATCATGGAGCTCAATTGAATCATCATCAAGTGGATCACTCTTCAACATTGCATCAAGGGATTGGGAAAGGGTCATTTTCCACATCAAAATGGCACCAATTCCCCCATGGGATTGATAGTTTGCTTGCATTGAATAGGATTTAATAGTTTTTATTTGTGTTCTTCATTTCATTCTTGTTCTTTGCATTTTAAATGAATTTCATGGGGAATGTAGTTTCTAACTTGCATGTTAGACTAATAATGTGTTTGTTCTTTGTGTTTGTGTGGGTCTAGAATCACCATTCACATTTTGGCGATAGAAGGACGACAATATTGAAAAAAATTAACACGTTTTTCTTCAAATTCCGTGGTTTTTTGAGTTTTTGTGTGTCTACAGGAAAAGTGCACTATTGACAGTCTAGCAGCGCTATTTAGCGACACTGCCAAACTCCAAACTACAATGTTGGGTCATTCCTGCCCAAAAATTTGCATTTCAAACTATGATGTCAGTGTCATTTCCTCCAAGTTAGTCAACCTAAACTCCAAAGTGTGCTACTGGTTCAAATAGCGCCACAATCGCGCTCCCTGTTTTGCTGCAGAACGTCGCTGTCAATCATCAACGTCGCTATACAACACCGCTGACATCTCCAAATTGCGCTGCAATTACAGAGTGCGCCGCTTGGGTTGGGTAAAAGGTTAAATTTCAAGTTATTTCAACATGTGTTTTTTTCACTTTGATTGTCGTTGACTTCTAATTGGTTCTTGGCTTTGTTTTCTATAGTTTAACCAGTTTTTACAAGTTGGAGTGACCCAAAAGGAAGGAGAAAATGGAAGCAAGGATTCTTATGGTATCTTCAATCTATTGTATCAAGTGTTTTTAAACACTTTGGAAAATTTATAATTCCATCTTAAGGAATTGATTATCTTCAAGCTTAGGAAATACTAGCTTTCATTTTGGGATTTAAAAACAAGACAAACTTTTCATTTCTTGTTACAAAGGGCTTAAAAAGAACCATAGAAACTCACTAGTCTTTCAATTGGGTTTTAAAAAATTGAACAAACAAATCTCACATTTCAAAGTTGGTGCTTAAAAAGAACTCATTTCTTCTTTGACGGTTAAAATGAACATGTGCTTTCGTGCTTTATAATATTTTTTGCAAAATAATATCATCTAAAAAGGCATATACACTTCTCTCACGCTTCACAGCGATCTTGAGAATCAAAAGTCTTTTTGGTGATATTAAGTTGCATAAAATATTGCCTTCATATTTCAATTAGACTCTTGAAATTGAACAAATCTTGCGAGTGTGAGTTAGGTATATCGTGTGTGTTCTCTCTTTGTTTCTCAACGAAGATTGATCGAACTACGGATGTGCTTGCTTGTTTTGTTTATCTTTAGAGGGCCTACCTGGTGGGAAAAGTAATCACCCCAGGGAATGACCCAACTGGTAACACGCTAAAGCCAAGCAACTTACAGTCGATATATAAGTGTGGGTACTTGAGGAAAGTTCAAGTATATCACAAGGATTGTTTTGACAAGAAGGGCGACAATGGTCTCTTGTCATATAGATGATCCCCCACGAACGAAATGCCTATACTAGAACCTTTGTTATAGAAAGCCAAAATCTTTATCTATCTGTTGGTGCAAGAGGTCAGACCTCTGAAGCCGCCCCACATTTTTGCGGTTCCTAGTAGAGATGAAAAGTATGCCATGGGAGTTTCATGGGTACTGAAGCTTGGCTGACCCAAGAGGCGAGTGCACTGTAAGGGGGAGCATGTGTGGTCAAGCTTCTAACCATCCACTTTGAATAAAGGCAGTTGGATTCATCCAAGTGGGGACTCAACATATATTGTCTTTCATCCATAGGAGTGTGCATATCTTGAATCAAAATCACTTTGCTTGAGCGAAAACATTGGAAAACAAACATTCAACATGAACATCAAATTTCAAACCCTTTAGGAGGAGAAAATATCTTTGAAAAAATCCAAATGCTATTGCTTACCCTAGGGATTCTATCCTGAGAGGTTTCTAAGAAGTTGGGTTAATATCTCAATTTTCTCTTACTAAAGTAAACATTAGGGAACTATTGCCTTGATTCTTTTGATTTCCACATAATGGAATTTGTGGGATAAAAGGGAATTAGGACATTAGAGATCTAAGTTTGAAAAGCAAATCAAAAGAGTGTTTGTGATAAAAAAGAACTACACTAGGCAAAGATAAGAACAATTGAACCCCACACATGTGTCTCAAATGATTTCCCACAAAATCAAGATTTGAAAACCAAAGTCCAAAGGTCTTAGTCAAAAATCTTGCAAGAAATGATTGTTTATGCTTTATGAATTCAGAGAAAGATTGACCTTCAACTTTTACAAACGTGCATCAAAGAACAATCCAAATTTGTATTCATTTTACTATTGTCAAAATCCAAGTCTCTTTCAAAGGTTTGAATATCTCACATAGGGAGTCAAGCATGTTCTTCAAAACCGAGGTCTTGTAAGCAAAAGTCTTTCTAGGTTCATCTAGGGACAAAATCAAAACACCTTCATCCCTTCCAAAAACATCAAATAAGAAATCCACCTCACCAACAACTCTTGAAAATCTTGAAAAAATCCTTCATGCTAGGCTTTTGGCAAATCAAATTAAAATCATCCTATTTGACTAGGTGTATATAGATGCATCCTTCTTCATGCATTTAGTCAAATCATCACTTTGTGGACAAATTTATCCCTAGATAATCATCCAACATCTTGGGGGTTTAAGAGTTCATTATCCAAAATCAAAATCCAAAATCAAAACCAAAAGTCCCAAAGTCTGGCATCTCCTTTAAGATTTCTCAAGAGTTCCAATCCTCCATATCATTCATCATTCATTTGTCTCATCATCACCATTTTTTATCCTTAAACATCCTATATTTTCTCTTTTGTGCCTAAAGTTTAGATCAATATAAAGAATTGGAGGTTCATCTCCCACATTCTTGAAAATTGATCTCTATTTTAAGGTTCAAACTAGATCGCAATACAAGAACATGGAACAAAACAAAGAAAATTCAACTTCTAGTGACCTAAGTCAAACGGCAACCGAAATGAATACCATCATTCCTCCGCTTAATATCTCCCAAACACCACAAGATCTTCAAGGGGGAAACAGACGAGTGGAGGATATCACAAACAATGTGCTAGGGATGACCCAAGATGAAACTGAGGAGATGGTCCAAAATCCTGAAAACCACAAGATCGTCAATGTCATGAGGCTCAATCCTTCTCAATACATGCTTGAATTGGAAAAAGAGGGGGCTAAACTCCCCTCTGATTATGATGTAAGCACTATTGTGGAGAGACCCTTTGGAAACATACCTCAAGCCCCAATCATGCCTCCATTCTCAAGCACGACTTCCAAGAAATCACACCTAAATTGCCATTTAAATACATTTAAATGTATTTAATTCATTTCAATAGTCTTGGGCACACCTTTAATGACTTAAGTGATTTGACTTTTCACTTTATAACATTTAAGTCATTACTTTATAATATTTAAGTGGTTTTTTAATTATTATAAAGTCAAATTATAACTTTATAATATTAAATGACTTAACCACTAAAATATTAATATCTCCCTCAATTCTCAGTGTTTTGACGTGCTGCCAGAAGTTGGCAAACACTGAACTGCAAAGACCTGCATTGAGCCCAACATTGCACTAAATGGGTGGAAATGATAATATCCACCATTATCTGTCACTTGGATCCTCTATCCAAACATACTAGCCTACGAGGATCCAAATAATAGGCTAACCATCATAAAACAAGATCACGTTAAAAAGGGGACATTACAGTCTGCCCTCCCTGAAATTGCTTGACCCCAAGAAATCTCAACAACAAAGAATACCAATCTCCACTAGGATCCCAAGGGAAGTGTTGTATAATGTCCCACATGCCACCAACCAACTCCTGTAACACCAACATTTGAACAACTGATGAATCATGTTGAACCACATCAATTCCAACATCAAGTGTCGCAAGAGTGAAAGCCTCAAGAGGAAGCAACTCAGAAATTTGATCAAGTTTGCTTTCCCTGTTTGTGCAATGTAAGCTATCATACAAACTGTCTAGTGCGTGTGCAACTGAACTATGCATCTGAAATAAATCATGTACATGAAGATCGAAAGTGAAACTATGAACACTCCTTACCATGTACACACTATGAAACTCCTCAACGAGCCTTGTCTGAAATCCCGATGCACTGAGAGAATCCCATGTACTATGATCAACGCTCACCCCAAAATTAGGGTCAGGAGTAGAATCAACATCTACCTCAAAGAGTAGATTATCATAAGACAATGTAGCATCCACCTCAAAAATAGGATTGTCCACAAACTGAACTTCATATCTGTGTTGATCCCAATCAAACACCTCTGACCCACTATAGCAAGAAGCAAAATCATACTCCTCCTGAAACATCTCATGCTCCTCCTATAAAATCTCTTGCTCTATCTTCCCACTTTCCTTAATAAAGAGAGTGATAGAACACAAGCTCCCATTTGCAATATCGGCTTGTTGGTCCATTAAATCAGATATGTCATCAACCTCATAAAACCACTCCATTTGTCTATTTTGAACCTTAGGCTTAAGAGGACAATCATGGTTTTGATCATAAGAACCTTGGCAATAGAAACAAAGCTTCCTTTTTCGCAAATCATTTATTGTTTCTCTATCCAAAGGCGCTGCCAATTTTTTCTTTTGATCCACATTTTCTAATTTCTTTGGATCTGATTTGTTGTCATTATCAAATGAAGATGGCTCTAAGTTGAACTTACTATGTGAAGTTGTAAGTTCCATGCTGCGAGCTTTCCTCATAGCTTCTTGCAAGGTAGGTGGATCAAATGCCTTGATCCAACCTTTCATAGGCTCATATAGACCCTCTATGAATAGTATAACCAATCTTCTCTCTTATATTCCTGTTACCATGACCGAGAGATTATGAAATTCACCAATATAGGACTCTAGATTACCCATCTATTTCAGCTGAGCGAGATCTCTGAAGTATAACTATAGATCTCATTTGTCAAATCTCTCAACCAACCTATCTATGAACTCCTGATATGTAGTGATCCGATCATGTTGTAAAGTAATCATGCCATGGTGCCACTAGTCATGGGTTACGCCATCTAAGTGTAGAGCTGCAAACATTATAACATCCTCTTCTACCATTGGACGTAATGTCAAGAAGGTGTCTAGTTTGCTCACCCAAGCTCGAGTTGTGACTCTTCCACTACCATCAAAGTTTGAAAAAGTGAGCTCGTTTTTTGCCTATCTTAGATCATGGTTTCTGTTTCTAAGCCTAATGTTTGTCATGTCCCTGCCATGCTCTCTCTTCTGGATCATCAATCTGTCAAAGTTAAGGTGATCCTTAACTCTCTATGGCAATGCATCCCACTCATCATGTAGTGTCATGATGTTATCAACAAAATTTACATCACCTCCCTCCTCAGCCACGTCCTCCTCATCAGGGTCATTTCTAACAAACGTTGGGCGAGTAGGCCTGTCATAAGTGTGTGCTAGCGTGACTGTCCCCCGTGGGCCTCCATGTGCACTACCTTCCTCATGTTCCTGATTCGGCCTTCTATGAATAGTCAAATGTTGTATGGCGGTACTAAGTTGTTGAAGTACATTTGCCACCTGTTCCTGTCTAGCTACAAGCCCTCTCAATATGTCTATGGCTTCTTGATCCTCATTGTTACTAGGAATCCTATGTGGCTCACCATCATTCCTATCTCCCATTTTTTCCAATGGTATCTCTTCAAACGGATTTTCAAATGGAAACTCCTCAAATGAATTTCTCTGCAATCCAGGTCTCTTGCGTGAGTAATACCTATTATAACCACTCTGATGTGACCGCATAGATACTTCTAACCCTCCAAGCCGGCAGGATCAGAGCTTTGATACCACTGTGATGAACCCAACTGGTTCAACCTCAACTACTGATGCTCTAACTGACTGTTTAGGTGATTTTGCTTGTTTTTGTGAATTTTAAAGCAATTTTTGTGAAGTGTGCCAAACATGAAATGGTGATAAAATGGAATTTAAAGCTAAAACTGAGAAAATTCCATTGTATTAAGTCTTAAACAACTGCAACAAATAGATTACAAACAATAAAAATACCTAGGGGTCCTTAGATTATTTAAATAAGAAATTTTGGAAAATGCTAGTCAAGAACCTTGAAAACTGAAGAAATCCAACGCTAACTGCCTGGATGTGATTTCTCCCTGCCGGTAGCTATGGAAATGGACTAGTGAACACGAGGCAACCAAGATGGAATCAAGAAATGGCCAAAAGGGAAGGCGTTTTTCCTTTTCCTTCACACGCCTCTCCCAGAGAAACACGCCTCCCAAGGTGAATGGTACGACCCTCAGCAGGAATGGTACAACCTCTGTGTAGATGCAGTCAAATGATGAATGAAGGCGTCTAGATGATAAAGCCCTCTCCCTTTATTGCAATCTGATGAAATATTGAACATATAAACTCTGGTGAAGCTCAAATAGACTCCTGAATTGAAGCCATCCCTATAGCAAAGATTCAATTGGTCTTTCACAACTTCAAGTCTGCAAATCACTGAAGAATTGTCGCTCTCCAATGATAGAAAATCACTATAACCCTTGTTTCAAAAAAAATGCATAGAGAAGATAAAAAGAAGCAATTTCAAATGATCATAATTCAATGAAGTCGAATTGCTTTTTTTGCTTTATATTCCCAAAAAGCACGACTTCCAAGAAATCGCACCTAAATTTCCATTTAAATATATTTAAAAGTATTTAATTCATTTCAATAGTCTTGGGCGCACCTTTATGACTTAACTGATTTGATTTTTCACTTTATAACATTTAAGTCATTACTTTATAATAGTTAAGTGGTTTTTTAATTATTATAAAGTCAAATTATAACTTTATAATATTAAATGACAACCACTAAAATATTAATCTCCCTCAATTCCCAATGTTTTGACGTGCCGTCAGAAGTTGGCAAACATTGAACTGCAAAGGCCTGCACTAAGCCCAACACTAAACTAAAGGGGTGGAAATGACAATATCCATCATTATCTGCCACTAAGATCCTCTATCCAAACATACTAGCCTACGAGGATCCAAATAATAGGCTAACCATCATAAAACAAGATCATGCTAAAAAGGGGAATTACATAAGACCTTGTAATATGTTTCATGTGCACCAGCCCCATCCAATGCCTTCCCAAGATTAGAAGGTTATGATAAATCTTTTTTTAATAAAGCATGTATGCTCAGGCACAATAACCTTTGGTATAAAAGCAGACTACTGCGAAGCCTGAAAGGACACCACAACCAAAAGACAATAGAAACATTATGTGCTACTACCCAAAATTATTGATACAAAAAGCAAATATCTAGCAAAAACAAAAAACAAAATGGAGCAGTCACTATGGCATGCTATCCAAAATCCCAATATGCTCATTCTGTGGAAGCAGTCAAGACAACTCTGTAATGTAAGAAACCACATGATCCACAAAACTCCAAACACTGCAGGTCCATGATGAGCAAATCATGACCTTGATTTTAATTCTAACCCAAACATTAGCTGAGTTTCAAGTTTGGGGATTTTCATTTCCACCTATTAATGTTAACTTGAATAGGTAGACAAGTGTTATAACCATGTCCAACCTTGAAAGTTTGAAGATTCAAGTCATAAGTCTTTTGTACTCAGAGTTCTATGGCAGCAAGATTGGCAATCTCAAGGTCTAAGGCTTTGAGAAACTCTATGTCCAAGATGATTTGGAGATCTGGCAAGCCAATTTTGTTGCCTGCAAGTCCTCTTCAATTACTAGAAGCCCAACAAGGAGTATTCTCGTGAGGCACCGGTTGAAGATGCTCAAGCACCATGACCACTTTCAATATCTAGGATTTGTCAAGACAAATTGGCAATCAACAAATTTTTGGCAGTCAATGTGATTCTTACCCCAAGAAATTAAAAATACAGTGGATTGACAATTTAAGAGAGGAGCTTCAGGAAGCAATTTAACAAGTCAAGCACCAATTCCCTGGTCTACAAACATAGTCCAAACTCCAATCCAACTACTTCAGGATTCTCAAATTGTTGACAAAAACAACACCAAACGCCCCAGACATTGGGATAATCCTTTTTGCAAAGATAATTAGGATTGCTTGCTAGCACACCACCACAAAGAATTGTTGACAAAAACAACACCAAACGCCCCAGACATTGGGATAATCCTTTTTGCAAAGATAATTAGGATTGCTTGCTAGCACAACACCACAAAGAATGCAGCTTGTCCTTGTCACCTAGCATTTTATCTATATTGAAGTCTCATAAAACCAACCAATGATCTTCATCTAATTTTATAAATAAATGAAAGGACTTTGTATTATTTTAATTTATAGACTTTCAAATTCAGGTAGATCAGCACACCCGTGATGCCTGAGTGTAATGTCCCTTTTTTCAAAACTAAGCCAAGTTGAAATCTAAAACACCCATCATACATTTTCTGTTGGTTTTGGGAATTTTGCACTAAGGAAATGGAACTGAAATTATAATAAAGAGAGCTTCAATGTAAAAAAACATAAAATAAGGTTTCTTATAATAAAAGTTTATCTTTAAAAAATTCCTTGCAAATATTAATCAAGGGTCCTTAAGGAAATGTGAAGACTTGTCTTTTAGAGGAAAACTTTTTTAAGAGAGGCCAAGCAAGGAGGAGGCATATTGATAAACCATTCTATTTTCTTATTGCTACTCCTTAGAGCATTGAACTTTAGTTCAATTAACCTAAGGACAAAAACCCTCTACGTCTAGAATTGCAGGACAAAACCCACAATTCCTTGGAGTGATTTCATATAGGAGTCACCATTGAGCTGAACTATCAAAATTTCAAATTGATATTAATATTACACGTGTGCTGAAGGGGCAATGTGACTACTAGAGTAATTCTACATTCTTTTTGGGCAAAAATATATCAAGTTTGTGGCTATGATCTGCATATAGCGATTTCACTAACAGATGGATACCATCTGCTGTATAAATCACTGCCATTAGAGCATGATAATGGTTTCCTTATGATCATTTGTTGATATTGATACATTACATCATAGGTGCTACAGTGAAAAGGGTTTCATACAAATAGTCACTAGGTTCCACATATATAAATTACATCATTATTTATGAGGTATTGCTTCTACTTGGAGCATAATTCAGATATACACTGGATCCATATGGTATATGCGGCTTTTGTACTACCATCATAACAACAATCTACATTTCGATTGTGATGTGCAGCCCTTTAAAATCACTTTCGCAGCTGGGACATTGATCATTGTGGCGATTTTATTATTGGTCTAGACTTGCACTTCCCAAATGGGCAAGGGTTATGAGGGATATTTATATTCAAGTGCAACATTTCATCGCCTCCCTAGTTCTTCCAATTGTGGGAGTTATAAAATCATTGTCACATCAAGGAAATTGATCATTGTGGTGATTCTATTATTGGTCCAGACTTGTGCTTCTAATAAGGGCAAGGGTTACAAGGGATATTTATACTCAGGTGCAACATTTCATCACCTCCCTAATGCTTCCAATTGTGGGAATTATAATTCAAATCTGCATTTCATAATTTGTTTAAGAATTTAAACAAGTTGAAGGTTTCATGGTGGACCTAATAATTGTCTCATAATATTCCAGAGAGAATGTCAGTGACTTTGTGACAAATTTATTTCAGAATATAGTAATTTAAAGACATACATTCAACCCCAAAAAAATTGTATAATCAGTGATTTTGTGTTGATCATTATATGTAAATCAAATAATATAAAATATTCCATCCAAAATATAACACTGAGAGTTTTGAAAATCTATCTTGGGATGTTTACAACTTATCTAAAATGGTGGCAACGTAACTTGTAAAAAGAATAAGCATCATGTCAATGAAGCATTACACTAATCAGGATACATAATAGTACCAAGCCATTATAGAAAATAGATGGATAGTATTTGGCAACCATGAAGATATTAAATTAATGGTAGGGTATAGCAATACTAGAACCATTATGGTAGAACAAACCAAACTTGAATAAATGCCTCAATACACAATCAGAGAATGAAAAATGGAAGTTGAAAGTGGCATCCATATGTTAAGCGACCCACCCAGGTATGAGAAGTCTCTGAAGAAGATCACTTCAAATCATGAATTAATTAATTAGTAATAATGAATGCTAGTGTATAAGTTTCCCACAGGGGAAATCTCTTGGTAATTTCAAAACTGAACTGAAAAATGTTTAATAGAAATTTCGAAGACATTCATGCTCCAGACACAGGGACAATCATTCAGTCAAAGAGGTGTGTGTGTGTGTGTGTGTGTGTGCATCTATGCACGTGCGTGTGCATGTGTGGTGGGTGGATGTGTGTACTTGTGTGTGTGTGTGTGAGCATGTACATGTGTGTGTGTGTGTACATGTGCAAGCATGGTGGGTGTGTGTGTGTGTGCATATGTGTGCACATGTGCATGTGTACATGTGTGTACATGTGCGTGTGTACATTTCTGCACGTGTGTGTGAATATGTGCGCACATGTGCGTGTGTATGGTGGGTGGGTGTGTGTGGGTGTGGGTGTGCGCATGCGCGTGTCTGCATGCATGTGCATGTGCGTGTGCGTGTGTGATCACAAACACAAGACAGTGTATTCATCATGGTCTCCTTACAACAACTCAAATGATACAAACATACCAAGAAATTAAAAATCCAAAAGCTACTTACTACACAGATACTGTTATCATTGTCACCTATAACAACTTTTTTTAATTAATAATATCTCTGAACTGCAACCAACATGCATGTAAGCTTTAACCAAAAAGTAGAAAACAAAGATTCAAAAGCTATGCCCACAGCTGCCACTTAAATAAATTAGAAGCTAAAAAGAGTAAAGCCAAAACAAGTTCCAAATGACTTCTCCAAGAGGCCTACAAACCAGGATCTAAATTCACTCAATAACCTTAATAGACTTAAAATAAACAACACATTAAATTTATGGTCAAATAATAAGAGAACAACTTATATATGGAAAAATGTTGTGAAACCCTACGAATATAACAATCAATAATATTTCAAAAAAATCTAGATGAAGGTATAATCTCATTCTATATCGAACCCACAATGACAAAACTGACATCCAAATAGGCATTAAAACATGAATTGGTTACTAAAGTGTTTATGTAATAAACTATCCATCATCAATAGAGAGGTATCTGCCTACTTAACGCATGTTATACTAAAATTGAGAGATTGAAATTGCAGACACAAAATATAGCAAAAACTAATCCATATTGAAACTACACCTTGATTGCACAATAATAGAAATATTAAAAACTATATTATGCATTTGGGAGTTTTACACAATCAGTATTGGCTTTATAAAGCCTTTGATTTCCCATACAAACTTCCCAACTCCACTACTCCTGACGGGAATAACATAACTTTCAAGCTAATTATTTCACAACTACTTACTTATATGATATCAATTGTTTTATTTATTAATTTAATATTTATTAACTAATCTATATACTATAGGTGTAGTATTAATTCCAACATCCCCCCCCCTTATTTACATCAATCTAAATAAAAGAATGAACACTGCATGGACTGAATACAACAGCCCATCTAGAAATCTGATGAGATGCCTCCACCCTATCTCCCACTCACCCAAGACAGACTAAACTAATCACATCAATAGATGTCCTAACTACTGAACTCTACAAATCCTTTGTATCACATAAGAGAATCAATCCCAATCTTTGTAACAACCACTCCTGATTTTATTTGTTTGTTTACTGAGAATGATGTAGATTTGTGTTTGAGCAGAAAATGCATACAAGTCCTCATGGAAGACACCAAATGCGAAAAACTATCAAACCCCAACACTCTCCTTCAAATTTCCCATCATTCAACTTTGAAATGACACCATCAACACGATGTTGTACACCTCTGAAGTTGTTCTAAGAAGTAAGTCTGAAAATCCAAACCCCCAAAATGGTACGCCTCCCTAGGAGGGGCGACCAACTCCAATAAATCAATCCTCCACCAAAAAAATCAAGTGAATACTCTAAATGAGGCGCGATCAATGCGCAGAATGCAATTCCAAACACAAACAAAATTATGAACAAATTAGTGTTTCCAACCACTATGAAAATATACCTTTCCAGAACTCTAGAAAAACATATCAGACCTCTAAAAAAGGTGTCAAACAGCTCCAAACACACTCCAAACATATGCAAATCATTCATCAAACCAAAATCTTCGACCTTATATCAAAATACTGAGAAAATCTTCATGCTAACTCCACCAAAATGGCGAATAACATAAACTCTTGTAAACATGGAGATTAGGGTTTTCATCCTCAACCAGCAGAAATTGAAAACATGGAGACAATCTAGCAACATCACGTTATGTTGCCAAAATAGAGATGTCCAAATGAGAGGCCAAAAGGTGAATATATAGAAGAGGGGAAATTAGGGACACACTTTTCAAATTTCACTTTCTCTCCAAGATGCTCCACCCCCCTCATGAGTCCTTTGATTTATTTTTAATTTCTTCCTTATGTCTCCCCCAAACTTGGCGTCCCACTTATAGAGGCAAATATTAAGCTTTTTAAAAACAACTTGAGTCACCTTTTTGCTAGGCGTGAGACAAGGAGCCTCTTTATGAACACACAACCCTCACTTAAGTTATAAAGTAACTTTATAACAAAACTTAAGTGAC
The DNA here is from genome assembly GCA_007258455.2 of Sequoia sempervirens. Lineage (NCBI taxonomy): Eukaryota > Viridiplantae > Streptophyta > Pinopsida > Cupressales > Cupressaceae > Sequoia > Sequoia sempervirens. Next base: position 16,647,710 of record VDFB02137365.1, read on the forward strand.
AAATAATTTATTTCTTAATTCAACCACCCTTAGAACTCACTAGAGGTCGAGACTAGTTGCTAAAAATAACACACACTAAAAATAGCAACTACTAAAAATAGTAAGTGTGCCAAAACACCAAACTAGCACAATCTGACATATACTAAAACCTACTAAAAATACTACGTGTTAAGAATGGCCATCGCTAAAAATAGTAACCGCTGCTAGAAAACTTTGAAAACCACCGCAAAGCCCAACACAAGCCCTGAGTCCCCTAACCAACTCCACTTAGCCTACGGGAACCCTAGAATAAGCTAATGGAAAGCTCATACTGATCAGGTATAAAGAGGAGACATTACAACCTCCATGCATAATGAGAACCATAGTTGCAAAACTTATCAAGTACTCACAAAACTCGCAAGCCAAACTATCAAGTGAGTTACTCAACGACGAGTTTTTGTAAAACTCAAAGTGATTTTTCTAATTAAAAGTTGTGAGCCAATGGAAAAACCACATTGTGTTAAGAACTCATCAAAATCCATAAAAAGTCCTTTTTCCTTCTTGCAGTTAAAAAAAAAAAACAATTTTCATTTCATTTTACATGTGATTGGCGACTTACGACATGCGGTGACATAGGGACTACCAATGAAGGCTTGTGTGGTTTCAAAGACCTTAATTTGAGCTTGGCAGTGGGAGCTCTACCCCTCAACACCGTTTGGGGCATTGCCCCCAAACCCCCACAAGGGGACTACCTCTTGACCCCATTAAGAGCATTACCTCCAAACTTCCACAAGGGGCGTTGCCCCTTGTCCCTATGGGGGGCATTCCCCCCAAACCCCTATGAGGGGCACTGCACCTCAACCCCATTGGGGTCTCGACTCCCAAATTCCCATTAGTTATTGGGATCTCTTGTCAAATAAAAAAATTGATTACAATGAGGGTGTGACAAGGAACTGGGAAATAAATCTTGAGTGTGCTAACTTAGACGTTATTATCACACAACTTGTCAAAACCTTCTTTAGATGAGGCAACTTCTACATATGCATATTGACTAGTGGAAGTGGCATTGTACCTCATTAGAGGTTGAACTCATTTTTTGGTCTATCATATGTATTAAACTCTAATTTTTATTTATATATGATGGAAATCAGTAACATACTCTACAAATTTAGTGATATGTGTGGTTTTGAAGAATATTTTTTTAAAATTATGTATTTTAAAATGTTTGATAATTTGCCAAGTTTTTTCCCTAAGTATTTAAAAAATTTGGCCCTGCCTTGTTATTGTTGAGTTTGAGTTTTTCAACTATGATGAGAACAACTCTCCTTCAAGAGTCCACCCTCCTCTAGTGTCCACACATGAGCGAACAACTCTCCTCCAAGAGTGTCAACATCCCTCCAATGTTGTGGGAACCAAATCCCTCCTTTGGTACAGCAAGAACAAAAACAATGTAGATACATTAACCCCACCCTATTTTAGAGGTTACAATATCCACAAATATTGCCAAGCCCCCCTTGCACCATGAAGGGACACAAGTGTGGCGGTGCTTCTCAAACAATCTACAATCTCAAAGCGAGAAGCTAGCTCAAGATGCGGAAAACCTCCAACCTCCTTTGTCCTCTAGCCTCCTTTTTAATCCTATTACACTTTATCCATTTGATGTCATATTTGACTCGCCAATAACACAAGCATAAGAATATCTAAAATCACTTTCAAGCATAGCATGAATGGTCTAGAGAACACAAACAATATTTGTTACATGTATGACTATAATGAAAAGCAAGAAACTAGGTGTCAGATTCAACCGATAATGTGCCCTTACAATATGGCCAACATTGTCCCTTCTCTCTATTTTTTTTGCCTTGGTTTTGTGAATACTTTTAGAGCTCATGTTCATTCTTTAAAACATTACCCTTGACTCTCCATATCATGATACAAATGTAGTTCAACAAAATTGAAGCACAGTCATTACCAAATCATCACTTACAAAAATCTCCTACTAGGAGATGGAACCTAAGATACCTCATATTACATTCTACCTTCCTATGAACTCCCCTTTTCATTTTTCAATTTAAATATTTTATAATCTTGGATATGCAAATTACCAACTCCTCATCTCATGGATACAGGCACCCTTTTAGATTTAAGTCTTGGCATTCAAAATTATTGACATCAACTATAGTTGTTAAGGCTGCCCCTTTTGTGTCACTGATTCCTCACAGCTTGGCTCTTTATTGGTGCCACCTGAAATTGCAGTTCCAAGATTGACTCCAATGATATTGCTTCCAACTCACTTTGCTATTCTAAAAAACACCATGGAAGCCACTTTTAATCTGCAAAACTAAATGCTTAAGTTGCTCAAGCAAGTTTTGAATTTTGCATTGATTTTTACACTTATGCAGCTGCTCCTCGAAATATCTTAATAATACTTTTACTTATTAAAACTCTAATGCCATCTTTATTTTTCTGTCTTCCTTGAACACCGTTGAATCTCTACTAGGAAAATAGTTTCTATGGGCTAGAATGAGTATAGGAATATAAAAATAAATAAACTGGAAGCAGCCTGTCTATTGCATTCAGATCTGAAAGTAAATGTCGCTTCAAATAATTTGAAAGAAAACTGGCAAGACTTTGAGATGCATACCTTGCTGGATGTACATGCAATGTTAGAAAACCTTGCAACACTATGAATGCAATCGACAAATTATTTGTTAAGAGCAAAATTAAAAAATGTCTGAAATATATGCAGTGTTGCAATCAAATTTGAGGCAGTTCAACATCCTTTCTGGAAAATTACATGCTCCAATTTCTCCTTCCATCACCTCAAGCTCCCTCAAACAGTTGCATTGCTCTTTGTTTTTCCATTGGAGCTTCCATTTGTAACATATTGGCACTTCCTCTTGCCTGGAATAACACACTTTATCACCGGAGATAACAAAAATTAAAGTGCAGCACTCCTTGTCTTCAAACGCACAAAGATGTGAATGCTCTAATACTATATTAAAATAGGGAGATCAATATTGCAAACACAAAATATAGAAAAGACTATTTGATATTGAAACTACACCATGATTGCACAGTAATGGAAATACTAAAAATTATGTTATGCAGTTAGATTTTTTCACATTAAGTATTGGCTTTATAAAGCTTTTGATTTCCCATACAAACTATCCAACTTCCCCACCTGACTCCACTACTTCTTAAAACAAATACATAACTTTCAAACTAATTATTTCACAACTACTCACTTATATGCTTACAATTGTTTATTTATTTATCATTTAACCTATATATTATAGATGTAGTATTAATTCCAACATTTTATAGTGTTAATTTTGATGTCTATGAAGCATACTCATGCAACTTGAACTCAAGAGCCACTTGAGAAGCTGAAACTAACAATAGATGTGGCACTTCTAAATGTATTTGACAAGAGATTGGAGAACTGTTGACTCTTACCTGTTTCACAAGGAGTAGAGTAAAATTTGGGAGTACTCAACACTCTCAAAGGATATTGTCACTATGATTATAAGCGGGTGGATGGAAACAAATGGATGTATTGGGGCCACCACTTTGTCTTTCACCTGTATCTACCCACTTTGTCCAATACAAAAGCCAGGGCCTGTAAATTGGCGTAAAATCTATCCAACCACATTTCTTATCCTGCCATTTGTTTTCGGTATAAGCAGGTGTACAATCCTCTTGAAGTTAAATTATATTATCAAGTTCCCATACTAGCTTTTAGCTACACAACTTCTTGTTTGCATTTTTCCTAATAGTTTTTTATGTTTGCTTGGTGTTGATGTAGCACGGGATTATGGAAAAGCTATTGAACAAATGTATTGAATAGTATGCCATAGTCAACCAGTGTATGATAATTTAAAATTTAGCTTGTAAATATTATAAAAACTGGAACTAGTTAGAGTCAATAACAGGGAGATTAGTTAACTACTAGTTAAACATGGAGCCAAAACAAGAAGTTTCCTTCAAGCATTAGCAAGGGACTGGATACAAATAGGTAACTCAAAAGATGATGAATTTCTTTCTAATATTTTATTGAATCATTTATATAGAACTTCCATTCTGTAACTGCTGAGGAAACCCATTTCAAATCAAGGATGCTTTCAACATTTATTATTACTTTATTTTAAGGAGCTTCTATCAAATTTTACTTTGTATAGAGGAATTGTATTTGTTTTATGCATACCTAAATTCCATCGATATTTTTCAGAACATTGTATGCATCGCACACTAGTTGTGATCACTGAAAATGCCCCTGATCTCCAACAAACTAGATGAAGCTAATGAAAATGTTTGAAATTGTATCTATCACAAGTACAATAAATTATTTGAAAGACAACCTGAACAACTCTAGTCCATCAACCCATAATTATTATTTTATGTTAAGCATCTATCTCCCAATATTTTGTTTTAGTGTTATGGAAATTTTAATCTTTAGTAAAACTAGTCACAAGGTTTAATAAGATTTCTTTTGGTCCAACTCAAGATTTATTTGCACCTTAAAGTTATATGATGCTGATTCAAGTTTCTATGGAGTGATGAATGGAGAAAACTGGAGTGATTTTATCATCCATAATCCATTTATTATAGGCTCTTAAGTGTACCTTGGGTCATGTTATGACCTTTTCACACATCGCCCCATTCAAAATGGGGACCCCCTAGTTTTGCTCCATTCTAGTCTTTTGGCTTGGGTTTTTCTCTCTCTCTCTCGCTTTGTCTCTTTTCTGATGTCTGCCTTTCGAGGATTGTGCCCGTCGCTGAGTTTAAACGTGAACTTTTGGCCAAGTCTGAAAATTAGGGTTTCCATTTTCCTGGTCAATTCAAGGTCGAATAAAGTGAGTAAATTGAAAATTGAGCTTAACGTTGTTATCAGTGTGCTTCCAGCAGGCTCCTAGCAAATTTTCATCAAATTCTGAGATACTTACTATTTTTAGTAAGTGTGAAACTACAGGGAATCTGTCAGCATTTTTTGAGATTCCGACAGTCACACTACATTTGGAACGTATCAAACTGCTCGTGTGCAAAATTTGAGCTGAAACAAACAACTTACTATTTTTAGCAGTCCAGCTTCCGGGACCAATTTCGGGACCTAAATGCAGAGTTTTCCTTTGCATGTCGGCATATTCCTTCTGGGTTTTTCGAGACCTTTGTGACGATATAACATGCAAAACGAGATGACAACTTTCAGAATTCAGTCTTCCAAGGCTATTTTTAGGGTTTGCATGTCAAGGTTTCTTTTGCATGTCAGGTGATTCCTGATGGGTTTTTCGAGAGCTTCGCTATGGTGTGACATGCAAATGAAGATAACCACTCAGTAAGGAACTTACTATTTTTAGCAGGTATGTCCCGGCAACCACTTCCCAGCAGTTCAGAATCATGAGCTGATCGTAATGCCACAGAAACGAGAGCAAACAGAGACCATTTGATATGCATGCAGAGCGAATTAGGGTTTCCAGCTTCGGAGCCTGAAAAGAGGGATAAAAAGTCAGAATTTTCGAAAACCGGTGTAAACCACTGTGATCAGCATCCTTCAGGCTATCTGCTGGTAAAATTTCAAGTCAAACGGAGAACTTACTATTTATAGTAAGTCAATTTGGAAACAGGCTAAAAATAGCAAATCAGGTGCATGCGTTGATGTCAGTAGTCAGGTCACGTGGTGAGGAGCGCCTCATTCAAATTTCAAGTCAATTGGAGCAGTGCAGCTATCAGAAGCAAGCAGTTACTATTTATAGTAAATCACCTCCAGAAACATGTTAAAAATAGCAGGTCAGCTCGAAATGGCAGTGTCGATAGGACAACAAGGTCATGAGGATGCAGTGTGCAAAATTTCAAATCATTCTGAGCTTCAGAGATGCAAAATCAGAAGGCTTACTATAAATAGCAGGGCATGAAAACTAGCGAAAACAGGAAAAAAATTCTAAGTCTGGAACTCCATCCTGCAGCCATACCTAAATGCGCCCAAGTCGATGAGGAAGCATGGAAAATTTCTAAAGTCACAAAGTTTCATCCTTCATCTAGGCCAAAATGCGCCCAAAATGCAAAAGTCAAAGAAAAGTCAACACTTTTCATCCTGAAGGCATAGCAAAATGCGCCCACCTTGAAGAAGGAAAGTTGAAACTTTTTCTAAGTGTGAGGATATCCGCCACCACCCTCAAAATGCACCCATCCTTCTCAGGGGGTGAAATGCGCCAAGAAGGTCAAAGGAGTCAATGACTTTCATCCTCCTACATATGCAAAATGCGCCCAAAGACATGCATGTGAAGACAAAAAGAGGGAGGTGAAAGGTCACAAAGGACGTGGTAAGAGTGTCATCCACCAGCTATACCTAAATGCGCCAAGGTAAGGTGAATATGTGTGAGGTGGTGAAGATAAATGTTAGGCGTGGTTTCAAATTCCCTCTTCTAGTGATATGCGCCCAAGGTGATATATGTTAGAGAATATTGCAAAGTGATTTGTGGATGTGTTGCCTAGGCGTTGGAAGTGAAGACTTCTAAACACAAAATAGATATCCTTCTTCACACACAATATGTGCCCAAGATGTTGAGTGATAAAAATAAAAAAAATTGCTAAGGCGTTGGAACTTCAAATAAATATTTTACAAGTGTGAAGTGGTGAGTGAGAAATAAAATATGCTAAGCGCCCTCATGGAAATTTTTTTTGAAGTTGATGAAGTTTCCACCACTGGCAAACGAATAAAATTTCCAAGGCAAAATTTTCCAGAGAAAGGATTTCAAAATTTTCTAAGGCAAAAATATTTTCTTCCTTAGAAAATACGCCTAGAGCTCAAGGTGGTGAAATTTTTTTTTCTTCGTGGAGCACGAGCAAATTTTCTCAGGGATGAAGTCAGAGATGGATGATAATGCAAATGGATTGATAAAATTTCTCAAGCGAGAGCAACACAGGATGATCACAGGCGAAGAATGGATTTAAATTGGAGTAATATTTTTCTAAGGTTCAAAAATTTAAAATTTAAATGAACCCGTTCGTTAGGTACCCATGGATTCAAAGTATTCTGAAGAAAATTCTCTTCTGGGTACTGAACATTCGCGATGATAGATGGATTTCTATGACTTCCGCACTTCGACAACACTTTCTCAGTGAAGAATTTAACCAGTACTTAGATTGTGAATTTGCCTAAGGGAAAATTTAAAATTCTCTAAGGCAAGATGAATAAAATGTGTTTTCAGAGTGAATTTCTCCAAGTGATTCGAATTTGAAGTGAGTTGCCTAGATGATTCTTCGATAATGAATTTTCCAGAGCTGAGGAGTTAAATTCGAATTCAAGTGACAGAGCTCCGGCTGGTGAATTAAAAAGATGAACTTAAATTAAATTTTTCGAAGATAAATTCAAAGATGCCAGTCAAGGTCGAGCTTCTAGAAGAGCAAGATTCCTAACGTCAAGAGACAAGTGTTAGAAATACCAGAGAGGGAAAATTCGAATTCTTGAAGTGGAGTAGTGGAAATTAAATGTACTGGCTATAATTGGCTCCTTCTAGAATTCAATTTTTGGCTATAAAATGAAGAAGTCTCTCACTTATTTCTCACAATTGAAGAAGTCGAATTTGCTCTAAAGTTTGTTGCTGAGAATTGTTGAAGCTTGAAGAGCTCGAAATTTTGCTAAGGACTGGAGTTTGCTGAAGTTCAAAATTGAAATTGCTGAGACTTTTGGAGGACGCCTTGAGTTGACAGTGCAAGTGTTGAAAGTTCGAATATTGCTGAAACCAAAAGGGACGCACTTGCTGGTTGCTGATTGAAATTTCAAGGTTGCTTGTGAAGGTGTGAACTTGTTGATTGAAAGTGTGAATTCAAGGTTGCTTGTGAAGTGCGCACTTGCTAAGTGTGAAGTACAAATCTGCCAAAGTTCAACTTACTGATTACTAGTGGGCAATTCCATTAAAGATTGAAGAATAGTGAAGTCACTGAAGTTTACTTAGAAGTCTTTTCTAAGTGTTGAAGTTCAAGAGAAGAAGCTGAGGTTTGCGAATTGGAAATGTTCTAGAAGTCGACTACAGCCCCTACACAATATTTTATTTTATAAATTAATTTGCTAATGAATGTTTATTGTTTGCAGATAGCTGAGGCAAGGGCGACTGGCAAAGATAACAATGGTGCATCCAAACAGGCTGTGATTAAGAAGCTGAGCAAGACATTCATGCCAGAGTCAAAATTCATTTCGAAGTTGGGCAAACTGACAGATACCAACCTGGGCTCCATCAACCTTGAGGCCTTCAAGAACAGAATGTTGGGGATTGGAAGTCATCGACCTTCGATCACTTCGCACAATATTGTTCGAAGCGGATTATATGCAGCTGTTGGTTTCCCACCAGCCATTCAGTGTTCGGAGCTGATGATGGAGTGCGCCAATTATTATGAGAAGGATCACAGATCAATCATGTCACCAGATGGTCAAGTGTTAGCCAATCTTACTCCTTCGGCCATTGGTGAAGCTTTCGGGATCCCGGTGCACAGAAACATGGTCTACAAGTCCAAAGAGCGAGCTAAGCGAATGTATGCTTCCGCATTCGAGAGATGCACGGAGACAATTAACACTCACTGGATGAGCACTCCCAAGCCTTCTCGTACAAAGTTGCCGAAGCAAATCATAGCAGATGACCTGAAGCAAGAGTACTGTGATCTCATTATGATGCTGAGCAGAGTTGGAGGTTGCCCACAGTCCTTTATTTTCAAGCCTTGGATGTTTTACTACATCAACCTCATGTTGGAAGGGAAAGATTACGTCAACTGGGCTGAGATGATCAGTGATAATTTGCATGAGCAGCTCCTGAGCCTTAGAAGGACGAAGACATTTTACATGAGCTCTTACATCATCTATATGTTGGCACGTATGACGAAGTACAGAGGGATCTCTTACAAAGAGCCTGTTGGTTGTGGCTCTCACCAATTCAAAATCTATGACGCTTGTCCGCAGTTGCACCTGGCGAGTACTACCCATTACAAGCGTGTCAATGATGCCTTCACCATGCATATCACGAGATTGCTTCAGGACCGGTTGCATTACAGAATCTCGAGGGATGCCCAGGAGTTGATTGAAAGGTATGGGTGCTGGTTCATTCAGTTTCCAAAGTTTTCTTATATTAGGCTGCAAGATTTTTCATCGTACCCATATAGGCTGCCTACGTACCCAACCGATAGAATATTGATGCTAGAGATATCTAGGCAATTGCTTACCTATGATAAGATTCAAAAGAAGAAGAAGAAGAAGGGAGGAGTTGAATTCCCAATTGTCATGGGCAACTCGGATGAAGTGTGTCCCTCAATACAGGCAGCTAGAGAAGCTGAGAGTGAACTTCAATTTTATCACTTTTCCTATCACACCAGCCGACAGCACTATGATCCACATCACAACATCAAATGGGTACTGTGTTGTACCCAAAACCAAAATTTTTGCTTCACTAAGGCATTTTGCTTAATTGAGTCTTAACCTTGTTAAAGTGATGTCAGAAGGTCGTTTTTGGGGCTTTCAAATATGGAGTTGGTGTCAGTGTAATGTCAATCTGTTACTTAAGAGATTTAAGAAAAGTGAAAATTTGAACGAAAATCGTCAAAATTTTCTATCTCTGGAGAAGGGAGCACTTTTTCAAATAGGCGCCCTATCTTTTAGGGGCCCAGATCCTGTTTTTAGGGTTTGTCACCTCCACCAGACATTTGTCCGGCATCACGTCAGCTTCGCAGTGAGCTATCAAGTTTATCAAACAGACCTGTTTTGTTCGAGTTACAGAAGATACAGCGCAAAACGAGGCGAAAGCGAGAATTGACTAACACTGGTGAAAAGCGCAGCTTTTCAGAAAGGCGCCCATCTTTTTGAGGTGCCAAATGTAGGTTTTTGGCTAAATGCCACCCAAGATGTTTATCTCACATTTGTTTGAACTTCGCGACGCATCCGTCAGTGGGTGTATCCGAAGTTCTTGAAGTGCACGAACGAGGTCAAACGATGGTCAAATCTTAGTCGAGAATATCGAGAGGAAAAAGCAAAGCACATTTTGAGAAAGCCTAAGCTTTCAGGCCTTTAATGCTTTCTTTCGATGATTTCAGATATTCAATGTCCGTGTTACTTTCATTTTCGTTACTGTCTCCGTCGATTCAGAGGATGACTCGGCTTACGATCCGGAGTTTTATATTATTTTTGTCGTTTCAAATGGCCGTCACGGAGGAAAAGAGCGGCTTTTCAAAAAGGGCCCTTGTTTTTCACCCCTCAGGCGATGTTTTCTTGGGAAATGTGCCTTTGCATTGTTATCTTGAGAATCCTTCAGCTTCTGCAGTGAACACGAGTTCCAATCCTGAAGTTGATAAAATGAAAGTTATGAAGGATTTTGTTTTTCCCTTCGTTCGAAATGCAGAGTCAAAATTTGACTAAGTCTGAGAAAAAGCGCAGCTTTTGAAAAAGGCGCTTGGATTTTTGAGCCTTCAGATGTCAGTTTTATGGTGCAGTCTCAAGATATCCCTTGATCAGTTCTTACTTAGCTCGCAATGCACCTGTCAGCTAGTCAATCGGAGAAGTCAGTCAACCAGTGTCAGAGGATGAACAGAGGTCCCGAGGTTTTAGCTTAAATTTTCATAAAATTTGGCTAAGTCACGGAATTCGCTTGAGAGTTCAAAGTTGAATTCAAAAGAAGAGAGTTGAATGGGCACTTTGGAGTTATGACTGAGTTGGACTAAACAATTTCGGTTATCTTAGGTTCGTATATTGGCATGTTGAGTGATCTTTCAGTTCGCATGTCGAGTTAACTAGTTTGCATGTTCAGTTAACTATCTTGCATGTTGAGTTAACTTGATTGCATGTTCACTTAACTGAAAATTATCAGTGAATGTCAACTGGAGTTTACATGCATGGCGAATTTGGTCAAAATTGTGAAGATTTTAGTGAAGATGGCGCTTCATTAAGTGTCAACTAAAGCTCAAGAGGGACGAGTTGAATGATGAAGCATAGATTAGTGAAGTATGGCGCATGAAGTTGTTTACTTCAGTCATGAAAAGGGTCGCCATATTTAGGTTTAAATAGTGAAGCATGAATTGGTGAAGCTACGCACTTTTCAAGGAATGGCAACTTTAGTTCTAAAAGGGTTGCTATATTTAGATTTTATTGATTAAAGCATGTGAAGTTGGTGCATTCTTGAAGGCCAACTGAAGTTCCAAAAGGGTCGCTATTTTTAGATTGTTTATTGCATGAAGATGGCGAATTCCTTATCTCAATCAAGATTGTTAACTTTAGTTATCAAAAGGGTCGCCTTAGGTCAAATTGGTGAATCTAAAGCAAGTTTGAAGATGGCAAACTTGATAAGGGTTGCTAACTGAAGTTAAAGTCGCATGATGAGTTTAACTGAAGACTTGAAAGGCAAACCCTAAAGCATGGCGCCTTAATTAGCATATCTGAGTTTCAGTTAACTGTGATGAGGTCCAATTAGAAGCCAAGCGCACTTTTCAAGCATTCCTTGCTTAATGCGAATTTTCAAAGATGAAATTCTATATATTTCAGCCATGGCCTCCATTATTTCATCATCTTTTGCTCTGAAGCTCATATTCTTCTTGAGCGACCAGCAAGCTAAAGGTGCTACAGGTGTCCGATTTCAGCGTTCTTCGTAGCAACGAGTTCAGATTGTTCAGAGGAAGGCGATTCTAGACTTTATTTTCACTTTGCATGCAGGTTTTATCAAATTCCAGAGAAGAGGTTGGCAGATTTTTCAGAAGAAGACAAGCAAAACTTTCTATCTTCTGTCTTATTTCTTCTATTTCTCACCTTAGGTACTTTCTTCGCGTGTCAAAGAAATTCAACACTTTTTAAGAATCTGATCATCTGGGTTCGCATATTTCAGCATATACAACAAAACCCATGTCTTAGATTTTTTCGAGAAAATCGCCCCGTAGTCTTCATCCTGAAGCTCTGTGCTTTTTTCCGAGAATTTCTTTGCATGTGGGCTTGAAACATATTTTTTCGAGAATCCATCTATCTGGGTTTGTTCAGAATTCAGTTGTGCACAAAGCCAACGTTCCAGAAAAACTTCGAAAATTTCTTTCGTCAGAGGCTATTTTTAGCTTTGTCTAGAGGTTTTCAGAAAGTTCTTCAAATATATTCGACTTTACAGTCAAAAGTCATCATTTTCAAAATGCAGTTCAATCTTATTGATTACAAGGTGAAATCAGCCCTTACACATAATTTCATCAAAACTTCAGACACAGACTTGAATCATGTTTATCGAGTGGTTAATCTGAGCAGTTTGGAGGGTGTTAGCAGCAGTTCGTTGAAGAATCTTGAACGTTCAGGGTTGCTGGCAGCGGCATCCATTCCTATTACTACTTTTGATCTCGAGTTCGTTCTTGCTTGCATTAAGCATTATGACTTGTCTTCACGTCAAATAAGATAAGCGGATGGCAAGGTTGTTTTCAGTCTCAAACCGAAGGACATAGAGAAATGTTTTGCTATTTCTCCTCGCTCAGATAACTTCACTGTTGTTCTTGAAGCTTGTGAGAAGATATGGGATGCTGATCCACAACGTTCACAGAGAAAGGTTGCTCAGAAATGGTTGACAGTGTAGAAAACTAACTTGCCTAAGAAGGTTGGTCGTGGAGAATTCAAAGAGGAAGTTGTTGTTTTGATAACTTTACTCAACCGAGTTACCAGTCAATCAGATGCTAGTACTTTTCGTCCATGGATGTTTTACCTGATTACCAGAATTCTTGATGGTACAGAGCGTTTTGATTGGGCTATGCTGATTAGTGATTGCTTACATCAGCAAATTACTAACTTTCCCAAGTATCATGAGTTTCATTTGATATCCTACTTGGTGTATTTGGTTGCATTTCAAGGTAGTTATAGACTTCTTAAAACCAATGGTACTCTCGCTGTTCAGCGTGTTCATGAGTATTATTCTCAGTTGGAGTTTTCTCGATCCGAGCAGGACTTCCGAGCAGTTAATGATCACTTTTTCATGAGAACCGTGAGAGATCTTGATGACGAAATGCACATTCGCATTTCAGCCGAGGCCAAATCAGCGATGGAAACTTGGGCAGATTGGTTCATACAATTTCCTACTTTTACATACCTTCGTGTTTATGGGTATGTTGGAGAACCCCTGATATTGCCAAGATATCCGTCAGACAAGCTCATTTTCATGGAGTTCCTCAGACAAATGCAACATGTTCACTTCTTTCTTCGTAGTCGTCATAAGACTGCTGCTAATTTTCCATTCACATTGGGAATTTACACATGCAATGCGGCGACAGATGCCAGGTTGATGTCTACTGAGATAGAAAGGTTCAAACTCAAGACATTACACTGAGAGGCGTTCCTATGATCCTCTCGGTCATTATGCAGATCGGTTAGAGCGAGGGATTGCACACAAGCCAGCACTTGAAGATTTCTGGGCTAACTGTGAAGATGAGTTCGAGGTTCGTCGTCGTCACTATTGTAGACTTACTGTTGGACAGCTCTCTGATTATCTGTTAGAAGATGTTGATGGTTTGTCGGATGATGATGGAGAGGTTCTTCTTAATTCATATGTCAAAGATCAAGTTGCTAGGCAGCCACTTCGCTCACCTGATTGGTTCGCCAAGGAGAATATTTCTATTGAAGAGGTTTCTAGATCAGTTATAAAGACTAGCAAGTTGTTCTTGGAGAGCAAACGAACGCGAAAGTCAGTTCCTGTAGCAGAGCCGCCAAAGGATTTCTCTTCGTTGCCTTCTACTTCTAGGGCAAGACCTAGAGTCAAAGCCATTATAATACCTCCAGAAGGGGTTAAACTCAGTGGAAACACGGGGAAGAGAGCTACTCGTAAGAGGAAGCAGAAACAGGTTGAGAATGTTCCTGAGGTTCCGGTAGAGACAGTTATTCAAGCTGAGCCTCATGTTTCACCTCCTAGTTCACCTCGTGTACAACCTATTGACATAGATTCTGAGCCTGAGACACCAGTTCAAGCAGGATCGGAGACACCTGAACCACCACAGGTTGATACATCAGGGACAGTCTCTCCTCGGATTGAAAATATTGTTCATTCTTGTTGGCTCGAGAAATCTTTAGGGAGACAGAGGCGTGAACCGTCATACAATCTTGATTTATCTGAGTTTGGTGAGCCTTATCAGAAAAGGTCAAACAAGAAGATAAAGAAACAAGTGCATATTGAAAAGACCCCAGAATCAGAGATTGTGATCGAAGTTGCAGTTCCTCCAGAGGGTAAAAGCTTAGATGAGGTCGAAGTGGGTGACTTTACATTTACTAAGGCAAATCTTGGCAGGACCACTAGAGAGACAGACGTGACTCTTCTTAAGATTGTCACTAATAATCTTGAAGAGCGTATCACGAAGGATGGAGAAGATAAAGCCTTACTCAAGGCTGAAAATAGTCAACTTCGTCAGTACATTTCTGATCTTGTTCATGGGAATCCGAATAGAGCACCTGTTCTTCCTCAGAGTACACCTGCAGAACAACGAAAATTGGATCAGTTAGTCAGTCATGGCAGACTTTTGGACAACTGGACTGATAGTTTAGTTGCGCCGGTTGTCATTGATGCTCCATTTCAGCAGTGGGGTATTGATTTTGTAGGACCTGTCAATCCAGTTTCCAGTAAGGGGCATATGTTTGTCCTTACAGCAACCGATTATTTTACGAAATGGGTTGAGGCGATTCCTACTAAACGAGCTACGTCCGAAGTGGTTTGCAGCTTTCTAAAGGAGAATATCATTTCTCGCTTCGAAGTTCCTCGGAAAATTGTGACTGATAATGCAACTTGTTTCTCATCAGAAGAGATTTTAAGTTTTTGTTTTGATCACAGCATCATGCTGTCACATTCATCAGATTATTATCCTCAGGGTAATGGACAGGCCGAATCATCCAATAAGAACATTGTCACAATTATACGCAAGTTGGTTGAGTCAAATCAGCGAATTTGGCATACTAAGTTATATGACGCTCTTTGGGCTGATCGTATAACTCCTAAAAGAGCTATTGGCACCTCGCCTTTTATACTTTTGTATGGTACAGAAGCTATTCTGCCTATTACTTTGGAGTTGTCTGCTTTACAGTTGGCATCTGTAGTGGAAGATGCAGAATTTCATGATCCTATTCAAAAGAGGATTTTGCTCTTGATGAAACTTCAAGAGGAAAGGTCAGAGGTTTTTGATAAAATCACTTAGCATCAAGAAAGAGTGAAGAGAATTTTTGATAAGAAAGCTCGTCATAGAGACTTTCAAGTTGGAGATTTAGTCCTTTTGTGGGACAAAAGGCATGAGCCAAAAGGAATGCATGGAAAATTTGATTCCTTATGGTTAGGGCCCTTCCAGATTCATGAGTCAGCAGGAGAGAACACTTATATTCTCTCACATCAGGATGGAAGGCTCTTCCCGCTTCCTTATAGCGGGCAGTATCTTAAGCACTTCAACCCTCCGGGGGAGGAGTAATATTGTTAATATTTTGTAAGTATTTTTATGTTTTATCGTTATGTTGTTTTGTTTTTCCCCGTTCTGTGATGTTATGTCGTGTTTTAGGTGATTTAAGTAGTCTTGTTTTAGGTGATTTTTTAGTATAAGTTTTTGTGTTTTAGGTGATTAGGGAAGTCCTAACTCCATATACCCAACTTATAAAGTCACTGGTCTACGAAACACTCAGATTCTAGCGATCTCCTATGC